>OZ010579.1:86727236-86802236 GCA_963932145.1 Acanthosepion lycidas
ACAAGTCGAGTTGTGAGTTTTATGGTTGACATATTAAAACTACAATATACTCTTCATATGAATCGTAATAGTTCTAATTATTTTTATTCTGTAATGTCTAGGATAGTTTGCCACATGGTTACAAATCTAGGACCCTTCTGTTGTAATATTTCGGGAGACTACTATGTTTTCACTAATTTCACTTCTATTTTTTATTTATATTGTACTGCCTTAATAAACATGGTATCAGCAGCAGCCCTGATGGCATAAACCAAGCGAATACTTAATGCTCTCTTTCTGTTTTTCCTCCTTTCGATGTGGGTGTCATCAACTTTTCACGCTGAAGCAAAAAGGGCTGTGGACGCTTAACACATAAACACACTTACACAGGCAAGTCACACAAGTACATTCACTAATAGTTTTTGTTGTGTATCCCATTTTATCTTAGAAAAATAAACACTTATCTTGCATGGCAAATCAATCGGTCTATGATATTTTTTGCATATACCTTTTACACCACCATTAATTCATGTAAAATATTCTCGTAGAAACATTAATAATTATAGGAGTAACCAACACATAAAAATATTCAATTAGCTTACTTTCAGTTTTATTAGATGAAAATTATCAACTATTATTATTGTTGGCTAATATTTGTTTTCCTTTCAATTTAAATTTTTAAATTGACTCAGGCTGGCTGTCGATATATTATAATAAATGGACAGATTAGACTGAAAATAAATGGTCAATCATTTTTCCTTGAAGCAGACGGGATGTTAATTCAAATCTTACGGAGAGCTTACCTTAGATTTCGTCGTTTTTTTTTTTTAAATCGTTTTCTTCCCACTGTAAGGTGAATGGGGTGTGCATGTGTTCTAAGAATGATAAAGATTCGGAATTTAAAATCTGAGAACGAAGATCGAATTCCAGTCGATTTGGTTACATTCATTTACACGCAAATGACCTTTTAGATAAGAATGAATCCCTCTCTTCTTCCCCTGCTATGGCTTAAATAGTAGAACTTGTATACGGACAAAATCATTCCTCGAAAAATTGTTAATGCATTCACAAAAAAGAATTGTTCTTACAATACCAAAATCTGTTTCGGCTTCAAATATTCTACAAAATGAGAATCAATTTAAGGCGAGGCTTCTTAAAATATAGAAAAAATATCTGTAGGTTTCCTCGACATTATTCAGCTTCTTTAAAAAGTAAACAAAAAAAAACTAGTATAATCATCTTTTTAAACGATATGAACGTTACCAATCCGCAAGAAAGTTTGGGGAATGCTTATATTTTCCCATGGTAATTTTGTTATAATAAACAAATCATTATTGCATTTCATCCTATAAATACTTTTATCTATCACGTTGCAGACATTTTCTGTGTTTGTTTTTACTTTATAAATTATTTCAAATAATTTATTTTCATTGTCACATTTCTTTAATTTATATTTTAAGCTTTGTTACATGTGATCATGACGTTCGTGTCCGATGTGTATTTCGTCCTACACAAAGTTCTGACAAAAAAAAGCAACAAAACCTGAAAATACTCGTAAAAAACGGACAATAAGGATAAACGTTCATGCCCAATACGCGTAGTTTGAGAGGGGGCTGAAAAGTACTCGCCACAATCCATTTTACAAATATGATCAAACATTAACTTTTCTATTCATTTTATTTTATTTATAAGGGCTTCTTGATCATTCCAGTAATTATTTTTTCAGCCTCTTGTATTTATAAAATAAAATTTTCTAATTACATAGGCTTTCTGAATTTAAGCGCAGTACTGCAGGGTAGCTACTGAAATACTGAATGATAGAAAGCAAAAATAACTTTTACAAACTCATGAATACCTTAGGACAGTGAGGTTTGGACCATTTGAATGTTGAATGGAAACATTTTTTAAATCCCGTTTCAGTATCTTCTGAAGCGATATTCTAACGATGCCTTTTTGAGTAGAGCGACGACGGGTAGAAAGTGATAGATCCTCAAGGAAACTCTGCAGTGTAGCTTTCACTGTTGTATCAGTGTGCACAGTATGCTTACGACCTCCTGGAAGATCGCCGACTGATCCAGTTCTTTCAAACCGAGCAATTAGGTTCCAAATCATGTTATCGCTAGGAGATAATCGGATATTAAAATATCGCCGGTATTTTCTCAGTTTGTATAATTGTGATTTCATTGGAATAGAAAAATTCAGTGATTTTTTTTTTTTTTTTTTTTTTTTTTTTTTAATCGTTTCTGAACATCATAGGCAGCCATTTTCATCAAGGGGTGCTCTATGACCTGCAAAAAAGAAAAAAAGATTGAAAACGAACAAAATATGACTTTTTGAAATCCTTCAGCTTTTCAGTAGCCACGCTATAAAATGGCGGAATTTTTTTTCTTTTTGTAGTTAAAATGGCTATATGCAACCGTAAGTTCTATGCTATGTGTTTCTTCTATAGCACTCCTTACTTGTGGAACTCTCTTCCGGTTTCTTACCTTCTAGTCAACTTTGATTTTCAAAAATTTAAATGCAGTGTCACTCGTTTTCTTCTCTTAATTCTTGCTATTTTATTGTTCGTTCTCCCTGATAGTAATTTATCGCATTCTTTAAAACTCGGTAACCCCTTGCGCTCAAGTAGCTTTATTACCTTCGTTGAGAGTGAAATCATTAAAAAAAATAGTCAACAAATTATATGGTATCTGGTCTTCACTGATAATACTTACACCTTTTGCTGATACTCTGATATATACAGCTAACTATAACTATATCGATCTCTGAATATCTGGATCTAATCGAAGAAAAATGTGCGAGCTTTCTCCAGAGTTGATCAATGACATAAGACGTTTCTTAGTTGCCTTTGCTTATATCTTCTCAAGTCTTATCTTTAAGGAAATAGCTGGTTCCAAAATTTGATTTTTTTTTTCACATTTTCATGATATAGTGATTTTCTAAGCGTAGCTTAGATGTGGCACAAGGCCAACAGCATGGGACCCCAGTGAGCATTTGCAAGATATGTGAAAGATACCAATTAAATTATTTTTACATTGAAATGTCAAAACTTCTGAATCAATTCGGGTATATATATATATATATATATATATATGCGCATTCTTGGAGTTCTACTGATATTTTCTTTCTTAAAAATAGCAAATTTATTTTTTCTTTGCAGGGTGTAACTTCACCCTGCATTGTGGCATCTGACTGATGCGCTTTTCGCAATGCAGAAAACAACGAATTAACGCTTTCTTAAAACAACTTGAATGGAAAAAGCAAACTTCAGTTGCAACGATTATGTGAACATTGTTCGAAAACACTTGTTCGAAAAGAATTATTCGAAAGATTTTATTCGAATTGTAAATTGTTTGAATGCAAATTATACTACATGATAATTATTTGAAATACAAAATTCTTTATTAGAATAAAAATGTAAAAATTAAAAGAGGAAATATACAAATGATAATAATTCGAAACACAAATATCGTTAATAAAACAGGTTGCTGCAAAAATAATCACCTAATAATGTCGTTTTTGACGTATTTTTTAACGTCAAAAACCGATATTATTACGTCATTATTTTTGCACCAACCTAATAGTAATAAAAAATCAGTATAACATTAAGTCATATGATACTTCACGCAAATAGTCAATTACTGAAGAGTATTCGTTAAAGGATGCCATTAATTTTAAGTATTCTCTTTGTTTCTGTATTTCTTGGCGCTCTTCAAATATTGGCAACCTGCTCTTACTTTTGCAATATGAATTTCTTGCAAGTTCCGTCCTCTTTTAGAACGTCCAAGATTTTCCATATTCTGAGATGATTGGATAACACTTGCTGCCAAAAAGCCCAATGTCATCCTTCAAGGGCGTTAATACTTCTAGGTAAATCAGCATTGACTCGCTCAAAGCAAGACCACATACGTATTTCAAACATGTATTTCGAATAATTATCATTTAATATAGTTGTCCTTTCGATTAATTTTTATTCAAACAATTTACAATTCGATTAAAGTTTTTTTCAAAGAATTTTTTTTTTTTTAAACAATTATTTTCCCAAAAAACTTTTTCTATACAATTACAATGGATTGGGCCTTCTTGGGGAGCTTTTGTAAGACATTAGTGCTATAATCGTCAAATTAATGAAATGTGTTGTTCATCTCCTTCACATAATCCTATGTACATGATAAAATTCTAGAATATCAAAAATGGGGAATGAGGGTTACAGGACAGCATTAAAATCATTTCAAATTTTTCCTTTATTTAATTTTGTTTTATTTCAATTATATATATATATATATATATGTGTGTGTGTGTGTGTGTATTATTAAGCATTACGCCCCGAGCTAGGCGTGAAGCCACTAGGATGCAGGGTGTTGCAGAAGATTTGGAGCGAGAGCAGATAGGAGTGATAGAAGAAAGGATGAGGAGAGGGATAGTGGGTAGATCAAGGTAACTGGAGATGTCGATTGACATTACATTTGAATAGCTGGAGATTATAGCTCTCAGGGAAACAGTAATTGGGAAAAGAGTTCCACAGGCGAGAGGTGCGAGGTATGAACCTATTGGAGTAGAAGAGATGGCTACATTTAACAGTTTCAACAGTGAAAGGGTGAGAGCAGGATGCCAGCCACATAGGACGCTTGAATTCATGAAGTCTGGGAACCAGCGAAAGCAGCTCATCAGAGCAATTACCATGAAAGTATTTGTAAAAAAAAGACAGAGGTGACGGCGCGTCTGTGAGAGAACAACTGTAGACGAGATGCCATATCAGGGCCCATTATACTGCATATCCGCCTCTGGAGCCTATCAAGAACACCGAGGCAAACAGAAGGGGTTCCAAACCATATATGGCAGAAATACTCCATGCAAGGGCGAATCGGTGATTTGTATATTTGAAGTATCGATTCCGGTGAGAAATTTTCCTGGCGCGGCACAGAGAGTCAAATATATATATATATATATATATATATATATATACAAAAGCTATATGAGAATTCAATTACATTTCAGGAATACATATGATTAAAAAAAGTATTAAAATTAACATCCTTATACAATAATTTTGTTTTATGTTCTTGTCTGACGTTTAAAGACTGAATGTTTCAGTTTTTGTCCATGTATCTTCCAGATCTGATCTGGACAGGACATGTCAAACACCAGCCAGAACCATGCCAAAATCTCTAGGAATCAATGCTTTAGGTTTGTCCTCATATATAATATAGCCATGCAAGTTCGTCTAATTTTTTAGTGGTTTTGAATTTTTTGTATACCCCAAAACGGGAAAGAAGTGTATCCATATATCTATGGGATTGGGCGTTAGGGATATAATCCAAGAGCCAATGAAGCGTTAACTAAAACAATTTGTGAACCTCTGATCAAAATGGTTTCAAAAGTTCCGCCTTGTGAGTCCAGACAAACAAATTATCTACATATTTAAGCCAGCTGGAAACTGATAAATCGTAGGAGATAAATTTTTCAAATATATATAAAATTACAGGATAGAATTGACACCCTATAACACGATGCAATGAATCTAGCCTAAACTGAAAATATATCATCTGCATTATGAGGAAGGAGGGTCTGGAGAACCTGATACACACGGGTCAAATAGAGGAAAGAGAGACAAGGGAAAACAATGCGTTACATACCTGGCGGTCTTAAGCAAGTGGATGACAGAACGTGGTCTGTGCGAGGAAGCAGAAGAAAAGAACTTGTTGAGAGCTGCAAGTGATAGAGGGGGTGGAGAGTCATGATCGCCTACGTTCTGAAAGGACATGGCACATAAAAAAAAAGTTATCACATTGCATTTTATTCACCTTGTCATTGGTAAATAGAATAGTAATAATATGAAGAAGTTATCAGTACAACATTTGTCTTCCCCTGCTATATGATTTGTACCTTCAGGATGTTGGTAAACATGACTCTCCACAATTTTCTGTCTTTTGTATCTCTAAATAAAGTTTGTATTTTGGTTATCTCTCCTAAACCTTTTTCATCGAATTACTCAAGTTCGTTAAGTAGGTTACGTGTTGTTTTCCTCTGTCCCTTTTTTCTTTAATCTGCCCTATGAGTATTTAATTTTCCAAGCTTTCTTTCCTCAATACATACCCTTTAAATTGCAACTGTCTTTTTCTAATGTTGAGTATAAATTTCCTTTTCGCTTGCATTTTCTCTAAACCTTCATCGTTTCTCATTGCTTACTATTTCCAGTGAGTGTTAAGTTACATGGCAGCACGAATAAATTAGTTTTTAGGACCTTCTATTAAGTGTTTATATTTACATCTTCTATGTGCCAAGTCCCGTTTGGACATTGGTGGTCATGGCTCCCCACAATTTCCTGTCGTTTGTAGCTCTTAATAAGTTTTATCTTTTTGCTTTTTTCTCCCAAACTCTGCTCACCCATCCATTCACTCAAGCTGACCAGGTAGGTTATGCGTTGTTGCCCTTCGTCCATCTTGCTTTCAATCTGTACTGTGAGTATGACATTTTCCTAATCTTCTTTCCTTACGTGACCTGGAAATTTCGACTACGCCTTTTTGATGTTAAGTATAAATGACCTTTTTGCTTTCATTTTCTCTAAAAAAATTCGTCGTTGCTCATCTATTTGGTCCATGGTATTCTCAGCATCTTTCGGTAGAACTATATTTTATCTATATATAATTTTCTTGTTTTTTAATACTTTGCTTAGCTTTTGGAAGGCATTGTTTCGCTCATGAATTCTTTTTTCTATTTATTTTTATGTTATACACATTTTATACCTCTTTTTTATTTATGCATTCTTTTTCACTCCAGTAAATTTATTCTTCTTCATATTATTTTCTTATTTCCTATTTTCTTTATCGTATTTTTTCTTCATCGAATTTTTCATTCCATTTTCTTCGTTTCACCTTGATTTCATCTAATTTTCTTCACCTTCTCATTCCTTATATTTTTTTCTTCATATTAGGAGCTTACAACAATATCACGTTGAAACACCGGTTCTCGTACGATCACCGAAGTTAAGCAACGTCGAATCCGGTCAGTACCTAGAAGAGTGATAGCTTGGGTATACCAGGTGCTGTAAGCTCGGATGTGTGTAAGATATAAATGCTCAGGATTGGAAAACCGGAGAGTCGTTTCAATTCTTCTTGATTTCCTTATATTCACTTAAGCGCAATTGTCCTTGAGTAATTTATAAATCCACCTCTTCTCCCCCCAGCTTTGGGTTAATTGATCAATCATTAATTTATCAGTAAATTCTTATCCTCCAAAAACATCTTAGAATCTAAAAATCTTTTCTGACTTTAAATAACCTGCTAAAGTTGATAAGCCGTAAAAAACAATCTAAATGTCAAATTACTCTTCTATTTTTTTATTGTCGTTATTATATTATTGACTTAATTTTTGCATCCAGTTTTCTTCCCCTTGTCTTTTATCAGTAAGTTATGTGTCATGCGGGATACACCCTAAGGTGATTATGTATCTTGTGATATATGACTGACGAGGAAGATGCTTCGCAACCGCAGTAGGTATCCATTTTTTTCTGCGGTAGACCAGTTGCCATCCAAGGCTATAGAACCTGGTCTGTCATACTATTTACGCATAGCTGGGGTGGAGAAGAGGTTTTGTATCTTTCACAAGGGTATTAGCACGTAAGTGAATGTAATGGATTCGATTGGAATTCGAACACGGCTCTCCGATTCCTCAATCCGAGCCGCTATTTACTACTTCATATTCGTGGCTTACGACCGCATCACGTTGAAACACCAGTTCTTGTATTATCACTGAATTTAAGCAACGTCGACCTTGGTCAGTAAGCTGGACGACCTCTTTGGAATATCAGGGATCTGTAAGCGTGGTTGTGCGGCTATTTAAAACTTCGGAATTTGAAATTAGAGAGCCGAGTTCAAATTCAAGTCGGTTTCGTTATATTCACTTACGCGCAAATACACTTGGGAAAGATATGGATCCACGTCTTCTACTCCCAGCAGAGTTAATTAGTAAGACTTGTTTTACTGAATTATTATCTCCCCGTAAAAATTCTTAATGTTTAAAATATTTACTGGTTTTAAATAACTTAAAACCATTGATAAGCAGTAAAATCAAATCAATCTGCAAATTAATCTTCTATTTCATATTATCTTAATATTATTCTTAACCTAATATCTTTCATCGCATTTTCTCTTTCATCATATTTTCTTCATATTAATCTATTTTCTTTATTTTATGTTTCACATATCCTTTCTTCCGTCACATCTTATTTTTCATATAACTCTTCTATTTCTTATTTCGTCCTTGGTATGACGACAAGGTACATCCAGCAGCGAGGCCTTTGATCAGGAGGTTTTGAGGAACGTGTAACTATCTCTTAATTCAAGTTGTTCCCAGGTCCACCTTGACCCGGAGTGGCACCATCTGTTAGAATCCTAGCTATGGCCAAATAGTGAACTCTCAAACTGGGATCAAAACACTATGAATGTGTAAAAATGCATTTTTATAGAGAAGGCGCTAGCAATACATTTTCATAGTAAAAACATTCACTAACAATACGTTTTTGTAAGGAAAAAATATTAAAAAATATATTATTATATATTTTTATTAAAGAAATTACTAATACTCCCAAGAAAATTACAGTTTCGCATTAAATGACCCATGAGGAGTTAATGTCGTTAAAAAATAAAACAAATATTTCCTATTTGTTCATCACATTTTCTCCTCTTCAAAATATTCTATTATTATTATTATTATTAGTCTTCTATTTCCCATTGTCTCCATCTTATTATTCACGTTATCTTTTTCATCCATTTTTCATATTCTTTGCTTCACATTTTATGGCATCATTTTTAATATTGTTTCTTATTAGTTTGACCAGAGTGCCCTTACTCACTTAGGAAGCGGAAAGGAAACAAAAAAATCTTGATCTTTGTCTGGAATTTTCAGAATATTGCATTTCGACCTTCTTCCACACGGTCACGCCATCAACGCTAAACTGTATTTCCAGCAGCTAGACCGCGTGTACGACAAACTAAAGGAGTATCCTCCTTTGATCAATAGAGTTCGAGCTTTGTTTCAGCAAGACAATGCGAGGCCACCCACACACTGCCAGGTTGAGATTTTTCCATATCTACCATTTTGTCCTGGTGCTACTTAGAGTGGATATGGCCTATTCCGCTCAATGGCGCACTTCGTCCTTGACCAGCGAGTCAACACTTTTGAGGAACTGAAGGAAGCTTTTACAACTTTTTGATTCAAAGTCAGTGGACTGGTATCTGTGACAGATTCGGATTCTGTCTGATCGCTGTGAGCTTATCGTCAAAAATGGACTTTATTTTGAAGTATAAATGTTGGTGTTGCTTCATAAAAATGTGTTGCTTTCTTTACGCTTCCTAAGGGAGTCAAGACTTTCTAGCCAAAATAATACATTGTTTTACTTCGTCCTAGTCTTCTTTGGATTAACGCCACCACCATCATCATATTCTGCCTCTTCTTCGCCTTTAAATGGTTCGATCAATCACAGTAATTATTTACATTATTTACACGCGGACTACTGTCCTCATCTTTCATGATTTTATTACGTTTCAGCCGTTGTTCTCTCCAGTCTTCATCAGGTTTCAGCCGGTCTGAGTTACCTTCAGAAAAATAACTTAATGAATTTAAGCGTTGGTTCGATATTTTTGGTAATATAGTAATTATGTGATCAATCCATCGACCAGACAGTGTGTACTTGAACTCTGTGTAATTGGCACAAGCCACAATTGAGCAGTATTAAGTAAAAACTAGGCATGATATCCCTAGACATGCTGTAGGTTGACCGGATTGATAAGCAAGTAATGAAGACCAGAGGACAGAACGGCCAAAGCTGTGTCATAACAACACAAATATAAACGATAGTTTCACTTAAATAATATAAATAACGATAACTTCTCATCTCGGAAATGTAGACAGAATCTCAATCAGCAAGCCAGATTTTCTCTTTCGCTTTATTTTCTTTTCTTTTTCGTGTTCTACTTTCCTTTATTTTCGTCTTTTATTTTAGACGTCATCTTCAAACTATCCTATTATTTCTGGCTTCGTTTCCCGTTCATATTATTCATTACATTCACCTTCGCACTTTGGAGTCACCGGTTTGTTTGACAACAATGAACTTTCATAGAGATCGACAGAACTCAATTATTGCTACAACTACACTGATTATTGGTAAGACTTCAGTTTACAATGATAGCATTGTCTTTGATGCCGTCTTCATCTTTCATTTTTTCTTTTTCTTTTTTTTAGATCTCTGTTTAATCATAGTCATTTTCGGTCCTAATTTTCCCATTATTAATATAGAAAACTTCATATTAATTCAATTTTGAGGCGATTGATAATTAGTGTATTTTACACGAGGTCGATGCAACTAACTTCATTCGGTTTTGTTAAAGGTTTAATTTTGTTATTAATATTATTAGTTTCATGTTTGTTTTTTCGTTGTTCATGTAATAGAGGTAAGAGTTAATAATGGAAAAAAATCCAACACTTCGCTTGGGTACTGAAGAGTATGAAAAAGCAGTGGGTTATTGCCATTCCCATAAATGATGAACTTTGGACTGTCTCGCAGCATGATTAGAGAACTAGATATTTCGGGGAACAAGTAAATACAGACCTCGGTAATGTTGGTGTTCAGCAGAAATGACATCAGATTTAAAGAGATTGCTATCACTCTTTCTCGAGCGAGTTACAGTAAACACTTGTTGCAAATGCGATAGAAAATAATATTGGCAGTACCTCATCGAAATTTGAGCAAAATTCTTGGATTTATTCATCTGAACGGTATTTGCCAATACCAGAAACTGTCCCAGAAAATCTTACAAAAATAATTTTCATACATGAAGAAAATAATAATAATAATGGCAGTACCTCATCGAAATTTGAGAAAATCTCTTGTAATTCTCCATAGGAATGGTATTTGCCAAAATCAGAATCTATCCCAGAGAATATAAAAAAATTCTTTGCGACTTAAGCGAACACTGAAATTTTATCGGACAAATAAGGAAAGAAAACATAATGAAGCAAAGTAAAGCAAGTACAAAGAACGAGTAAACTACTTAACGCGTTTCTAATTGTTACGCCTACAATCTACATAAATGGTAATATTAGTTATTTTCTTATAAGGGAACATTCGGCATTCATTGCCCGAATAACTGACTCTACCTTCGGATGAAATTTACAAAATCTTTCCATTGAAACAATAGGTTTCTCAAATTCAGTAACCGTTGGCCCTCTTTAACTGATGACTTTCTTTCTAAAACTTTATTTAAAGTAGTACGGAGCGTCAATATCTTTGTCATTATTTTCGCACCAAGTTAAATGTGATATCCCTTTTTTTCTTTTTTCTTTTTTTAATTCTGTTGCTGAATATACCTAAGGGTTGTTGTTTCAGTTATTTGTCACGGTTCCTTTTCTCTGCCTTTCTACCACACTACCTCCGTGTTTCACAAAAGTATGATCCTCGCTAAGACGTTAGGGCACTTGAAGGCATATATATGTTATACAGGAATAAAGTGTTGCTGCCGACACTGGAGTTTTAACAGATCGCCACTGACCAAACACGGGTGATCCCATTTTAAATTAAGTGGATCACGTGACCGTAGAGGAAACGCATAAATAGGATATACGTGGCGTCTAATTGGTCACCATTTCTGTTCTATCCTCTGTTACTATACGGATCACGATTTCTGTTCTATCCGGATATTTCTGTACTATACGGATCGCTATTCTCTATTTCTCTACGCTATTCTCTATACTGATCAATATACGGATCACTATTCGATGGTTACTTTTCGATCGAGCGTTATCGAACTTTTCGTGCGAGTGTTATTCGAAGCCCTCGGACACCAGTATTGTTCAACGGCGTTGCTATAGCTGTATCTCCGATTACAAAGTCTCATCTACAAGGAGCATTACGAAAGTGACAATGAGTGTTCATTGACATCACAAAAATATAATTATTGAGCTGGCGCTTGATGAAGAAGCAAAAAATGTTGGGAAGATGCAAAAGACGGGAAAGTATAGTCATAATCAACCACGCCTTGAAAGACGATAAAATCTGAAACAAATAATGAAAGATTTCACCAATTCCAGACCACCAAACCGTATCTATTTATTAAAGTCAGAAGAAATTCGTACAATATCTACTATTTCCTAATTCTATCAAAAGAAAGATGGAACTATTGTGTCGATGATTATAGGTACAGACTGAAATCATCTCAAGACTGTTGCCAAAATGCATTAATAATCAAGCCTCCATTGAGGGAATGAAACTATTCCGGCAACAATGTGATTAAAACTGTCAAGAATACAGGTAAGCGCTGGTTTATTGCAAATATCCACTGTCTTTTAACCATTGTTCATATATATATTAATCAAGAATATGACTTAGTCTATTCGTCTGTCTATAAGCTCTGGCAAGCTAAAAGAAAATATCTTTTATGTGCCGTGTCTATTTCAAATATCTACGATCATGATTCACTAAGCTACGCTTAGAAAATCACCATTTGAGTACGTTCACGTGGTGTAATGGTTAGCAAACTAGTCTCGCTAGATCGATTCCGACTGAATAGTGAGTTTGATCCTCACTGAGTACCTATCTAAGCGACTCCTTGAAAATCAGCATTACAATCTTGTCTGCTTTAGGCTTAGTGTTTATACGGAATATTGTTAATATCAATATGTACTTTGTTCCAAATATTTATTAATGATCTTCCCAGTGTCCTTCGTTTTGAACTCGGTATCTGCGTGGATGAAAATTATTAGTCTTGTCTCAATGGTATGTGTTATAGGTTCGATACAGTCAAATTGGCAGCTGATCTGAAAAATTACTTTCAATCCGTTGTTAAAGAAAATGACTTAACTTTAACACCTCAAAAGCTAAACAAGCTTTACAAGTCTTAAAGGACTTTTTGCTCTTCCATCCGCATGGCTGATGCTAACCTCCAGGTGAGTATCTGTCTATATCCTTTTTCCAGTGAAAGGAACTGGAGGAATTATATCGACTCGGTTGCTATATAGTTACTCAGTTGCTATACTAGGTAAAGCGCTAGACATTTTTTTTTTCTCACCGGAATCCATGTTTCACCTTTGTAAGTCTGCCATTTGTCCGTTCATTTAATATTGCTGCTTCTGCTACCTATCTAAATATTTACAAAATCGAAAGACTAATCTGTAAAATCCTTACCTGATGTCTCGCTTTCCCACTGCTCTGACGTAGCTGCCGTTTACTTTTTCTATGAATATTTTCATTACAGTTGATCTGAGGAGCTTTGATCTTTGGTAATTAGACTTTACGAATTTAAGCGCAGTAATAGGCTAACAGCAAGTTCTCTTTATTAAACTGTTGAAATTGCTCGATTTGACTGTAAGTTCTATGTTAATATTTTCTATTCTGACACTTTGCTACTAGTGAACTCTTTTCTGGCTTCTCCCTTTACTGTTTCCGATTTTCAAAAATTTAAATGCAACATCAATTGCCGCTTTAAGTACTGCACATTTATTGGCCTCTCGCCTCTATAAGGTCTTCTCGGTTTCTTTCACACTCAGTAACCCTCTTCTGCTGTCGTGGTTTTACCGCCCCAACTCGCGAGAGATCTAATTACAAAATGTCTATACATTTGAAGCCGGTCACGTGAAGTCCTAATGACTATTCCTTCGTTTAACAAGGAAGCCCATACCCTAGGAAGCTCTTTAAAGGAAGTTTCTACCTGTTTTGTTTTTGGGTTTGTTTTTTTTGGTGTTTTTTTTTTGTTTTTTTCATTTTTTTATTTAGACAATATTAGTTTCCAAACATTGTCGGTTACCTCAGTTAATATATTTAAAAGAAAAAAAGGTTCCCCGCTAATTCGAACGTGACATAACTTAAGTAAGGTCCGGTTGTCAAGAGGCCAAATAATCGCGCAAAGACTGCTACTCTTAAGCTGTAATGTATCACAAGCAAAACCTGCCTCCAAAATTATTCCCGGCCCAAATGAATTTAATATAAATCGTTTGTTAATTAATCGTCTGAGAAATACACAATACGTACGTTCTCGACCATTGTTGAACCTTCTAGAAGCACCATGATCTTTAATCATAATTTATATAGAAATATTGAACGCATTCATTTTTCATTTGTATCTTGCATGTATTCAATTACAGTAAGAATTACATTAATGTTAACCTCGCTTACACTTAATATGACATTTGTGATAAATTCTGTCATCAGCAATGGAAGTGATATGTGATGATTGCATTATTTAACTGTGATACTGCCTCTCCTCTGAGCGCCTAATTCGCATTTTGCATCTTTTTTTTTCCTACTGGAAAACTAATAAGAACCTGATATTTTATATTCATTTTCAGTCTAAAATACACCAAGTGAAAAAAAAAACTTTGCTAATACAGGGATTTGGGGAACAGGAAAATGATTAATTGAAGATAAAGTAATCGGCGATTGTAAGCTAGAAATCCATGGACTGAATATAAGGAGATGGTTTTAAATAAAGTAGGTGAGTCCTGTACAATTTTTCATTGGACTGAAAAATCAATGAAATTCAAAATTGATATATTTTTATTCAAAATTCTACGGGATTTGTAATCGGGCAGATTGTCGCTCAGTATCTGTTGGGTAAATGCCTTAGACAAAATAGTATTTAAGAACCATCGGTACTACATGGGTCTACTGGTCTGCTCGTACAAAATAGGGTAGAACTTTTTTACAATTTTTGCAAATTCTCGTTCAATAGATCTTCTCTAAGCGACAACATTTATCAGAATAAAAAATGAATCCTGGTTATAATATAAATACATTTTCAAATTTATCCCTGACATTCAGCGATCGATTGAATACTGTATTTATATTATGAAGATTAATTCTTTTCTAAAATAATTTTTCGTTTCTGACATTGGGGAATGTCTTCTAAATTGTAATTCTACAAATATGATTTTTCCTGAAATGTTCCTATTATTTAAAATACCGTACCAGTCAATCAAAGTAGTACCAGAAACTTCTATTTGCTAGCTTTTACCCCTTAACGCTCTGAATCATTCACTACTTTCCACTGTATTTCAGGGATCTTCTACTGTCCTACTTAATTTCAATCATGGTCATTTTCCGTTGCCATAGCAGGATATGACAACACAACTGCAAAATTCAAACATTCTACTATTCACTCATCCGAGTCACTTGCAGTGACAGGATGAATGTTTGGCTTTGCAAGCAAAATAACTTCCAATATGTTATAGGTTAAGACACCCAATAACTTAATTATGTAGAAGAAACAAATTGTAACCGTGAATAACCGATCTGATGTGTTTTACGAATTTATGACGGCGCGAAGAAAAATAGGTGTATTAAATAATCAGTTTGCATAGAAATACAATTACACGATGTTGTGGAAAACAATGATCATTCACGTCCTAAAATATAAGACAGCCAGTAGTAGTAATATTAAGACAGAATATATCATAAACTCCACTGAGCCATCCGAGCTGAAGTCACTCAAAAATACATCTATTAAGAGAGTTTAGGTCTTCAAATATATTGAATCTCACATAATAGATTCCCAAAAAGACTTCAACCTCCGCAAAGCTCTTGCAGTGGATGTGTGTAACAAACTTCACGAGATTTGGCGCTCGAAACTTCCATCTCCTTAAAAGTCCAAACCTTTCGAACATTGATTGAACCAATCCTACTGCATGAATTAGAAACTTGGGCATTACCTGCTCGTCTTGAAAGACGACTGGTTGGAACATATACAAACGTATTGGAACGTATAAAAATCCAGAATATCAGTTGATGTTCCCATTCAACGCTTAACACAATTTACAGAGAACTGAGATCAATCTCTCTTAAACTCAAATAAAAACGATTACAGTTTGCCGGCCTCTAACATGAAGCAGACAAGGAAACCGTTACATCCTTACTTCTATGGCATCCTTCTGGAGGTTTCTTCTTACGAAAATTAACTTTCCCAGATACCTTAGCTCGGGTATCACGGTTATCCATTGGGGACCTGGGGCAGCAATAGAGCACCGAATAGTGTGGAAAAGGAATGTCAATGCAGTTCCAACCAGTCGTAGGGAGGTCGAAGGGTAATGATGAATATTATTAATTTTAAGTTTAGTTGCTTTATTTATATCAGCATTAAAGACAAAATTTTAAGGAAAATGGAAATACAAGGGACACTTTTACTTAATGTCTCAAAGAGACTATTGAAATTTCTAGGTTTCATAATAAGTAAAGAGGACTTTGAAAATTTAACACTTAGAAGTCATGCTGAAATCAAGTGGGATGGAGGAAATCGGCGAATAATCTACGTGACAATCATGGGCAAATGGTTTCCAGTTTAGGAGAGATAGCAAAAAGACAAACATTGCTAAGAGCTACAAAGGATATTGTAGGGAAGCATTATCGCCCACACCCTGAAGGAACGCGGTACATAGAATATAAAGATTTTTATTATTTAGCAACGTGGAATCTCTAAAAAAATAGAAAGTAAAAGGCAGTATACTTAAAATCAGAAAGATGGTGGAAACCTTTGTGGCATATAATGAGGAAAGAGGTTTAGAGTACGTAACACACACAACACATATTGAAGGCAAGAGTAACAGAATAACTCAACTACCGATTTTTAAAAGGGTGGCAGAGCAAGGACACATGGCTTAACGGGTAAAAGTGTTGGTTGAAGTAATCCAGAAGTGACTCGAGTCAAAATGCTGTGAGTTCAATACCTGATCACAGCAGAGGTGAACAAAAGCAAATAAAGAAAAAACTTGTAGTACCAACGAATGATTTAATTTATGGAAATATTTCGACAAGCAGCTGACAGTCTTGGTCACTCCTTAATTTGAGTAAAAACAGCGCAAAGGAAATAGAAACACTTAAGAATTTAAATCGCAACCCCCACCCGAGTTGATGACGTATACAAAATTGTTTTTTGTTTGTTTGTTTTTTTTGTTTTTTTACGCCTAAACTTGCTGTTACTTTATAAACGTCATCAATTCGTTTTTGTTTGTTTGTTTGTTTGTTTTTTAACCTTGATTTGAATTCTTAAGTGTTTCTATTTTCTTTGCACAGATTTTACTCAAATTAAGGAGTGACCAAGACTGGCAACTGCTTGTCGAAATATTTCCATAGAAATAAATCATTCATTGGAACTACAAGTTTTTTGTTTGTTTATTTTCTTTTAATTATGCAACTACCAACGGAGACAAGCATCCTAACTTTAAAACAAACTTGGAAAGGGAATGAACTGAAAACTGAGATATCCAGAAAATGCATGACACGTGGAACTAGAACAATCTACTCCTGTGTACTAAATAAAGGATTCGATTCGAAATTCCAGTGTATAACATCTGAACTAGGCGTACAACAGCCAAAATGTCGTGAATATAACAATAAAGATGAGGACAAGAGCACGAACAATGTAAATAGTTACAATGCCTCATCTCAGAAATATAGACAGATTCTTATTTCATAATCAAATAAGATTTCATTCATTATTTTTTATAGTTTTGAAATGTTTCCCAATAGAAGAAATTTCAAATACTTAATGTGTCATTGCAAGCTGTAATTGACCAACAGTAAACATCAAAGCATTAGTAACAATGCAAAGATTAAAGGCATCTTTATGGTGGATAACCTCACATCTGCAGAGGATGAGAATTCTTCGTTCTGACTACGATTCTGATCGTCCAGAGGAGCTACTTAAATGCTCGTTCCACTCGGAGAAACACAAAAAATGTTATAAACAGGCAGAAGAATCAATTGTCTAAGACTGTTTTAATAAAAGGCATAATCAGAAAAAGATTTTACGTGTGAGATCAAGAAAAGGGAATGATATCTATATCAACGAATATTACAATAGTTCGAAATAATGCAAGATTATTTGGTGTGTATTTCAAAATTCTACGCAAATAGTTCAAAAAGAATTTCGAAGATGATGATCGTTTTGCCCCGCGCTACAAAATAAAAAAAGGGCATTTCTGAATTACAAAAATCCAGTCACTTGAAGCTTTCCAACACCACCAGCAACAAATATGTGTAGGACATATAACGAGAATAGAAAATAATGTGAAATTTCCACACCACCAAACACAAAATATTTGGAAAGAAACCCTTATTAATACTAGAAAGTAGACACAAGAAGTGTAATGTCCTCAAATATAATTTATTAAACATTGCTTAATATTACTTTATGAAAGATATGTAAAAATATTTCAACTGAAAGTAGCACGAATCGTCCGAATAATGATTTGCGGCTAATTAAAGGGCATCTCATTTTCGGCTAATTCTGTGGGGGGGATCTCATTTTCGGCTAATTCTGTGGGGGGGATCTCATTTTCGGCTAATTCTGGGCGGGGGGATCTCATTTTCGGCTAATTCTGGGCGGGGGGATCTCATTTTCGGCTAATTCTGGTGGGGGGGTCTCATTTTCGGCGAATTCTGGTGGGGGATCTCATTTTCGGCTAATTCTTGGCGATCTCATTTTCAGTTAATCCTCTTATTTGGGGGCGTAATTAAGGGATAGCTGATTCCATGATACTTTCTAGCCAAATTCATACCATTTACTTGTGCTGTTGAATACAAGACAGGTACATAATTCCCATTTAGCCACTGTCTTAATCCAATCGATTTTACTTTTGTGCCTTCCATTGGCTATTTTTCTGTATTTACTTGTGCGCATCCAGTTTCAGCATTCTCTCCATAGACAAAACATTTACTAAATTCCTGCATTCTATCTATTTTTGCCATTCATTTATTCTCATTCGCTTTTGGGAGTTCGGGTGGTAAAGCAGGGATTCTCTTTTGCATTTAAGATGCCTTCGAGCTGGCTATGTCTATGTGACATCATGCATTAGTTTCTGAACTTTCTTTCGAAAATTTTTCCCCTCCATCTTTGGTTACTCTTTTTCACTGATCCTTTCTCTCCCCCCCTTTCGATTTTCTTTTGTTTATATTTCTTTTATCAGCTGCTTTATGCTTTTTACTTATCTCATACATTTTCTTTTGTTCTCTCTGCTCCGTTAGTTATTTTGTAGATGACCGCACACTGACTTTTCTTTATCTGGTAACGTGGTGCCTGTCGACCTCAACAATTGCGTGAGAGGCTCCATGTATTATCTTTATTTCCCTTGCCTATTGATTTAAAGATTTGATTTTGCTTTGGTTTCTCTTGCTGTCCGCTTAGTTGATGCTTCTTTTTTATATATTGTTTCATGTTGCTAATGAAAGGACGTGCGGTTATCGTGACGGTTATCAACGCGGAACGTGGAATCGGCGGACCTGGTTCAAATCCCGTTTTACTCAGTTTCGCACAAATATTCGACAATTCATTAATATCTCTATTCTCACCCCCCCGGTTATGGGTTAAATAACGAAGTAGGGGTTTCTAGCCTTGATTGAGAAACAGACTAACAGAAACAAAAGGCTGAAGTCAAAAGTGCGGAGAAATTACTCCAATAGTCGCTTTGCCAAGTAATCGCGGCAATTCACAAGTTTTAGAAAACCATGATCGCCGAAATCCGGAAGTGTTAAGGCAACGTAATAAGAGTTTTAAGTTTATTTATTGATTGGTCACAGCAGTAGAAAATGGTAGTCTGCGCAGATATGTATGGTAACGAAATTCAAGGAGATAGAAGATGGCGATTGATGTTGCATTCAAATTTTTGAAGATTGTATTTATCATTGAAGCATGTAAATGGAAGGGAGTTTCACAGGCAGAAAGTGCGAGAAACGAAACAGTTGGGTAAGAGTGGCGGTTTCATTTAACTATTTCAAGAATCAACAGGTGAGAGTAAGATGCTAATAGAGCAGCATGCTTAAATTCATCTAGTCAGGTCATCAGAAAAAAGCTCATTAGAGCAGTTGACATGAAAATAATTATAGAAAAGACAGAGGGAAGCCACGTCACGTCGGTGAGAATGTAGATACCAAGTCGGGATCGATTACATAACAGATCCTTCTTTCGAATTTTATCAAGATTCTCGAGTACCAGTTCAGATATGGCAGCAGTATTCAATGCATAGGCGAATAGTATATATATATATATGTACAAAATGGACCTTGACGAGAAAATTTTCTGGCACGACACAGTGACCAAACTTTCCTAGCAGTAGATGCGGCAATTGAGTCGATACAATTGCTTAATTTCCAGTTAGTAGAAAACGTGAGGCCAAGAAGATGCAGTGTGTTGCTCTCCAGGAGTCTAGCATAAGCTTTGCTGGTGTCAGCAGGAAAATTTCACTACGGGTTAAATGAGAAAAATTCTTTATGAAAAAGATTTCGGCATTCATTGTCCGAGCAGCTAGTGCTACTTCCGGTTGGAGTTGTAAATTATTTCTATTAAAACAATTTTTCAGAAAAGTCCAGTAACTCTTATTGCTCTTTCCAGTACTGATGGAGGCTTCTTTCTCAATCTTTTATTTAAGTAGTGTGGAACGTAAAAATCTTGACTATATTATTTTCTCTCTGTGTTACATCCGTTATCCATTTTAATTTTTGCTGCTCTTGAAAGTCCTCAACTGATATGGTTTCTGTTATTTTGTACAATTCATTTACGGTGTGAATCTGCAGCGCCACTTGTCGGATTTAGCAGAAAGTGGGAGCAAGTTGCCTCAATATTCCAGCTCTCTTGTCAGCCTGTTTTTAAATAATGATGTCGCTGAAAAGGCTCAAACTGTTCTACTAATTTCCATTCTCTCCAGTTTTTCATGCAGCTACTTCGGGACAGTTCCCAGGGCTCCGATGACGACAGGTACAACAGTCATCCTCGTGTCGCGCAATTTGCTCGGTTTTTAGTAGGGTCGGGATATACGTCTATCTTATTACATTCTCTTATTACTGCTTCAGGCGATTTGCTATGTTGACGCTACGTGTCTGTTCGCTTTCACTTGTGAACAATTGACATCACCTATGTGACACCGGAAATGGAAGATGCATAAAATGAGCAAGTAAATGGAATTATCAAATTCGTGAAGAATACGATACACAAATTAAGAAATCCGAAAATGATATGAAGGATAAAGTTACTTGTGTGAAAAAGATTACATAAATCAAATCGGGCATAAAATGTAGAGAAGATAAAATAAATAGGAAAAAAGATTTTCGTGAGAGAAATAATGCTTTCCAAAATCTAAGCAAAGTATTAAGAAACAGGAAAATCTCGTTAAAAACAGGAAATAGAGTACGAAATGTTTATGTAAAATCAGTCTTCTTATATGGTAGTGAATGTTGTACATCTGTAATAGATGAAGTGATTTCAAATGGCAGAAATGTGGCTCTAGAGAAGGATACTGAGAACACAATGGACCGAATAAATAGAAAAAAAGATTTCGTGAACGAAATAGGCATTCCAAGAACTAATCAAGATACAAAGAAACTGGAGAATTTCGTTAGAAACAAAGAAAAGTATGTCAAACTCTTATGCAATATAAATCTACTTGTATGGCAGCGAATGCTGAATAATCTGCTCACAGATGAAGAGAAGACTGGAGACAAAAGAAATGTGGTTTTATGGAAGAATGTAAATGTGGTCGGAGAGTATAAGAAAGAAAGTTTTAATGGAAACAAAAATGACACACCCACAATCAGAAAGGGGTGTATGTATTTATTTAGAATATTTTTATCATCACTTACAAAGAATTTATTATAGGAGATAAGATAATTGGACATAGAATAGGATGCGCTATGGATTGTTTCGCCCAACGCAGAAATTTAATACAAAACAAATAAAATATTAACCTGAGATTTCCAGTCTTTTCCTTAAATAGCCTCGTCTGATCGAGACTTTCATAGGGATGTCATGCATGGCGACAAACATGTTCAGATTTTTTTAATCATTTCACCCCAAGCAAGGCGGAAATGCCACTAGTACACATGGGATTACAGGCATTGAAAGTTCGAGAAAACAGTGAGTATATCGAGGATTGAGGGAAGAACAAAGCATCAACGGGATTCAAGGAGAGCGAAAATGGCGATTGAGCTTGTTTTTAAATTTTTGAAGATTGTATCTTTTATGATGTCAACGAACATTCGTTGCCACTTTAGTAATGTCAATGAATAATCCTTGTAACTTTCGTAATGTTCGTTGTAGTAGACACTTTGTAATCGCAGATACAACTGTAGTAACGCCGTTGAACAAAATTGGTGTCAGAAGCCTTCTAATATCACTCGCACTGATAGTACTTGTCCGACTAATACTCGCTCGAAAGTAACAACCAAAAAGTGATCCGAATACTGATCCGTATAGAGAAATAGTATAGAGAATAACAATTCGTATAGCCATAAAGGATAAACTAGAAATGGTGATCATTTAGACGCCACGCTAATTCCCATATGTACATTTCCTCTAACATAACGTGACCTACTTATTTCAAATGGGATCACCTGTGTTTGCTCTCTGGCGATCTATGTTCAAATTCCAGTGTTGGAAGCGGCACTTTATTCCTATATAACAGTATCTAAACCGCGTTTCCAGATCAATGATTTAATAGTGTCTCGAGCGAATGAATCCTGTAGGTCTTAGCGAGGATCATCTCTCTTCAAATCTTGTGGAGGGGCATTACGGAAACTCAAACCAAAGAACTATCATAAATAACAAAATCCACTTTATTTGAATGCTTTAAGCAGCCGACAAAATTTTCATTGCTGGTAATTTTGCAAAAATCTATTTCTGCTAATATTTTTATTTCAAAAATTGTTCCTATAACAATTTTTCCTCAAAAATTTTTTGCTGGAAATAGTTTTCCCCCTCAAAAATTTATTCCTAGAAATAGTTTTCCCCCTCACAAATTTATTGGTGGAAATAGTTTTCCCCCTCAAAAATTTATTGGTGGAAATAATTATTGGTGGAAATAGTTTCCCCCCTCAAAAATTTATTGGTGGAAATAGTTTTCCCCATCAAAAATTTATATATATATTATATATATTATAAATAATTTTTTTACAAAGTATTTCTGGTATTAAAACCTGTTTTTACACTTTCATAGTGTTTTTACCCCAGTTTCGGGTTTAACTATTTGCCCATAGTTGGGACCCTTACAGGTGCTACATCCACCGGTCAGGTCGGACCTGGGAACACCAGTAACTAAGAGGTGGTTCCACGCTCCTCGAAACCTTCTGATCAGAGGCTTTGCTGTTGGACATAGTTTATCGTCTTAGCCAGGACGCGGATGTAGTTTCTCTTCATACCCCAGGACGGAAGCAAAGTATTAAGAAACATAAATAGTTCGTTAGAAACAAAGAAAAGAGTACTGAACTGTTATGTGATATCGATGCAGTGTAAACTATATCCAGCAGCAAGGCCTCTGCTTGGGAGGTTTGGAAGAGGTTTTGACTTGCCATATTTATATGTAGGAAGAGTTCACTGTCACAGTAGTAGGGAAAAAGTCCTACTCTGCGACAATAGTAAAATTACCAACAATACATTTTATAGCGAAATGACCAACAACATATTTATCTGGAGCTGAAAGCATGCATTCCAGATATTAAGTTGAAACCATAAAGATGTGTTCAAAATATTTTGATTCCGGCATTAAATAACCCACAGAGACCCATATGCCGCTAAAAATCTCAGCCAATCATTCTATATAGAAGTGAATGCTGGACAATTTCTTCAAATATGAAGAAACATGAAGCAATAGAAATGCCGTATTACATGCTAAGACTGACCTGAGCTGAATATCCGACAAGAAAATGTATAAGGAACATGTATATTTAACAATTTATATTCCTAGGGCATATAAAGGGGAAAGAGGTCTTTGGAAGTGTGATGCTTAAAGGACAAATTGAAGGAAAGAGGGACAGGAAAACAATGTAAAACCTGTCGAGCGAGTAAATGGATGACTGAGCAAAGTTTAGAACAGATAGCAAAAAGTAATTACTTGCTACAAAAGAAAGGAAATTGTGGAGAGATATGATCACCTACGTCCTGATGGAACACTGCATATAGAAGGGGAATGTAGGTGTCATAGAATCTTTTGAATCATCATTATCAGTATTGGTATTTTTATCCCGAGTGAGATTTATTTTCAGTTTAACAGGATTGAATGAAATTCGGATTTGGCGAATAGGATTAGGGCTAAAAATGAATTAATCCCCAAAGATTAGTGCAGTGAACGATGAAAATGGATGAACAGATTTTGTCATTGAAATAAAGAAATTAGATGTGTTGCTGATTTGTTTTTGTTCTCTTGTATATTTGTTTCTATCAGAGATACGATATAAGTAGGGTTTAAAACATCGAAGTATATTATAATTATTTTCGAATACAAATCCAGTAAGTCTTATGTAATTTGTTTTTTCCTGTTTTTTTTATTTTGTTTTGTTTTTCTAATTCTGTCTGTGTTGTTTCTCGTCGGTGAATAAGATGATTACTGTACATCTGTTCCGGTAACTTATTTCAGCTGTGAATGTCAGAACGAGATGATTTGAGTGATTGGCTAGGCTTCTCACCAGACACTATCTAACCTCTCGTCTTTTTTTTTTATCCACTTACCTTCTGATTACTTCAGGAATGGATTCACACATCCGAAAGCTTTGACCTGAATTTATAAACCTATAAGCACAACACCTACGCAACTTTTTTACAGTATATTCGTGTTCATATATCTGGTAAATCCACTATAGGCTACTAAGATAAAAGAAACTTAATAAATATCTACTTTATGTACACGCAGTTTATATATATATATATATATATATATATATATATAAGGTTGATTCAAAAATAATGACGTAATAATGTCGTTTTTTGATGTATTTTTAACGTCAAAAAACGACATTATTACGTCATTATTTTTGCACCAACCTAATATAATTCATCATGTCTAGAATCATCAACACACATATGCAGAAAAGTACTGAACGGCAGTTTCGTACATTTTTTTCTTTTTTTTTTTTTTTTTTTTTTTTTGCTTATCGACAGTGCGACTCGAACACGGGCCGTTACGATATGACTCAATCACCATACCATTGGGCCACGGTGACAAAGAGGTTACTAAGTTACTAGACGCAATATAGCGCAGCTCATCCTATTTCTGATGGTGATATTCATCTAAGCATACACTACCTCCCAACTAGTTTCCCTAGAACAACTGGGCAACATGCTTCTCTACTTAATTTATTTCTGACCTCCTCCCCTCGCTCATGCCGATCATCGCAACATTGTCCACCTGGTAATTCTGACCAGTCTGTGGTTGTTATTGATATTTTGTTCCAGTCTTTTATCGAAAAGGAACCACCTATCCACAAAAAAAAATTGCGCCATTGAAGTATTTTTTAGGGTCAAAGCCGGATCGGACGCAGTCATCCTTTCTCGGAAATCTCCTTGGTTCACACGAGCACGTTCGGCCGCTTTAGCACACAGGAACCACTATTTTCGTCAAAACACGCGTCCATTCGTTCTTGCTCGCAATAAATTTAGGGAAGTCCTCCAGGGAGCAAACTCACTGTTTGGCGAGATAATGTGTCATGGCGTAGTCTCTAACAACTTTGGTTTTTACGATTACTGGCGGCTTTGTAACAGGGAATTAAATAAGTGTAAGGTTTCTATCCCTGTCCTCTTCAGTCAATATGAGGTGTTATCATTCTTTACTGATAATTTTACACGTAAATTCTCCTCAAGCTTTACCATTGACTCATCCACAATATCCCTGCCTAACTTCCCTCATATGACTGATTGTCTGCTGAGTGATATGCATATAACCCCTTTCGGGTTTTCTATCTCTCATCTCTAACTTAGATCCCCAGAAAAACCATGTGAACCCGATGGTATTCCTGTTATAGTCATTAAGTTTGCTCTCGAAATGTTATCTCTAAACTGTATAACGAATACCTTGCCACCTCTTGCTTTCCTGCCTGCAGGAAATCATCATCATCATCTGTTATTACAGTTATTAAGAACTCTGGTGAGTTGTCTGTTCCTTTCAACTATCGGATTATTAGCATTCTACCTCTTCTAGGGAAATTCTTAGAGGCCCTAATCAATACTGAATTGGTTCATCATCTCATCTTTTCTCAGACAAGTAATATGACTTTCGTTTCTCCAGGTCAACTGCTGATGTGCTGACGATAATTGCGGAAAGGGACTGTCTCTAGATATGTTTCTAGATAAAAATGGTGAAGCCCGGGCTGTAGAATTGGACATCTTGAAAGCCTTTAACACTATTTTGTAATTATAATCAACATAAAAAAACTACCACCCAGTCCATGCTATCGTTGTGGGTCTTGGCATTGGGTTAAATACTGTACATATCGTTCTAAAACTTGTCTATCATGTAAAAAAAACTTGTCCCCAAAAGTTCTCATTGTTGGTATAGAAAAGAAAGCAAAAGCAGAATAAGAATTATGATCTCAACCTGATCCCACAAAGGACGATTATCTCCCTTTTCTCTCCATATGTGGTCAGCCACGCCTGATTTTTCCATTTCCCCTCGTGTTACAGCTTTCTGTTGTTCTTGAAGTTTTACCTTAAGTAGCGGCCTGTCTCCACTTTATATTCCTTTCCGTAGCTGCACGGGATAGCGTACACGCAGTCTTTTGTCATATTCTCTTCTATGGGGTGGGGTCTTACTCGGAAGAGATATCTGCGAAGTGTCGTCAAGCTTTTGAAGGTTGTTCTGATGTTATATGGACCGCAGATCCTTTGTATTTTCTCTGATAACCCCTTCACATAAGGCAGGCAGACTTTTTTCTGAGTGTTGTCCTCCTCTTGTACCCGCCTATCCCAGTTGTTGGTGGGTGCTGCCATGTACCCAGGGTAGTTGTTACGTTGTAGGGTACTACTTATACTGACCAATTCTTTATCTGATATCTCTGTGTCGCCACTTATGACTTTTACTCGGTCTTGTAAGCAAAGAACTATGCCTTTCTTTACGCTGTATGGATGATGGGAGTTGAAATTGAGCTACTGTCTGGTGAATGTCTGTTTACGGTATACGGATATCTTTAACCCATGCTCTGTTCGAGACACTAGAACATCCAGGAATGGGAGTGTGCTGTTACACTCTTTCTCCATCGGGAACTGTATCGAAGGTCTTACTGAATTCACATGGTACGGTAGAACCTGAACATCTTCCTGGTGTAGTCAGAGTATGAAGGTGTTATTTACCTACCTTAACCACAGAGTTGGCTTTAGAGATATAGATTCTAATTCCATTTCCTCAAAGTATTCCATGTATATATTCGCCATTGCTGGTGATAATGGCGAACACATTGCTAAGCCCTCAACTTGTCGATATATGAGTGATCCCATTCTGAAGTGTGTTGTTTGTGTGCAGAAAGTCAATATCTCCATCAGATTATCTATTGGAATACTGATCCGTTCTTCTAAGGATGAGGCAATCTGTCTCTGACCACTGAGAGTGCCTCATCCATGACTACCTTTTGTGAACAAACTCACCTCGTCCAAGCTCACCATCTGGTGGACAGGATGGGAGCATCTATTTATAATTTCCACAAAGTGGGCGGAGTTTCAGACATATGAAAGACTCTCCGATCAATGGGTCAATTAAGCAAGGAAGCAAATCAGAGTGGCACACAGAGCCTTGGCCTGAGCGGCATATGTGAGGTAGGTTGGTGTAACGCTGCGATGACTGCCTATACGTCTTAGGTGAAAAGTAATCCTTTTTCTTGATTAATATCTGTGACAGTTTGCATTCCGTTTTTATTGTAGGATCTTTTTTTAACACGAGAGGAAGTGAAAAAATCAGGCGTAGCTGACCACATATGGAGAGATCACCGCCCTTTGTGAGATCAGGTTGAGATCATAGACAAAGAACACCATTAGAAAATTCATAAACTTATGAATCAACACATATGCTAGGCCACAAAAATCTCCTGAGCCGACCAGGCATAGAAATGAATACAATATGGGAACCAGTAATAAGGAGTGCCAGAGAAAAGCAATACTAACAACAAAATTGCAATATGAGCTCTGTTAAAAAATGTTTGCTGATGACATTAGGTTTATAATACACAGGAACTCATACAATGATGTTCTCAAGGACACATGACACAGTGGATAAAGACGTTAGTTAGATCCAGTGACAGGACCCAAAGAGTGTGAGTTTAATACCTAGTTAAGGCAGCGAAGAACTTGGAGAGGGGAATTAATAGGAGATAACTAATAACTGACATCCATTAAACGTGAAACTAGAACAGTCTACCCCAGTGAGCGAAATAAAGGGTTCAGTTCGACATTCCAACTACCTAAAGAAGGACGGAGCGTGCAACGGCCGACACGTTGTAATAAATATGGCGACAAAGATGGGGGCAATAGTCCGATTAATGTAAATAGTATACATAATACCTCAACTCAGAAATATAGACAGATACAGGAGAAAGCTTATACCTAACATGAGGAATAGGTAGCCGAAATTTCTGGGATACATAATGGTTTTGAGAATCTGATACTTACAGGTTGAATAGGGAGAATGAGAGACAATGGAAAACTGAGCTCACCTCAAAATGCAGACCTGAAAACATTTTTTTTTACTACGTTACATAAAAATCATGTTGCTGTTCCTTCACTCGAGTACCACCTTTGTCTGTAACCTCTTTAATGATACAACAGATATACATATATAATATTTCTCTTTCCCTCTTGTCTTTTCTTCGTGCTCTCTCTATCTCTCCTCACCTTTTCATTATACGTTACACAGTGTTATGCACAATATATAATGTGAACGTTGTATGAGAGTACTGATATTTACGGGTCGAACAAGAAATATCTACCCTTAAATTCTGTCGTTTCAGCATGACCCGATTTTGGGGAATTGGACCCAGTCGAGAACCTTACAACACTATCTCAGTATATTCGCGGTAAATCATATCTGGTAATAGTATTACTTTTGAAATCAGATTACTTGCATTCATAGATGGAATCAAAATCATTGTTTTCTCTGTTTAAGAGAAGTTACGCTGATAGAAGAAAGATCAAGGATGAGTAAACATATTTCCAAGGAAATTCAGGCCAAGAATGCATTAAATAACAAAACGTGTTTAAAGCTAATGGATTTTCTCATAGATTATACTGATGTTTTCACAATAGAATTGGTACTAACGAAAATATTTTGGTAAAAACTATAAAACTTTAAAATTTGTTAAATTGTTGTTTGTTGGGAACACAACGTTGGAAATCTAGGAAGATTTAAACAGAGATCAAAGGACTAAAAAATAAACTGGCAAGGTAAAGGTACGTTAAAAAAGACTTTAATAACCCCCCATTCTCAAAAAACGGTTTAATAAACAAGAAAATTGAATGGACTACCAAGAAGATACCGGCTTACAGCCACATCACGTTGAAACAAGGGTTCCCGTACGATTGCCGAAGTTACGCAACGTCGATACTGGTCAGTACCTAAATGGGTGATCGCATGGAAATACCAGGTTCTGTAAGCTTGGATGTGCAGGTGGTGTAATGGGTAATGTCTAAGAATTATTAATCAGAGGGCGGAGTTCCAATTACGCGCAAATCTCCTTAGGAAAGCTATGAATATATATTTTCTTCCCCTAGTTATGAATTAATTATTAGGAATTGTTTCACTAAACCATTATTATCTAAAAAAAAAAAAGAAGAAATTGCGTACAAAATACGTAGATTTTGGCATTAAATAACCCATAGAGGTGTTGGTATGCCGCTAAACAAAAAACAACTACCAAAACAAGAAAATAGCTGGAGATCAAACATTCCGAATATTGTTAATATTACCTAAAATTCTGAAAAACAATAACATTATCATATTTAAGCAAACATGACAAAGATAAACATTAGATGCGTGAAGAAATACATGAAAACTGATTTCTCAACAATAACTTTTAGATATTAACTTAGTGCTCCATTAGATTAACCTTATAGCTGAGCGAATTTGAGTCTTTCTTTCTTTTTTTAAGGACCAACCAACGTGATATAGAAGCAGGAGTGAGTGGAGTAACGTTTTAGTTTAGTATTGTAAATGTATAGCAAATGCAAAGAATTATTGTAAGCCCTTGGGTAACACGTTTTTAGCATGACATTGTCTTTCATAAATATATACTTCTTGGTTGACAGCTAGCACTAACAAAAAAATAACTTGCAATAAAACTGTGCACATATTTTGAACTAGCATCAAATTTGATACGACCTGCGATTGTATTACTAATACTATTACATTACTTTTCTATTTCCCTAAAAAACAAAAACATCTTCCTCTGCCATTACATATCATCCAATGTAACTACACATTCATTATTGTTGAGAAATATTTCATGTACGTCTTTGTCTAACTTTTTAATGATGTCTACTGAAATGTGGTAGTTTGCTTCCTTCCATATATATAATGATTAAAACCTTTTCGATTTGTTTACCCCTTAAAATTATTTTCTTGGATCTTAATCCTCATAATGCTAATGTATGGGTTATTTTTAAACTCGGTGTTTCTTCTTTCTTTTTTTCCTATTCTTAGGAATATTTTCAATTTCCTTTTTTAATCTTCTGTGATCTGCTCAGCTTTATCGCGATTTTAAAGTCATGTTCGTTATCTCAACTTTAAAATCTATTGCTTCTCTTTTGAGACTATATCGTCATTATCATTCGTAATTATCTTTCAATATTTGAAATTAAAATATCATTGACTACATTATTAGATTGATAGTTAGAAAAGGATGAATAAAAAATCGCGTAGCATAATTTACTGTAAATATTTTCTGGTATATGAATACATCTTGACAGCTGTTTTCTTTTACAATGCTGTTGACTCTGAACAATATCCAAGAGCCACACGAGGTAGAAAATTACAGATTAGAAGTTTGTGATATATGGAGAAGATAAGTTAACTATAGGCATGAACAAGATTGTAGTGATCGAGGAAGCACCCTCTTGAGAATTTGTTCCATAAAGCATCACTTCGTGGGAAGAAGCTTTACAAGTAGAACTTGTATCTCGTCAATAGAATACGAAGGGAATGTGGTTCGCTTCAATGTGCGTGGCATGTTGAAGATTAGAACTGGTGAAAATGTAGTTCATCTGAACACTAGTCATGTAAATAGCGATAGAGCAAAGATTGTCTTTGATAGTCTCGTCTTTGGGAAAGAAGTTGTAAAGTGGAAAATAACTAGTCAACCACAATGGCGCGAGAGAGTGAGAGAAAAAAGGACACTGGAATCTGTCTTCGGTTCAATAACTAAAAAAACTATCAAAGACTATTTACCTATCGCGTTACACTTCAACCAACCGTTTCATAGCATTGATGACATCAAATACATGCTTTTATCTCTTCTTTCAACAGCCGACATGAAATACGCAGATACTTGGCTGGAATATATTCTTTAAAATAAAATAACACATTGAGGGACGCAACAGGAATTTCAGTTTACTCAGGGTGTATAATTTCTAAAGAGGGCCCTCTAAACACCAACAACAAAATTCCTCGAAAGAGTAAGTCCCTCTTCTTTGTTCATTCCTGGTCTCGTTGAAAAAGGATACAGGCGCGTCCGAAAATGTCGACTTTAATATCTTTCTCTTCGTGCTTCAATTTAGTCAAAACGCTAATATATAAAAAAAAATATGAATCTTATTGCCTATATTCGGAGAGCGGAGTTCGAATTCCATTCGAATCCATTACATTCACTTACGTGCTACCTTGGGAAAGGTATGAATCCTCTTCTTCTCCCGCCCAGTTACGGGTAAATAGCAGGACTGACCAGTTTCTATAGCTTTGGATATCAACTGGTCTACCGCAGAAAGAAATAGCAACCTACCTCGGGGGAAAATCTGCCTCGTCAGTCATGTATCGAAAGATACATTATCGCCTAAGCGTATATCACGCACGGCACATAACTGACTGATTACCTATATTGTTATTATTTTGCTGGCTTTTTATTATTCAAATTTCATTAAGCGGCCTATTGCATAAATATATAGACTGAATATTGCGTTTAAACAGTGTTCACTTGTATAATACGCGACAGTGCATCTGTTTATGTATATTTTATTTTAGAGATGATAGTGATAAGAAAATTTTTGAGAAAATTATACAGTCGTATCGGTAACAAGTTGATGCAAAATAAGAAAGCTTGTGGAACCGTCTGTGTTTTCTTGGTTAGATACTTCGTCGGAAATGGCATCTTTTGAGTGCCGACTCTGTTGTGTTTTCCTAAGAGTCTGCTGCAGGTGGAATGGTCGAATGTGTATAAAGACGCGGCATCTTATGCAATCTACGACCACATTACACCAATTACAGGACTCCTCCACCTCGACCCCCTATTCCGCTGCATTCCATTTTCTCTTTGGCGCGTGTGATTGATTGGGGTGCGAACTTCGACTGACATCCACACTCAGAAGTTCGTTTGGCTGGTAGAAACGCCAAGACGAAAAGTGCGGCTGGCCGGATTTCTTATGGAAAAGAACGTGGGCTAAGACATTGGTAAGTGTTATCTCTGTTAGTTATAAATCTCGATGTGTAGCGTTGTTCTCGAATTGGTACAGAGAAAATTTAAATCTGCTTGACGACTGAGAGCCACCTGCTGACCCCCACCTGTGCGAATCCTATTAATGCAATATAATACCTTTATAGCTATATACGTATCAGAGGGAACAATAATACAGTTGACTCAGTTGGAATTCAAATATAATGATTACTTACTCGGATATGCTTCGCACTCTACAATAACATCTGGGGTGGTGATGATATATTATTAAAGTGTGAAACGTCTACCTGACTAGATAATCGGTATTCAAAATACATTGGGCTCGAATACAAACCTGACACAATTCAAAGTACAGTTTTTTTTTTTTGTTTTTTTTTTCAGTTGAAAATTTACTTGATTAACGAATAACTATCTTATATATGGTATCTACCTTCAGGATGTTGACGATCATTGCTCTCCACAATTTACTATCGTCTAGCAAATATTATGTTTTTGTGGGTTTTTTGTTTTTTTGATTTTTGTTTTTGTGTTTTGTTTTTGTGTTTTGTTTTTGTGTTTATTTTGTTTTATGTGTTTTTTTTAATTTTTTTGCTTTTGTCTTTTTTTTTTTTGCTTTTGTGTTTTTTTTTTGTTGTGTTTTTTTTTTTTGTTGTGTTTTTTTTTTTTTTTTTTTTTTGCTGTTTCTCCTAAATTCTGTTCTGGCAACCACTTGCACAGGCCAGTTATATAGGTTATACACTATTTCCTTCTGACCCTCTTGTGTTTATGAGTGTCAAATTTTCCAACTCCCATTTTTTTTTATGTGTCCTAGAAGTTCCAACTGTGTTTTATTCATTTTTTTCTGATTTTAGGTTTAATTAGCTCTTTTATTTCCATTTTTCTCTAAAATTTAAAAAGACCATCTCTAAAATTTCATAAAATAAATATCAGTCCAACCAGTCGGTATTGTAACTTGTACGAACATTGTTTTCTCTTTTATTTTCAAAACGAATTAAAATAAAAACGAACAAAATTTTACTTCATTTAAAGTATGCAAATCGAATCAATGTCCAGAATATAGATCTGATTTTCGAAATTGTCTATTAGCGTTAATGCGAAACACTACTGTTTGTTATATTTCTTTACAAATTACATTACAGCACAAACCCATTCCACCTGTACTATCTCTGAAATATCAATCAGAAAAAAAAACAACTTTTCTTTTAACGACCAATTCTTTTACTATTGCATTCTTTGAACATATGTAATTTGTTAACCATTAGGGTTTTTTAATCTGTTTATAAACAAAGAAGGGTGATAAACTGTTATATAATGTTAACTCTCTAGGACAGTGAATGCTGGACAATTTCATCAGAAATAAGGAAGACTTGAAGAAAAAAAATCGTTCCATAGAATGATGCTGAGAATATCAAGGATGGAGCATGTAAACAAAAAGAAAGATTTAAGAAAACTGAAGATAAAAAGAACACATACTTAAAATTAGAACGACAACTGACACACAATGAGGAACGAAATCTTGGAAGATTTATCACTCACAGTACACGAGAGACAAGGTAAACGGCAAGTAGGTTACATAACGATCCTGTGAAAATGAATGGTAGAGCAAAAAAGGTTAGGAATATCTGTCTGTTTCTGTGATGAGGTATTTTAGTTACACTATTTATATTGTTAGGACTGTTGTCCTCATCTTTATTAACATATTCACGATGTTTCGGTCGTACGCTCCAGCCGTCTTCATGTGACATACGTTGCAATATATTCATTAACGTATATTTGGGCAGCAACCTTTCTTTTAAACATGTTTCGTTGATTATGACAGAAAAAGAGAATTGCATTAATATTTATTTAGTTTTTCCAGCATTCTAACATTTTCCCGTTTAGTGGGAGTAAGGGCGTGTCGCAAGCTCTTTCGGACAATTCTTTAACCAAATGCAGACTGTTGTCACATTCATCAAAACACACACACACGCACACACACATATATATATATATATATATATAAGCAAGAATTCATTCAAAAGAATTCTATTAAATTCAACAGACAACGTCTGATTGTTTCATTTTTATTGTATTTGTCCAATTTTTAATAAGTTGCTGCCCATTCAAGTAAGTTATAATAAATTATCCAAAATTCACTTTTTTTTTCGACTATGTTCTTCTCTCTCTCGCACACTATCACACACTGACACACACACCGTATATAAATTAAAAGTTCCAGAATTTTATGTAAATTTTTATTTAACATGTATTTATTTTCTCATTTTTTTAAAAACAAACTTCAACCGTGCTAGCCTCATTTGTATCACTAAGTGGTTCGTAAAATAAAATAAAAAAACTTGTTGAAGCGATATCCATAAATAAAGTTGATTGATTAAACGCCGTAGTTATATATTACAAATTTTACAAGTACCAGACTGACCGTTTACATCTTGGCTTGTCTAAGCCAATTGTCATTATGGAGAATTTTCAGTTTGTTATCGGTTTGATTTGTAGTTCGTAAAATAGCATTCAGCAAGGGCACTCAAACGGAAGCTAGAGTTTGAATTTTCTGAAACGCCATCATTAGAAGACAATTATAATCTGATTAACTGGCTCAAATTTGACAGACGACATAAACAGTGAAATTCCGTCCAAACAGAAGGAATGTAATTTACTTCCAATTGAATTTTTGCGTTTTATTTGGACAGATAACGATCCATTTCACAAACACAGATCCACGATTATCATTATGATGGCATTATTCACCAATTCTGTCTTCATCAGGCACAAGACCCAAAACAATATGAAATCGACCTCGCCGAAAAAACGGTTTCCGATACTAGTTCCTTCACCAGCGTTCTAACGTCGCTATTTCGAAGAAAGAGTTTATGCGGTGCTGCAATTTATGTAAAGGCTGACCACTCGATTCCGAACATACCTTACGACTTGTGACTTTGGGCTAGCACAACCTTTGACAGGTTCTGAAATGTTGTTTGCCCAGTTTCACTCGTATGGTTGTCAGGCGTTCCAAACTATGTCGTGTTGTTGGCCGTGTGTCTCCTGAAATGCTCACAACAAACAATGTAGACTCGGGATGTAAGTCCACGTAAATAAATGTCAAGAAACTATATATATGCATAAACAAATGAAAATGTATTTACAAGAAAGGGTTACAAGTGACAGACAATTACATGTGTAACAAATGAATGTGAAAAATTTTGGGTGTAAAGAATGTGTAGTCAGTGAATGTTCGTACGTGGTGGGGTGCGTAAGATAACGCGTTCTTCCGCGAGAGATGTACATGCTGACGAATAAGCGGAAAAAGTGAGAAGAATATTTAGTCCTGAGAACGTCTGAGCGGGCCGAAAACATCAAGCTCACTAAGTCCTCCATAGTAGCGACCTTTATACCCAAACTAGGTTGAACTTAGTAAACAACAACTTTTACTTACATATCATAACCTCTTCAGTTGTCTCTTTCTGATTACTAGCAGCAGTTTATTTTTAGTTCCTTTGACGACCACAATATTAACAATATTAAATATACAAATGACACAACTTTGATAGCAGACACTGAAAGGAAACTACATGAAACCCTACAAAATGTAGTAAAAGAAAGCGAAAGGAAAGGATTAATCATTGATTGTAAGACAGAATGTATGGGTTTCAGCAAAAGTAACAGCTCGAGGTGCAAACTACAAATTGGTGACTCCAAAATTAAGTATTTGAAAACATATAAATATCAATGAAGTGTTTTAACATATGATATATATACATTGGGAGGAGCAACGGAAGTGCAAAAAAAATGACTTCTGAAAACTCGATAAAGTATTAATAGCAAAATTATGTTAGAAACAAAGAAAAGAGTATAGGAACTGTTATACAATGTCAATATATGACATAGAATGATAGAGCCTTTCATCAGCGTTGAAGAAGAGACGTGTATCAAGAAAAATGCCGGTCTACAAGGTTGCTGAGAATGTCACTCACTGAACATGTGAACAACGACGAAGTTGTAGAGAAAATGGAAACAAAAGAATACTAATTTCTTAGAATCAAAGAGATGAAACTTCTCGGGCGCATAATGAGAAAAGAGGGCTTGGCTAATTTAACATTCACAGGGCATACTGAGAGAAAGAGGGAAGCAACGTATAACCTACCTTAGGATTATGCATAAATGTTTGCCCGAATAGAGATCAAGAGTGTTAGTATGCTTCGTCTTTTTTCTAAGAGTCATAGAGTAAAAGAAGTTGTGGAAGACCGTCATCACACAAGTCCTAAAGGAACACAACACTTAGAATATTCCCCTTTAAACATCTTTCTTTGCCAACATGTTCTGCCAATGCGATTCTCGGTATTCGTCAATATTACTAATATTACTTAATATTCGTCTATATTACTAATATTACTTAATATTCGTCTATATTACTAATATTACTTAATATTCGTCAATATTACTAATATTACTTAATATTCGTCTATATTACTAATATTACTTAATATTCGTCTATATTACTAATATTACTTAATATTCGTCAATATTACTAATATTACTTAATATTCGTCTATATTACTAATATTACTTAATATTCGTCTATATTACTAATATTACTTAATATTCGTCTATATTACTAATATTACTTAATATTCGTCTATATTACTAATATTACTTAATATTCGTCAATATTACTAATATTACTTAATATTCGTCTATATTACTAATATTACTTAATATTCGTCTATATTTCTAATATTACTTAATATTCGTCAATATTACTAATATTACTTAATATTCGTCTATATTACTAATATTACTTAATATTCGTCAATATTACTAATATTACTTAATATTCGTCTATATTACTAATATTACTTAATATTCGTCTATATTACTAATATTACTTAATATTCGTCAATATTACTAATATTACTTAATATTCGTCTATATTACTAATATTACTTAATATTCGTCTATATAACTAATATTAATATTCGTCAATATTACTCTCTGGTCCAATATTCGCCGTAACGGAGCTTAGGTGTAAGATATGTAGCAGCTAAAACACAACAGGCTTAAACTGACACAAGGCAACGTTAATGAAGGGAACTGTCTTCCAAGATTAGCTCGTTCGCGACTCTCGGCGATCTATTAGTACCTATAAGCTCATGTGATACATATCATACGTGTAGCTTTATTAGTTTCATTGTATCGATGTCCGGAGATGGTGCTGTGTGCATTCGTATGTCACGAAATTGATGTAGTTAGCGAAAAGATTCGCTTAAATTTCGGAAATACCTTAAGTTTCTTTAATCAAAGATTTGTCTTTTATTCTTCTTGCTGCTTACTTAGTTCGTTCCTGTGTTCATCCATGCGTCTCACTACGTGGTATCTCTGAGTCTCTAATCGACAAACTAATTCAATGCCTACTATAATAATAAGAGCACTGTTTGAGATCTTAATGATGAGATGCAAGCTTAACCGAATAAATGCTGACTTGGAATATAACATAAATGCACAGTTCCACAAATTAAAATGTGGGGCCTAATCCAAAGGTGAAACGTTAGGGACGGTTCTTAAGTTAGATATTATCAGTGCCGTATGTACTTATAGGTTTAGTGAGCTGAAGCCTAGGGCTTCAAAATTTTACAGGGCCTCCAGACAATGTGTATAATATTTTTATACTGTCGTACTGTTTATTCCACATACTGTCATAACGCATTGTAGACTCCAAATAACACTTTAATAATTTTAAACACCCGTCATCATCCTCAGTTTTACTGATGTTTTTTTTTTTTTTTTTTTAAACTTCCACTTTCCTATACTCGTAAGAATGTGATATCTAGAGGGCCCTCACAAGTGGAATAGCCTTGAGCTTCTCAGTGTTATATTTGGACCTTGACATTATATTCTTGATTCTGTAATTTGTATCTGACTTTCTAATAATTTTAAGAACATTTTATATAAAGTCTGATTCGTTTTGAAAATTAATAGAATAATTATAGGAATTAATTTTACAATTAAGCTCAATAACATGGTGATAGTTTGAGAATAAATTCCTTCTTCTGTTTTGTTTTCAATTCCAATAAAAATCTGGGGAATCTATATTACCCATACTGTGCTTTGGGGTCAGAATGTCGACGTTAGAAGAAACCCCGGAAATATTAAAACTGAAGTTACACAGTCCAAGGCAAGGATAATGAGAATAAGGAGTTTAGATAAAATATACCAACATTTTATTATTGGCAGAAAAATACGATCGAAGAATCCAGATATTCTAAGGACCCTGGATGTCGAGCTGGACTTAAATGCGTCGACAGTTGATGACCGGAGCAAGTGGTGCCGAAGGTTGATAGACATTTCGTGTATTGGGTTGGTACAAGCTGGCATTTGTAGTCCATAGTGGACGGTTTTTGGATGATGAAGACGAAACCGCTTGGGAGTTGTCGAATGACGATAGGCAGTCAGCGAAGGTTGATAACGTGTTGCGTTGGTACTAGCAGGCAGTCTTAGCCCAGGGTAGGCGGTTGAAACCATAGTGATCCACGAGATGATGGGTAGCTGGGAGTGAAACCGGGATCGCTGAGTGAATTGGTAGAAAACCTGATCGGAGCAGGGGATCATTTAGTCGCTTTTGATCGCTGTTCCGAATAATCTCCACTCTTCTTGTTCTCACATCAATTAGGACTGAGTAGTGAGCTCGATCCTCACTGAGGGCTACAAGCATTCGCCCTTCTGCAACGTCTAAGCTATGCTTAGAAAATCACTACATTCCATACAACAATACTTCAATATGATACAGGGTTAGGTATACAACGAAACATTTCTGGGTCATTTCTAATTAAGATTTAGACCCGTCTTACATTCGACATGGTACAATATTCAGAATATTGAAAAAAGAAATTTATACATAATTTTAGATCATTTTCGCGTTAATTGAGAAGATTCCTAAAATGAAATTTTAAATGCAATTAAATAAGCTGTATTGATTTTAAGGAAGTTTAAGTAAATTTGACTAAAATTTAACTGCTAATTGTAGGTTTACTAAGATTGCATCATCGCTGAATTCGGATGGCAAAATATAAACTGGAAAGGATAGTAATGGGAGAAATATTCCTTAAAAGTAAAATCTATAGGAAGTTGTGGAGAGTCATAATCACTTGCGTGTTGAAAGGACATGGTACCTAAAATAAGATGAAAACACGAAAATTAAATTATTTTTTAACTGTTATGCATTATCGCTGTTCCTATATGACCAATGCTGGACAATATCCTCACATATGAAGAGGAAATTTGAGACGTGGTTTTGCAGAAAGATACAGATAATCCTATAGACTGAACATATGAATAACGAGAAACTTTTAAGGAAAACTTAAACAAAAACCGGACTTATTAGACATGGAATCAAAAAGAGTCTGAAATGTCTAGGGTACATAAAGAAGGAAAACAGCTCAGATAATTTAATACTCGCGGGTTCTACTGAAAGTAAGATTGACAGATGCAAGAAGAGAATAACCTAAGTACCTAGTTTGTGTAAACTGTTGGTAGCAAAAGGATTAGGTGAGATAGCAAAGATATACACCTTTTAAGAACCATATGGTGGGCCATGATTGCTCACGTTCTGAAGGTCACATAGGTGAAGATTTTTTCTTTGCAATATAAAAAAGATGGCTGGTCGTATATTGAGTATAGCTATCTACTATGGCGGTTAGCTAATCCCCACTGCAGGCGCCTACTCAAGCACATTTTTGTTTGTTCAAAATCCAGACACCACCTGTGTTTTATACTACAACTATGCTAGGCGGACTTTCCAGTTTCTGGGAGAGAGCGCATTATCTGGTGTGACCAACAGTCTGAACAAAGCCAGCACGCTCACATCCTCGATCACAATGACTTGTGACTTCGTGCTAGCACAACCATCGACGGATCTTAAATATGTCCTTCTACCCAATGTCAATAAGGCTTCGTATGGTTTTCAAACATTTTCTAAAGGAGCCTAACGTTGTGCTTGTCTCCACAGGTCCATAACATAAAGTCCTCCGCCTGACAAATAGACCCTTACTTAGATTCGAGTCCGAGTCTCCTAGTCGGAAAGCGAACGTTCTAACCACATTTATCATTAAAAATACAATCAGTATTATTTACCATATGTTGCTTGGCCTGTGAGTCAAGCTTGAATTCTAATTGCCTTATCTCTGAACTTATCGTCCTTTGTCTAGACAAGCGGGTTTAATTAGCGTGTATACTTGAGTAAGTAATAAATTATGCAAAAAGCGAATCGCTTTAACAAGGTCATTAAGACATTCACACAGATAAACATTATTATGCATTGCCATAACCATTAATTTTCCACAAGTTAACAGCAATAATTCAGTTGATTTGGCAAAGAGTTGATTACTTTTATAATAGCTTCGTAATAATCCTCGGACGAACAATTCCTTTATCTCCGTAGATTCTGAAGCCACAATAGCGCTATGTGTTTTAGATAACACAGATGAATCAGTTTTGTTCTAAGTGTTGTTTGAGTAAGTTAATTAAAAAGAATTTATATTTTCTTTCCCAAACAAATGGAATTAAGTCTCTGTGATGGCTAAATTAGTAGTGAACTCCCCACATGTGAGCAAATGACAGAAAGGTTGGAGAAAGTTGATTTTAAGACAAGCCGTATATACAGGGTGCGATGGGTAAAATTGTCGCTATTTTTTATTATTAATTTCGCGCATGCGCGTTGTTTGTTTTTGATTCTGTCAGTTGCAGCATATAATATGGTTAGTTGGGCACTATTTTCGAGGAAAATAGCACTATGATGTAATTCATTCCTCTAGAAATTTGGAAACGGTATGCTGTACTGTTTGACATTCGCGCCGGAAGCTCCAATAGTGTTTGGGTATCAAGCTGAGGGCAGTGCAGAGGATTCTATTTTTATCTTATAATTTTTAGTACCTTGTAAATAAAGACTATTTTAATTCAATTAAAATGAAATTCAGAAAAGCAAAACAATAATACTATTCTTCTGTTTGCTTTTTCGTTCTGTTATGCTCTACCAATAAACAATAGACGATCTCTTTTTGATCGCAAGGAAAGACTCTAAATATATATCAGAGATGTTGTTTGATTTGAAAGAATGAAGAAAAGTTGTTTAACGTCTTCTTCAGTGAAAAAAAAATCGTCATTTTCATATAATTTTAATTTGTATCCCCTTACTTCGTTGAATAATAACTAGCATTCATATTTATGGTTGTTTTGTAATATTTATTTAAGCTCAAATGTTTAACAATGCAATAGAGAAAGTTTCACGAGCATTTTATGGCGGGGAACTCGCATGGATAGCATTTAATCATTAATGTAAGATTCTTCAAAATTTTAAATAAAATTCTCATTTTGTATTCATAGTAAAATACTATTAGTGAATTTGTTTTATATAAAACTATCCCAAAGCAATGTATGTTACGTAGTGATAAAATGTTCTTTTTATTAATATTTCTATCGACTCTTGACAGACTAATCCAGTCTTAGTGAAATACTTATTTATTTTGATCAATATTTCTCAACTTTGGAGTTCCATGTAACATTATTGGGGTCCACACAAAAAATAGCAATTTGGAGTTCTAAGGAAATATTTTATTAGTTCACAGAACAATTTCATTTCAGAACGGTTGTTACAACTAAGAATTAGAACTTCTGCTATAATCTACGCCATGTTAAGAAGATGAGATCAAGTGATGTAAGTTAGTGTCCATTTTACTCTACCGGATGTGTTGATTGTAAAAGTTGAATAAAATCTGAGATTGATGTATAAAGGAAGGATTATATATGCATAAAGAAAAATTATATAATTATTATAATTTATTATATTAATAAAAAATAATATTCATTTTAAATATTAATAAAATATTAATATAAATTAATATAAAATGTTTTTTAAAAATATTAATAACAAAATTTAATATATAAATTACACTGGTCAACAAAACAAAAATTGAAATGTCAAGGCACCAAACATCTTTTTTAGCTAATTTGAGGTCGCTGAATCGGTAAATGACCTTACTTTTCTTAGTTAGCTACCGTTTTTGATGTACGGAAATGCCTCATTTTTTTGTTGGGGGGGGACATATTTTCATTTGTTTTCTGTATATATGATATTGATGGCAATATTTCTCAAAATCGTAGAAACCTCTCAATTCATATTTGAACCAACAAATATTAGTCTTTTTATTGAGAAATACTATTTTTGCAATAAAAACCAGACCCTAAGTTTTAAAACATAACACGATTGAATATGTCAAGATAAAAAGTATTTCCATCAAATCATTTAATAAACTAACAGCAGAAATAAAACCTTCCTAAACGTAAGAACTATGATAAAAATTTTCTTTCTTGATTGTCTGTCATGTTCAATGTCGTTTAATTCCCTTTTGATAATTCAGCAGTGTCATGTACAATGGAATAGGTGAATTCAGTTGGGATGTCTTTAATTGGAGTTTCTTTTCAACTGTGAAAACAAAATGCTCTCAATGTGCTTGGTTTCCTTCCGTAGTGAAGGGATAAGTGATGGGATAAATTTGTGAAAATCGAACAGAAATTTTTAGGGTTTCATTTTTTGATGTCACTTTAATTATAAGGTTTACTAAAGAGTATTAATGATATAGTTTATCAGTTGATTTGAATTTTGACGAAAAATAGGAAAAAATCGGTACATCTTTTTTTAAATTTTTGACTCAATAGTTTATTTCATGTGGCTGACATAAATTGCTCGGTCTACCTAAAAATTGATGGGTTTCTACGACCTTTATTAATTGAATTTTGCGATCAGCCAAGATCGTAAATTGATCTTCCAAAAATGAGCAATTTCATTACAACAAAAATGGAAGCTAACCATGAAAACTAAGGTCATTTTCGGAATCAGCACCATCAAGTTATCTAAAAAAAAGTGTTTTGTTTCTTGGCACTAAACATCGTGTTGAGCAGTGCTATATAAGGATTATAGAAAGGAAGTATTTCAGCGGCAGGCGCTGTTTCCGGTAAAACCATGGACTCTGGCTATATATGCACTAGTGTACATAAATGTACCATAGAATTTAGTTGTTAAATACAGGTATATTTCATAGAATTAGTTTTAGTTCAAAATAAAGCATATGTATTTACTATTTCTATAATACAATTCCTAAATCTATGTATTAGTAAAAAAATAAATAAAATAAGCTTTGTTTCCATCAAATGGTTATGAGAGGCCACCAAAACAAAATTAAGAGTAAAAGTGGTCCATGGGTAAAAATCAGTTTGAGAACCACTGTTTTAAATATACAAACCTTTTTAAACTATGCGTAGGTGGGTTGATAGTGTATCGGAAGTGAACAAGCAATCGGTGAATCGCATTTAAATTCCAGATTTAGCTGTAATGTTTACTTACTCACAAATGACCTTGGCTAATAGATGAATTTTATTCTTCTTCTCCTGTTAAATAATAGGATACATTGGGTACTTTAACCTTGGATGGCAGCCAGTGTAACAGAAGGATACTCTGAATTCCAAGCAAATTCTAAACCACTATTTTCCAAGAAATCAGCACAATTTCCATATTATAAATAAAAAGAATTTGTAGAGATCCTTAATCCCCTACGTCCTAAAGAGACTAGGCATTAAAAAAAAAAGCTTTCAAAAATTAAGTGCTGGGAATATTACTGACAACCAGCGCGGAAACGCGGATCGGCGAGATGATTTCAAGTATCATTGCATTAACTTTCATACACAACTACCTGTCCTTTTGTAGATCTTAGTAAAACTTTTATTCATTTTAAATAAGTTGTTTAAGGTTTATTTTTGCTATCTATTCTAATCCCTGTTCTGCCATCCATTTACACTACCCCGTTAAGTAAATTACGCTTTGCTTTCCTCTGTCCCCCTTACTTTCAATATAACATGGAGGTATGTTGTGAGGGAGAATATTTCACAAGTTTGCACTCGGTTGTCGGACGAAAGACCTAAACTACTCCTACATCAAGAGGAATAACATGAGGAGCAGTAGCTTTTGCTGAAAACAGTCATTCATGGCTAAACATTCTCTTCCTTAGTTTCTCTTCTACATTGTTTCCCTATAGCAAAAGATGGAATAAGATGTAGGGAGGCACAGTAGAACAATGGATAGCGGCTCGGATTGAAGAATCGGAGAGCCGAGTTCAAATTCCAATCGAACCTGTTACATTCAGTATAACCTTGAAAAGTTATGAATCCTCCTTCTCCCCACCCAGCTACGGGTAAATAGACCGGAGTCTATAGCCTTGGATGTCAACTGGTTTACCGCAGAAAGAAATGGCAATCTAATGCGGGAAAAAATCTGCCTGTCATGTATCACGCATGGCACATAACTGATAGCAAAAGATAATAAATTTGTAGTTAAACTAATTCCAGTTTCCTAATGTTGTTTTTGATACCTCAGTTACAACAGTGTTAAATTTTCGAAGCCTTCTTTCCTCATTATGTACCTTAGAAATATCAACTCTTTCTGATTCTAACTATGTGCCCTTTTCTGTTTCCATCTTCGATAAAGCTTCGTCATTGCTCACATGTCCATCATGATTTTAATTCATTTCAATGGGTTGCTATTAATAAAAAAAATTATACTATTACGTTGGTGTAAAAGTAATGACGTAATAAGGTCGTTTTTTGACGTATTTTTTAACGTCAAAAACGACATTATTACGTCATTATTTTTGCACCAACCTAATATTATGAATTTTATCTTAAGCGTAAATGGGTCTCTCGTCGAGCCGAAGATCACCGATTGCTTCTAGATGTGTTATCAGCGGGACCTAAGAAACGTTTATTTATCACAAGAGCGGGTTTTCGGGTCACTTTTAGACTTGTGTAAGCTGAAGCCTCTCCTGCTTGGAGCTTTTTTCCTCTGTTCCTTTGTTCTTTATTGACCCGATTGAACATTCTTCGTCTGGTTCCATCCAGTGTCCTTGAATGTAAGCAATAGGTCATCATTTACATGCCCTGACAAGAGCTGCATTAAGTTTACATCTTCTAAACCCCACTCTCATGCATCTTCAAAGCTGCCACACGTTGAGAAGGGGACGCTTCAAAGAATATGAAAAATGGACGACAAAATGGACGAAGTTCTGTGCAGAAATATACTACCAGACAGACAGGCATCATATTTTATTGTCAACATTACGACTCATATATATATATATATATATATATATAATTGCACTATGTCAAAGAAATAGTGATTGATATTGTTTAATCGACAAGAAAATCTTAATACAAATTATCTAATTAATTTCCAATTATGACAGGAAAATATGAAAGGCATTTAGCAGAAAGGGGAGGTAACCAGTGAACTATGTTTCTTTCCTTTCGCCGACTTACCATAAATGTTTATTGTGTCTCTTGCCTAAGAAATGTTTTACCAAATAAAGACTAGAGAAATGTATTTGTCGGTTACCTTTCAGAAATTGTAGGTTCGTCTTACCATCAAACTGAGAGTTAATTTTAAATAATGTTTATCGCCAAGAGAGGATATCGGAACTAAATTAATGCGCAGGAAACTGAATTCCATCGATGAGTTTGATTTATGTCATCAAAAAAGGCAAATTTCGTATTTAACCTAACCACTTAGCATTTGGTTACTCGTAGCGACAATATTTCGATCATCATGCAGTATTTATGGAATAGCTCAGTTTTTCTCCATTAGGTTTTGTTGCAAAGAGTGATACTAAAAACGAATGCAAAATTTATCTATCGCATCAAGCAATTCCCCGCCAAATAGACCCATTTAAGACTTATTTACTAACAGGAAATTCAAATTTGTTTTTTGGTAAATGTTTCAATGTTTATTACTCGATGAACGACATTAAGAATGTCAGTCTTACGAGATAATTTTTGAACTCTACGAAAATTAATAGAAAATTTTACTTCAAACATTTTCTTTGCCTCTCCGAAATGATCAGAGAATGTAGATTTACATATTACAGATCTAAAATGCTTCAAGACTTTGTTTATTTTTATCGATTTATTAATTTACTAAAAGATAAAGACAGTGAGAAAAAGTGGGAATTGGATTTAACATGAAATAGATTTAAATGGGATAGATTTAAAATGAAATTGATAGATTTTGAATGAGATATATAGATAGGCTGGAAATCAATTACGTGGATTTCAATTAACATACATATGTTTGAAAAGAAGATAGATAGATAGATATAGAGAGAGATTTGAAAAGCTATACAGAGATCTGAACAAAATACATAGATTGATAAATCTGAACAATAACAGATCTGAAATGTATATAGACTAGACATGTCCACTGTTTTCGCGGGAAAACAACACAGCGTAAATGAAAAATGCCACAAACTTAACTAAAATAAGGTTTTATCGTCAAAATGCTTATGTTATTATTAAGATTAAAGACCAAAGTATTTTCTTAATTATTTTTTAAATTTTTTTAATATTTTCTAACACGTTCGAAATTTTGGTTAAAGTCTCCTTTTGTTTACGCTATCGCAGCGTCATAGAAAATAACATTGTTTTTTGGGGGGTTTTTGCGATTTTTTTCCGTTGAAAACATATTGATTTGGAAATTCTTGAAAAAAATCAAGTAATTGTCCTATTTTAATGAAATTTTCAGGACTTATTCACAAATGAATGAAATTACTTTTGAAAGATTTTTTTTTAGAAAATTTTGGTAAAAAATATATTTTTTTTTTAAATATGTTACCACTTAATTTCATGAAATTTCGCCCAAAACCTTTCTGGTTTCTGAATTTTTTTTTTTTTTTTTTTTTTTTGTTAAAAGTAGGAGTCTTTGGAGATGGTAAATAACCTACTTTTCTTTTTCAAATTTGAGCTATCCAACTGAAAATCTGCTCTGAATTGAAAAATAATGAATCCAATAAAACTATGATATTACTTAATTAGAAAAGCTTTTAATTGCTTTTGTAAATAAGTAATATTAAGGACATTATTGTCTGAAGAAATAATTTTTCATTTTTTAAGAAATTTTAATTATAATAATTTATAATAGTTTAAAATCGTGTAAAGCTCTGTATTAGGCTGGTTCCTCGAGATGATGTAGTAATTAAGTGGAAAAAAAATTACGAGTCCAAAATTGCTAAGTTTAATAAATTTAGTTTCGCTATTTTTTTTTTTTTTATTTAATAATTTTTTATGTTGTATATTTTTACTTAATACATTCCTTATTTCCATGTATGATATTCTGAAATTGTCATTATTATAATGTCACGTGATCTAAGAGTTTTGTCCCTTTACGTTGCCTTTTCATAACATTTCGTTTCTTAGTTAGTTGCTTTCTAACAGGTTGCATTTTTCGTTCAGCTTTAAAAGTGTAAACTTTAAATTTTAAAGTAATTTTTCTTTTTTTCATTTACTATTTCACTAAATAATTTTATTTACGTATTGTATTTCCATTAGTGTGGGTCATACTCAAATAGAATAACTTTTTAAAAAACTCAGACTGTTAAAAATTATGGTATTTATGGTCATTCAACAATCCATCAATAGTTTGATCAGATGAACAGGATCGATCGTTAATAATTGGTTGTATATTATTTTTGCATGCTATAAGTAAGAAAGATTTCTTTCAAATCAGATTAATTTAACTATAATTTTTTTTTATTTTACTAAAATAACGCCAGAATTTTTTTTAAATATTTTCAAAATCGATAAATTCGTGTTTGTTTACAAATTTCTTAAAATTAAGAAAATTTAAAAATTTGATAATAAATTTGACAATCAAATGTATATAGTTTCTATCTGAAATACACCAGAATTGTTTAATTAATAGAAATAATAAATTTAATTATTAAACTTTCAATTAAAGCTAAAATGAAATCTTCAAGAATGTTTATTCGTTATAAAAAAATTCATTTTAAACTTAAATATAGAAAATTTATGCCGAAATAGTGGAGGTACCTAATATAGACATAGTCTGTTTAGATATATATGTCTATATACATTTCAGATATGTTATTGTTCAGATTTATTTCCTGTTATAGATATATTTTAACATAGATATGTTTGAAATGAGGTAGTTATATATTGATTCAAAAAGATAGAGATAGATCTGAACATAAAGAATGATAGATCTGAACGGTCTAAGGCAGATATACAAAAATGGATCTGAAAAGGAATAGATTGATCAATCTGAAGAGACTAAGATGGAGGTGAATACAAATAAATCTGCACAGACTAAGCTCGATCTGAACACACTCAGAAAGATCGAAACAAAAATAGATATGAAAAGACTCATATAGATAGATCTAGACATACTAACAGATAAATCGAGACAGACAAAGATAGATCTGAAATGACTCGGATCGGAAGATAGAACAGAATAAAATTGATCTGAACAAAGACAGATATTAACATACATCTGCATTGATTCAGATAGATCTCAACTAAGATGTATATATATCTGAACAGAGATGGGGGGGATCTGAACAGACTAAGATACAGAGATCCGAAAAGATTAAGATTAATAGATAGATCTGAAAAGACAGATCTAAGATAGATCTGAGAAAACTAAGGTAGTTCTATATAGACTCAGAGATCGATCGGAACTGTATAGCTCGATTTGAACCGAATCAGATCGATCTGAACAGACTGATATATATATATATATATATATATATATATATATATATATGATAAATTTAAGATCTATACAGACTAAGACAGATTTGAAGAGATTAAGACACATAGGTCTTAATAAACTAAGGTAGCTCAGACTCAGATATGAACCGATTCAGATCGATCTAAACAGACTAAGATATTTTTGTAACCGGTTTCAGCGTATTCAAGTCAGTGAAGCCACTAAGACACAAGAGGTTACAGGATGTGGAAGAATTAGGCACAGAAACAATAATAATGGGTGGAGAGAGAAAAGAGTAATCAGGAGGACAGTAGATAGCGATTGACATTGTATTTAAATATTTAGAGATTAAAGATAGATATATAGATGGGTCTAAAAGATTCAGATACATATATTTAAGATCTGAACGGACTAAGATAGATATATCCGAAGGGACTGAGATAGATCTGAACAGACTGAAGTAGTTCTAAATACTCAGATCGTAGATATATCTAATATATATATATATATATATATATATATATATATATATATATATATATATATATATATATCTTGGATATATCTACGATCTGAACAGAATAAGACAAATCGAAACAGACTGCAATAGATCGATCGTAACAGACTAAAATAGGTCAAGGTGGATATATAGATCTGAGAAAACTGATATATAGATAGATCTATAAAGATTTAGATTGATATATAGATAGATCTGAAAAGACAGAAATATCTAAGATAAATCTGAACAGAGGTAATTCTTAACATAGATGGACAGATCCGAACCGACTCAGATCGATCTGAATAGACTAAGATAGATAGATCGGAACAAACTAAGATAGGTCGATCTTAACAGACTAAAATAGACAGATCTGAAAAGACGAAGATAGATATATACATAGATCTGAAAAGACATATACAAGATAGATCTGAACAAACAACGGCAGTTCTGAACATACTCTATTCAGCGCGATCTATCTGTGTAAGATATACCTAAGATCTGAATAGAATAATATAGATCGATATTAACAAACTAAGACAGTTCTGAAAAGACCAAGTTAAATATATAGATCTTAAAAAAATAAGATAGATATATAGATAGATCTGAAAAGACAGATATATCTGAAACGGTTCTGAACAGACTCCGATAGAACTGAAGCGACTAATATCGATCTGAATTGACTCGGATCTAGATAATTTTAAAAAGACTATACATACAGTAAACGACGAAATTATTCATACACCCAACAATTTTGATGCCCAGGCAAATTCTTTGTCGTGCCAAACTGTTTAAACTTCTTTATAACTCTGTGTACCGTAGATGTAGCGATCGCTAACCGATTTGATATAGCACTGTAACTATTTCCTACTTTGTAAAAGTTAATAATTCTCTGTCTCAAGTCAACGCTAAGCTTCTTTGTCTTCTCCATCATGTTGTTAACGTAAAAATAACAATGGTGACACTCTATGCACCACGTGATGTTCTTTACAGGACCTATCACAAATATTCTACTGAATAAATAATCTAGAATGCTTCACCGATAAAATAATTATGTAAATTACTCCTACTTACACGAATCATTCAAATTAAAACGATATTTTCTACTGTACAAATAATTTTGTCTTTTCGTATTTTGCATTATTCTTTGTCAATTGTTTTATCTAAAAATTGTTCTGAAAAATTGAGTTTTATTTTCTTTTCTTTTTTTTGTGCTTAATAACATATAAAAACCTAGCATCATACAGTAATTCTGAGAAATGGATAAAAATATTCAGAATTGATTGGCGTACCAATAATTTCGTTGTTGACTGACATGAAGAGAATAAGGTAAATCGTAACAGATTAAGACAGATCGATGTTAGTCTATTCAAAGCCATCTTAGTCGATTAACATATAGAGATAAATTGGAAGACTCAAATAGATACATATATCTAAAATAGATATATCAAAGATTGAACAAAATAAGGTAGATGGAACAGAGGAAACTAAGATAGATGGGAACACACACACACTCTCTCTCTCTCTCTCTCTCTATATATATATATATATATATATATATATATATATATATATATATATATATATATATAAAGAACAGTAAGATATATAATCCGGTGTTCTTATAGATATTTTTATTTTTACAAAATAGTGCCCAATGTAAATTTACAGAGCATTAATATTATAAATTCGGACCTTCCATTTTAGAACTGTGTAGCTGAAAAAACATTTTTTTAAATCAATTATAATATATATGATCTTATATATACATATAGATAGATCTGAATAACAAAGAAAGATCTGAACAGACTAAAATAGATTGATCTTAAAAATTTAAGATGGATCTAAAAATACAAATATATTAAGTTAGATGTGAACAGACAGACAGATCTAAACGTGAACAGACAGACAGATCTAAATGTGAACAGACAGACAGATCTAAACGGATAAGACAGATATGAACAGACTGATTTTTCTGAACCGACTCAGATCGATCTGAATAGACTGATATGAATATGAATCTAAAAACTGAGATAAATACATATATCTAAGATCTGAACAGATAGAACGAAGCAAACTAAGATAGATCTGAAATGACACACACACAAACATATATATATATATATATATATATATAACGTCATCCACAGACAAACTGTTTCGCTGTTTCCCAGCTCATCAGTGTAGCTAGACATCCGGTTGCCTCTAGCTCGGATCGAAACCCGACTGAATTGGTATCAGCCAGAGATTATACCACTAAGCGCACGGCAGGGAAGCAGGTGGATTTTTAGCGTATTTATTTTTAGAAACACGCCCAGTGACTGACAGTGACTCAATTCGCTATGCGAAGAGTCTCGCTATATATATATAGAGAGAGAGAGACAGACAGACCTGAAAAGACTAAGAACAATATATGGATCTGATCAGACTAGGATAGTGAGATAGATAGATCAGTTTGAACAGACTAAGATTGTGCTCTGAGTAAAGTCAACGGTTCTGAGCATATATAGATGTGAACAGATTGAGATAGATCGTTCTGAAAAAAATTAAATAGATCTGAAAAGACTAATATATCTAAGATAGATCTGATCCGACTCAGATTGATTTGAACAGACTAATATATAGATAAATCTAAAAGTCTCAGCTATCTACATATATCTAAGATAGATATATCTGTCAGTCTCTTTAGATCTTAAATATATCTGAACAGTTTCAGACAGATCTGACAAACTAAGGCAGTTACTAACACTCAGATCCGGAGAGACTAATAGATCGATCTGAACCGACTAAGATATATAGAAAAATCTATAAAGATAGGTACATACCTAAGAAAGATAGATCTAAGATCTGAAGAAAGACAGATAGCTCGGAATGGACGAAGGCAGATAGATTAGAACAAAGATAGACCTGAAAAGACTTATATATAATTAAGTAATTCATCGAGTCTAGAAGAAATCTCAACAGAATTTAGAAAGCATTGGATGGCCGTTTCGTCCTATATTTGGGACTCATCAGCAGTGCGCGTTCCAACTGTTCCAACGGGCCTCGGTGAAGAAGAGCTATCGAATCAGACTCGATATAGCGCCGCTCGATCCCATATTCTGGTAGTGGATGCGCACTGCAGATGAGTCCCAAATATAGGACGAAACGGCCGTCCAGTGCTTTCTGCTGAGGTGTCTTCTAGACTCGATGAATTGCTATATTATAATTATCTCAAATCCTCCTAATTTCTATCACATATATAACATAGATTGATCTGAACAGTTTGAGATGTAGATCTGAACAAACTAAGATTGATAGAGTTGAATAGAATGAGATAGACAGATCTTAACAGATTAAAATAGATCAGATAGATAATAAGGTAGATAAATAATTTGATAGACATGTTGATTTTTTCCAGATATGAACAGATTGAAATACGAATATAGAATTATACTCTAGCCATCTATTAAGTTTTTTAAAAATTCGAAAGTAACCCTTTTTCCCCCCAAGCCTAGGGTAAATAAAACGTCCTTAATTCGCGTGAAGAGAATAATTTCTTACTTTCATTACATTTCTATTTCCTTTTATCTTTCACCCTGCCATTATTACTTGTAGTTGCTCATGGCGAATATAATTAATCTTCGAGATCACTCGCATTGTTCCTTTGCAATGAAGGTTTAGCCTGAAGTATTGCAGATTTCATAAGTAGATTACTATGAAATACAAAAATGCTTTTAAAGTCTCCTCAAAATGATGCATATAATGAAAAGTGGTTAACTCCCAACTTACTGTCAGCGAAAATTTAACCAACCAAATTTTCTTGCCAAATTATATACATGGTCGAAAACTACAAAAACCGGAAAGAGACTAGACATGTTATTTTTATCTTTCCTGCCAAAATGTACAACATGTCAAGAATGGTGAACTAAATAAATTAATAATGTCAGGTTTTTGAAATATCTGGTGTATATAAATGTTTCCAGCAAAAAACAAACGTTTCCATGGTCTTTTTCTTCTTCTGTGTATCATGTATTCTTACAACTTCGGCTGTGTATCATGTATTCTTACAACTTCGGCGATCCGTAACATCTTATCTTCTCTTCGTCGTCTCTCTCGATGTCCTACCACCCAAATTTTACCCAAAATGATTTGGTAGGCGACTTGCTGTTTCTCTCTGTCCCCTTTTCTTCGATATATCTTGTGACTGTAAATTTTCCCAAACCTTCTTTCCTCATTATGTGTCCTTGAAATTTCCACTGTTTCTTTCTGGTTCTAGGTATAAGTGTCCTTTTTGCTTCCATTTTTTTTTTTTTTTTTGTCATACTTCATCGTTACTCACATGTTCAGTCCTTATAGGAGGGGCAATGTATCTTTAAAACTTCCACGATACTAGTGAGAACTTCTTCACACTTTTTGCATGAACGGACAGTTTAATGTTTATCGGCGGGAAAGTGGAACTGGCGAGTGGAGCTTAACTCTGACCGAGCCTTTTACATTCGCTTTAGACCAACAATGTCAGGAATTGCACAGGTTCCTCTCTCCAACCAGCACGACAATAAATTAAATAATGGTTTTCGAGTCCCAGATAGTCTTGGAAAGGGACCACTTCGAATCCAAAACAATAGAGAATTATAATGATTACGAATCATTAGAGAATTCTAACTGCCTTCTGTCAAATGATGCATCAAAAAATGTTCTCCAATAACAATTCAAACCCATATTTTAGTTTACCTTCTACAACATTGTCATGCTGTTTAACATGTCACTGACCTAACAAGCGCTCTATTAAAACACGTCTCTTCAGTCAACACAACAGGAAATCAGACAAAACCTTAGCAACAACACAAAGGAACTATAACTCATAAAATGCAAAAAGCAACTACAATTGCTCGCGGCATTAAGCATAAACCCTTTCCGCGAAAGAATTCAACAAAATAGATGAAACTTCAGACCTAACATGCTAAATATATTTTGTTAAATTTTTTTTTTGCCTTTCTTTCTTTTCCCAATTTTTTTTTTCGCCTTTCTTTTCCCAATTTTTTCGCATTTCTTTCTTTTTCCAATTTTTTTTTTCGCCTTTCTTTCTTTTACCAATTTTTTTTCGCCTTTCTTTCTTTTTCCAATTTTTTTTTTCGCCTTTCTTTCTTTTTCCAATTTTTTTTTCGCCTTTCTTTCTTTTTCCAATTTTTTTTTTCGCCTTTCTTTCTTTTTCCAATTTTTTTTTTCGCCTTTCTTTCTTTTTCCAATTTTTTTTTTTCGCCTTTCTTTCTTTTCCCAATTTTTTTTTCGCCTTTCTTTCTTTTCCCAATTTTTTTTTTCGCCTTTCTTTCTTTTCCCAATTTTTTTTTTTCGCCTTTCTTTCTTTTCCCAATTTTTTTTTTTCGCCTTTCTTTCTTTTCCCAATTTTTTTTTTTCGCCTTTCTTTCTTTTCCCAATTTTTTTTTTTCGCCTTTCTTTCTTTTCCCAATTTTTTTTTTTCGCCTTTCTTTCTTTTCCCAATTTTTTTTTTTCGCCTTTCTTTCTTTTCCCAATTTTTTTTTTTCGTCTTTCTTTCTTTTCCCAATTTTTTTTTTTTCGTCTTTCTTTCTTTTCCCAATTTTTTTTTTTTTCGCCTTTCTTTCTTTTCCCAATTTTTTTTTTTTCGCCTTTCTTTCTTTTCCCAATTTTTTTTTTTTTCGCCTTTCTTTCTTTTCCCAATTTTTTTTTTCGCCTTTCTTTCTTTTCCCAATTTTTTTTTTCGCCTTTCTTTCTTTTCCCAATTTTTTTTTTTCGCCTTTCTTTCTTTTACCAATATTTTTTTCGCCTTTCTTTCTTTTCCCAATATTTATTTCGCCTTTCTTTCTTTTCCCAATTTTTTTTTCGCCTTTCTTTCTTTTCCCATTCTTTCCCCTTCCATTTGCTTCTCTTTTCCCCCGTTTTCTAACCCTTTTTTAACCTTTTGTTTTCTTTTGACTAATACATTTCTTTTTTTTTTTTTTACTGTGGAAAAGCTTTTTATTTCGGAGGTGTTTTTAGGGCGTTCTTATTGTGTGCTTTTAATGGTGCACTTTTGTCCTTTTCTTTCGTCTTTCTTGTGATTTTTTCATTTACTAAGCATCTTCTATTTCTTCACTCTTTAAACTTTTTTGGACATCATCCAGTTAATAGCTAATGATTAATTAATCATACACAAATAGATAACAAGTATCGTCAGCTTAAATAGCACACTGCATAAATTGATGCTTTCAGAAAAAAAAACTGTTCATCACGACAACAAACCATGGAAACTTAAATGTATCCATTTATTTGTGGTTGCGCACCGTGTGGTAGATGCGTGACTGTGCATGCTTTACCGTGAACCAGAAATAACTGAATTGTATTTTTCAAAGTCCAAGTGATGGAGAAAAAACTTGCGAGGAACGAGTAAATTAGAAATAAACGGGTATAATATACAGTTCAATGAGTTTAAGAACTATTTACACATTCTGTATAAAAAGGATTGCACTTACTTAGATATCACTCATAATATAATTTATTATATATATGCATAGATTTCGGCAGCATGTTTTCATTTAGACATGTTTCGTTGAATAATTTAGACATGTTCTGTCTACTTATTTTCATTTGGGTCCTTTCATATTCACAGGTAAGCTTTTGCTGTTGTTATTGAAGGGGGAGAGAAAATCGCCGCGTTGATACATATTTCTTTTATTCCGAGCACTTTCGACATAGCACAGTGTAATCATCAGAGTATTTTTTATTGCAAGACAAATTATGTTCATTATTGTCGAACACAAAAGTGTTGTGTTAATCTGAAAGTTAAATTTCTTACTTGTGAGTGAAAAACCCTGAGTCAATACGTGATCGCTGACACAGATTAAGGGGAGGTAACTGAGAATGGTTGGGGAGATTATTTTACGAATTTAGTAGTAAAAATGCAACCTTGGCATTTCAAACTATCTATTGTACACATTTTTTAAAACAAAGTATTCGTAATTAATTTTATTAAGGTTTCGTTTCAATTTTTTTAATACAGATAGCTTCAAGAATTTTTAGTCTATGTTTATTCTTTTCATGAAAAAGTATAGAAGTATTTTCGACAAAAATTTTTCTGAATTGCATAAGTGGACAAATATGTTGTTGCAAATTTTTTGAAACGTTGGTGATCTTATTCAAATGATAACTTAGCCGCCGAGACAATGTTGTTGTAGTGTGTCCAACATAAATATTTTTGCCATTGGAGATACAATCACCAGAGGACATTTAAATTTATGAACAATGTTGGTTTTCTGCAACACGTTAGTGGGTGGGGAAGTCTTTACGAATGATTATATTAAATATACTAGAATTAGTGTAGTATATAATTAATTTTATTTTTTATTAGGGTCTGTGGTGGATACATTAGTATTTATTAATTTTTTAGGATATTTTTGTCTTGTTTATAATTAAAATGTTTTTGGTTGTATATAAATGATTAATTTTTGTTGTTTGTTGAAGTTTTATATTTCTTTTGTATAAAAATTTTTGATGGATCGTCGTATTTGTTCATCAACAACATAGTTAGGGAAGTTATTATTAATAAGAGTTTGTTTTATATTTTTTAGTTCACTGTAGAAAATCTGTTTAGTAGATGAATTAATTTTTGCACAGCTATTTATACTGATACGTTTTTTATATAGGGAGTTAGGGAACTTATTGTTATTAGTGTTTATCAGTATACCTAGAAAAGGAAATTTGTTGCTACTATTAAGTTCATATGTAAACTTAAAGACAGAATTATCGTGGAATTGTTTTTGGAATTTATGTATTTCTTGACTAATATGAGGATATAATCAGCGTATCTTTGGTAGATTGAAGCTTTTTTTTTAATTGTCAAATATGTTATTTTAGAGATTAAACATAAGGAAATTGCTAAAAGTCGGGCCCAGAAGTGAACCCATGGAGACACCACCCCGTTGTATATAGATGTTATATTGTGATCCTAGAATGGGATTTCGGTAGTGCAAGTTAACAGTAGTTTCCGTAATATAGTAAACCTAATTTTAAGTAGAGATAGATTATTGTATATGTTTCTTATAATAATATCGAGAGTTATGCAAACAGGAACATTAGAGAATAAGTTTTCAACCTCGGGTGAGGCTATGGTTTCATTGTTAGGTTTTTAACTTTTTAGAATTTGAATTACTTCCAGAGTTGACGTTATGCTGTATTTGCTAGGAAGATATGGTGTGACAATTAATTAACAAATCGGAAAATTTAGAAAGTCATGGTAATATTTTATTTCGCGACACTGACATGGCTTTCTGTAGTCTCCGATTCGTTTATTATTACTTGCTCTGCTTATTACATTGAGCTCTCGGGATTTATATCCTCCCTGGAATTATCAATACGGATTACCAATTATATATATATATATATATATATATATATATATATCATAGGTATCCCACAATTAGTGCGGCTAATGTGTACATCGGTAACTATAAAAAAATTCACTGTCAATTATTAGGTTGGTGCAAAAATAATGTCGGTTTTTGACGTATTTTTAACGCACCAACCTAATACTCTGTTTAAACAGAAGAATGTTTTACCGTACTAATCTAGGATTATGTATGCATTCATCGAATTTTGGTATATAAAATTTTAGCGTACTAATCGAATACGCATTAATCGAGTATGTATATATAATTTGTTACTTAGACTTTACAGTATGACAGTAAAAAAAACTGGTATAATATACGGGTGGTATAAACCTAATTTTAAGTAGAGATAGAATTAAATAATTTTAATTCAATTATCTGTGCTGCTAAACTTGACAAAACACGACATATCTTTTTATATCTTAACCTATTTTTATCGTGCGGGTTAATGGATGATAAATTCAATGTACTTATAAAAACTTAAATATTTCCGTCATTTACCGACACAACTAGTAAAATCCTTAAAACATACTAATACTTTCATAAACAACTTAGCGTGTTCTGAGTTAGTGTAAACTTTTCATATTTACTCTCTCTCTCTCTCTCTCTCTCTCTCTCTCTCTCTCTCTCTCGTTATATACATTCCAAGCGTTTCCATTATATTCACTCTGCGCAAAATTCCCTTGGAAAAGGTATGAATATATCACATTGTTTCCCTCCTAGCTATGGATTAAATATAAGGCAGACTTTGATCCTTAGTTTAAGCCAGCAACCAGTCTAATTGAAAACTTGGGTCTTTTGGAGATCTAATTTCATACTATCTGCTCAGTTCTAAGAATTGAACTGCTAGACCATTATACGTCGGAAATAACGTTCATTATATATATATATATATATATATATACCGGATGTAACAAAAAATTGTACAAAATTGTTAGATTAAGATCTCAACCGTTGTCTCGTAGAAACGGTTAAAGATATCCTACTGAAATTCTCCGAAGTTTTTATAACACTATTCTGTTCTATTTTGAGCAAAAAGAATGTGTAATTACTTTCCAAGCTTAACAGAAAAATCGTGATGAAATCGATCATAAACGAAAATGACATTTTAATCATTAATTAATCATACCTAAAGTTCAAATATATATATATATATATATATATATATATATATATATATATATATATATATATATATATATATATATATATATATATATATATATATTATCTAGGATCATTTTCCAACGTATTCAAGATAATCTAAGATATCTCTAACCTTCTAGATTTCTGTCCTGGTGTTACAAGGTTCCTCACATGTTTCACGTACAATTTAATTTTCAAGTCTTTTCTCACTTCTCTTTGGACTGTCATAGTTGAAGCTTCTCAAGTGCCAAACGTCTTATGGATTGAGTTGGGTCTTATTTAATTGATCTCTTTAGCGCTAAGTTGAAATTAAGATCCCTATACATGTTGTGACCTCGTGATCTAGTTTTCCTCTCCAATGTTCTCGCTTTTAAAATTCATTCACAGTTCACTTGATGGTTGTTGAATGAATTTTGAAGATAGAAGCTAGAGTATGAATGTTGGTAACATTGCTGAAGGCCTGAATCATTTTTCCTCTCACCATTGCTCGGTTGAGAAGACAATGAGGCAGGCAAAAACAATTCTAATCTGTTCTCTTTCTAGCTGAATAATTCAAAAGTTTTTTTCATAATTCTTAACGGCTTATCTGAAAACCTGTAAAAAAAAGAAACTCAGTTTCGTGTTTTTTCTTTTTTTCTTTCTTTTCAAATATTAAACATTTTGTGGGATGGGCAATTATGCTGCAACAAGATTTGTGCAATTTTGCTGTTACACACACACACACACATATATATATATATATATATATATATATATATATATATATTTCCCGTTAGATCACCGAAGTTAAGCAACGTTAGTACCTAGATGGTTGACTGCTTGGGAATACTAGACGCTTTATGTGACGTTGATGTATTGGCTAAGCCCCCGGAATTATTAATTGGAGAGTACAAAGTTCCAATTCCCGTTGGGTTCATTATATTCACTTACGCTCAAATACATTAAGAAAGTCATGAATTAATAAGCCGTAGAAAACGATTTAATCAATCAATCAGAAATTACTGTAAAAAATATCAATCGTGAATAATACTTTTCTTCATTGTCCGAAAAGTCACTACTATTGGGATTAACAAATTGCTCATCTTTGTGTAGTGAACTCTTCTAATAATATGACGAAAATAGAATTACCTGTGCTGTTAAACTTGACAAAATACGCCATATTTTTTGTAACTTAACCTATTTTTATCGTGCAGGTTAATGCATGATAAATTCAATGTACTTATAAAAACTTAAATATTTCCGTCATTTACTGACACAGCTAGTAAAACCCTTAAAACAAAATGGGGAAATAAAAAAAAATTAACCTCCGTATTCTTAAAGTTGTTGGTACAAATATCCAAGGAAAAGAAACAAAGTGGTAGTTGCTGGCTTCAGAACCTTGCCAACGTTCGATTGTTCTTTTTTTTTATATACAAAATAAGAAATATTAAGTCACAAACACTTAAGTAACTCGCATACATTGCAAAGAATAAAATTAACACAGTGCTATACACGAAGGCACGGTTTTATCCTATTTTATATTTCAAAGCTGGAGTTAAAAGTCCAAACGTTTGAATTTGTCTTGGTGGCGTTGTTTGGACAAGACACGCATCACACGCCAACCAAGTTAGGCAGTAGACGGCGTCGGGCATTTTACGCCTGCAAGGGTCAAACGTCAAGGTTTTTTTTTATCATTACAGGCAATATTTGTTTGAAATTTGCAATAGATCTTATACCAAGAAAGAGCTGCCACGAGGGACGTTATCTGACATATCGGTTACACATAAACATATTTGCGAGTATCATCTCCCGGCGTGGGGGTTACAATTTGGTCTCGGGGTAAACTGAGATGTATTCTGTATTCAGACATAATCAAGAGAAAAGCCACGAAACAAAGAAATCACTGTCAGTTATGTCGACCTCACGAAGGCTTATGATATTGTAAACATGTCAACCCCCTTGAAGTCTTTAAAAATTAATTTGCCAGCCAAAGTTCCTAAACATGATCACCCCGCTTCAAGTAGTAGAGTTTATGTAAGTCATGTATAGCAATGTAAATATTTCCGATCAAAATAACATCAAGCAGTACGTCTTGCTGGTTTTTTAATACAATATTTCACCAGAAAATGTCCCAAGAATCACTCAAGATAGAGGATTACTAAACGAAGCTTTTGATTTGATGCATCGGAGTATGTAATTGCATATTACGAGGAAACGTAGTATGGAAAATTATTGAACCAATATCTGAAATTAACATCGTAATGATGGATGAATACTCTTGAGAATCTGTTCCACAACGTAACAGTTTTGGGGAGGAAGGTGAATTAAAATTCCTCCTGACCAATTGAATAGGAAGCGAATTGGGATGAGTCGACCATTTAAAATATCAGGATATAGAAGAAGCGGCTCGCGATAAGAAACTGGCTCTCCCAGTTTGAATTTCAGTCGGGTCAGTTACGTTCAATTACTGGCAAATGCACTTGAGAAATGTTTAAATCTATCTCCTTCCCCAGGTATAAGTTAAATAGTAGAACTAATACTGGAAAAAAAACATTGTTATGCTAAAAATAATATATTGTTAATTCAATGTTCATTTGTAAAAAAGAATAATTTATACAATATAAAATATGTTACAGTTTTGACTCACAAATGGTTGATAGGCTGTAAAAAAAATTAACAAATCAATTAAACAAAACAAAACCGCCCATAAAATCATATCCGCGTTGATTCGAGTTTTAATTTGTGATATAATTAAACGTATTCCAGTTATAATACGCACTAATTATATATATATATATATATATATATATGTATATATACATATCTCGAAAAGGACCTCCAATCGGTTGTGAACTAGGGCAGGAATTGTCTAGTCAACTTTAACGCTTCAAAAACAAAACTGCTCTCTATTAATCACCAGAGATCCTATCTTGCACTCCATTAGAATTTCTGACGCTCAACTTTTCGAGAGCAACTCTCTTCGGCTGCTCGGTCTCACGTTGACTGCTACCCTGAGATGGAAAAAACTATATTGAGTCAATTGCCTCGTTCACCGCAAGGAAAGTTGGCTCCCAGTGCCGCGTCAGGAAAATTTTCTCCCCGGAATCGATCCTCCAGATCTACAAATCAACAATTCGCCCTTGCATGGAGTATTGCTACCATATATGGTCTGGTGCCCCTTTCGTTTGCCTCGGGGTTCTTGATAGGCTCCAAAGGCGGATATGCAAAATAATTGGCCCTGCTCTAGCATCTCGTCTACAGTCACTTTCTCACAGACGTCGCCTCTCTCTGTCTGTTCTACAAATACTTTCATGGAAATTGCACCGAGGAGATGCATTCTCTGCATGCAGGAGTTCAAGTGCCCTACGAGGCTGGCATCCCGCTCTCACCCCTTCACTGTCGAAACTCCTAAATTTAGGCGTCTCTTCTACTCCAATAGCTTCGTCTCGCATATCTCGCCTGTGGAACTCCCTTCCCTATTCCAGTTTCACTGAGAGCTATAATCTCCAGCTATTCAAGTGTAATGTCATTCGACATCTACAGTTGCCTTGATCTATCCACTACCGTTCTCCTCATAATCTCTTCTAACACTCCTGATATCGCTCTATATTTTGTGGAAACCCTTGCGTCCCAGTTGCTTCCCGACTTGCTTGGGGTGAAATGCATAAAAAAATTTGTATATATATATATATATATATGTATATGTATATGTGTGTATATATATATATATATATATATATATATGTATATGTATGTATATCTATATGTATATATATGTATATAATTATTTATTTAAAAATATACATGAGGTATCATGTTTCAAATCAATTATTTGAATTAAAATATTTAAATAATTATATTTATGACCTACTTTTGTATCGAGAACTATATTTTAAAAATAACAAAAATACAAAAAACTTTGGATTATTTACGTAACCATTTCTTTCCTATTTTCTATATATTTTCATTTATAGATGTGTGTATATATATATATATAATGTGTGTGTATATATATATATATATATATATATATATATATATATATATATGTATATGTGTGTGTGTGTATATATATAATACTAACTATAAACAGTAAGTAGAATATATGTCTTTATTTGTGAAATGAGTTATTATATCTATTTTCATTATTCACACCTTTTCTCGTCTTTATTGTCGTATTAACGACATTTCGCTTCTTGTACCCTCCGACCTTCTTCAGGTGATATATGTTGGAATTCTAAAGCGAACCTTTTATTTAATCCACGTGGTCGATTGTCGTAATTCCACGTGCCATACCTTTTTTTTTATCTCAGTTTCAATTAATGCCCTTTTGTAACTAATCTCCCCAATCAAAACAAATTCGCCCTCCCATCCTGGGTATGATGATAAACTATCTCCGCGACCTAAGTAAGACTATAAACTACGTTCAACAACAAGTCCTCTGATCATGAGGTTTTGAGGAGCGGGTATACCACCACCTAATTGCTTGTGTTCCCCGGTCCACCCTGACCCGGGATGGTAGCACCTCTTAGGGTCCCAGCTATTGTCCCAAGTATTTGTTAACTCCCAAACTAGGGTCAAAACACTATGAAAATGGTATAAATTGGTTTTAATACCTGAAATAATTTCTAAAAATTATTTCCAGAAATAAATTTTTGAAAAAGAAATATTACCTGCTATACATTTTTAAAAAAATTACCAGCATTCACTTTATTTTGAAATAAAGTATTGCCTGCTATACAGTAAATAAGAGACTGATATGGAATGTGACTGGCCCTGATCTGGTATCTCGTTTACAGTCGCTCTCACAGACGTGCCGTTGCTTCCCTCTGTCTTTTCTACAAGTACTTTCATTGTAACTGCACCGACGAGCTACTTTCGCTAGTTTCCAAACTGCATGAATTTAAACATGCCACTAGATAGGAATCTTTGTCCCACCCTTTCACAGTCGAGAAGGTTAAATGTAGCCGTCTCTTCTACTCCAATAGCTTCATATCTCGCATTCCCTGTAAGTCCCTTTCTCTTACTTTCTTTCCTAATAGCTATAATATCCAACTATTCAAATGCAATGTCAATCGACATCTCGGGATTCCTTGATCTACCCTGTCCTTCTCTTCATCCTTTCCTCTATCACGCCTGTTTATCCTTGCTCCCACTATCTGTAACTCTGTGGCATTCCCGCCTTGCTTGGTATGAAAAGCTTTATAAAAAATCCTGGGAGACTGATTTAAATATCTGTATTTGAGAACCCGAGTTTTAAATGAGGGCATTCTGTTCATTTGTGATAGCGAATATGCTCCTTGTCATCACAAACTAGGGACGTTAGCAATGATGGCTATTCACAATTTCCTGTCACTTGTAGCTCTGAATTTTTTTTTTTTTTTTTTCGCTCGTAAATCCTGATCTGCCGCTCACTCACTAGGCAGGTTATGCGTTGTTTTCTTCTGGGTGTCAAAATTTCCAAGCCCTCTTTCCTCATTATGTGCCCCAGATATTCCAACTGTCAGTTTATGCTGTTAATTTTAAGTGCCCTTTTTGTTTCCATTTTCTCCAAATGCCATTGTTAACATTTTCGGTCTATTGTATTTCTCTTGTTTGAAGTCTCTTGTCTACCATTCACTGCCATATAGGAGGACTGATATTACATATTAGAACAGCACTCTTTTCTTTGCTGCTAACAAAATGTTCCTATTTCTTAATACTTAGGTTTTGAAAGATATATTTCGCTATCCCACCGCGTCTTCGGATTTACGTGTCACATTTTCTCCATTAAAAGACTTCCCTGATATTTAAATTTTCTCTATCTGTTTATTTTTGGTGAATTCTATTTGTAATTTAGTTGTTGGACTGTTCCTTTTACTAACAACCATGCATTCTATCTTTTTACAATTGAAATTTTAGTCACTTCTTGCTTTGCTTCACTACCTTCCATAGGAAACCGTTTTCATATTATTAATATATCAATCTATAACTTTCTTTGAATAGACAGACAGATCCTGACTATGGTTTCAAGTATATTCTTTATATTTACATAATTTATTGTATTTACTCTGGTTTCCCTAACTTGACATCACGTAATATGTGAAGAAATGAAAATTCTTTCTCTGGAATTTTCCTATTTTCCCCAGAAAAAAATTATACTTTGGACGAGGTTTTACAGTCTTCCTAAACAAAATAGTATGATGCTTTGCAGTGATAGTAATTACCAAAAGTTATTTTTTGAAAGAAAAAAAACAAAGAAAACACATGATTTTACACATTTTGAAAGATATTCACGTCCATTATATCTTTCAATTACATTTGTGCAAAGCAAAACCGGAAATGTATTTTCATGAATATTTCCTTCTCATTCCTATAATTTGAATAATGGCTGACAGTACACGATTTCTTGCACGGTAAAATAGTCGTTGAAGTAATCATCGATGAAGACTTTCCACGAGTGAAATTAAACTGAAATGTCAACGAAAAATAATCCCCATACGCTACATCTCAAAATATCACCCACATCATTTTTTATCGATATGCAAAAGACATATTAGAATCTAAAGTTTATTTGTATGATCCTAGAGATATCTCTGTGTGCAGTTACGATGCAAGTCATATCATTGTGTACATATGTAAACATATGACAGGCATTTATTTGGAACGTCCTAAGATTATACATTTTTGATTAGTAGCATGTTGCAATCTTTAAAAGTAGTCGGAAAGGTGATTTAATTTCCTTGGGAGCTTTGAAGTAATAAAAAATAAGATATATATTATTCTGCTTTCACAATAGAATACATGGTAGAGGATACTCCGCTTTTTGCATATACATATTTGTGCGGACATGATTGCTAGAGGCGGTGTTATATGTATTTTATATTGTAGTTTTTTAAGTTATATTTTCAAATACAATTTCATTTTTTTAAGAAATTGTGAGATATTATATGGATTAATGTTATGAATAGGTTCTTTCATGTTGATTGTTTGGTCGATTTTAATTAGTGGTATATCGACTTCTATGGATTATTTAATGCTGAAATCCAAATATTTGAAACAATTTTATGGCCTCAACCAAATATTTTCAATGCAGCTCTATGACTTCAACAACACATAAAATGTATTGTCGATCTTTTTGATATAAAATGTATTGTTGGTAATTGTTTTATATTTAAAGATGTATTGTTGGTATTTTTACGATAAAAATGTATTTTTATACTTCCATAGTATTTTTTCTTTGCTTGGGAGTTCATTATTTGGCCATAGCTGGGACTCTAACAGGTTCTACCACCATGGCTCAAGACATGGGAGCAACAGCAACTAAAAGGTGGTTCCACGCTTCTCAAAACCTCCAAACTCCCGATAGGAGGATATGCTTCCGCACGTGGTAAGGGTGACTTGACGAAAAGAAAGTATGTTTAATCACTTCAGAGATTTCAAATGTTGAAACAACTTTAAAATATGCGAAAAAGCGATTGGCTTGTACTATCGAAATTTGGAAGTATTTGTTACACATTCTATACGGGTCTGATGCAGGTTTTATAGGGAGACGTTACCTCGTAAATCTGTGCCCCGTTCCAGAAAAAGCAGTTATAAAACTGTGTCAAATCATTAAATTTTCGGGCCTTGTGGCAGTAAAACAATATCTTGTCCTAAATCATGATATAATGGAATAGCGAACACCGGGCCTTCTTTAAGACATCGATACCAAAACTTCGAATGAAATATTCAAAATATAGACGAAGATTGATTATTCAGCTGTTCTTTTTAAAGAAAACTGCGTGCTAGTATCGATGGCCCGGATGGATTAGACAAAAACCGTTTGAATACAAAAAGCAACAACCAACAGGTTGCGGCTTCAAAGAGGTGTAGATGGCGTCATGTTTGGGGATGAGAATATCTGTGATGAAATTGTGCTCCTCATGGCAATTTATAGATGGTGCTAAGATGACATATCAGACATATTTTTGAAAAGCGCATTGCTAGATATGGTTCAAGAAAACATCCAAGACTTTTTCGAAAGAATATATTTTTTGTGTATATCGATAATCCGTTACAAAGTAATGAATATTTGCATGAAAAATGTTTCGATGATAATCGTTAGACGAAGTGGCCGGCTTGTTCACACGACCTTAACTCGATAAAAACTTATGGAATATTCAGAAGAAATTTTACATTAGCCAGCGGCGACTTACTAGGAAAGATAAAGCTTGGAAACTTATTCTAGAGGCTGTGTAATTTAGTTTATATAAAGAAATACAACTACTCACAAAACTGATGATCGACTCCTAAAACCATTTCCAGAACATAGTATGTATTATAAATAAATAAAAATAAAATATAAAATATTAATAATGAAAATTATAAATAAAATAAAACAATAACATAAAATAACCTTGTATAAGATAAATAAAAATAACGAAAATATTCCCAGCATTCATCAAAAACTGTTCCTGCCGGAAATACGAACATCCTGCCAAAAGACGTTAAATTCAGTCTCTTCCCCACGAACCTTGGTACGGGCAACACGTGTCCGACTTCTCTCTGTGATATGGCGTGTAATAATACGGAGTAATTTCTCCCTTTTATCACATAAACCCTAAAAGAATTTTAACCTAAAAAATACGCAAACCAAGAGACAAAATTATAAATAAATCTTATGAAATTAACATACCATTCAATTTACCATGCGTTCCCCGTTATTTTTGGACGTTTGTTTCCTGTCGAGTATGCTTTTAGCTCCGTCAAAAAAGGCTAATTTCTGTTGCAATGATGGGAGTGACAACCCCACAAGTATATATAATTTACATAAAAGTTAACTTGTTTACGTTTTTTCTTCTTTTGAAATATTTGCCTTTGTCGATTTGCTGTAATTATAATTTTTTTTTCAACATCATGATTCTTTTAAACGGTTTGATAATATGAAAATTGGAAAATCCCGTATAATTCATAAGTGTTTCAGCCCCATTAGAATGATATGTAATGTATTTTTAATTTCTTTTTAGAGGTAAAATACATTTTATTCTGCTCATTTCTGTCATATATGCTTTTATCACCGCCAGATTTAAGACAATATATACTTCGAATTATGATATGCTGTCTAAAGTGTACAACGCTTCAGTTGATGTATTATTCGGCTTTCGATGTGATCTCTAACGTATTTACTTTGTTCACCATATAATTGAGATTCTTGTCATTATATTTTTTTTAATAGCACAACGTTTTGGTTGATGCACTCTTCGACTTGCCCCATGATTTCTACCTGATTGTCTATTATTCAAAATATAATACGAAGGCTTGTAATAATATTTGTTTTCATAAGCACATTTCGGCTGTTGTATTGTTTGGCTTTACACGTGATCTCTAACGTATTTCCTTGTTCAAAATATAATTGGGATTCTTCTAATCATATTTGTTTTCATCAGCGCATCATTTCGTCTCATGTATTCTTTGTTTTCCCTAGTGTTTTCTAATAGTTTCAAATGAAATTTTCTCATTATGCAAATATTTTCGGATGACTCCATCTGATAGTTTCTTCAATCTTATCACTTATATAAATATATCTCTGGCCATTAAGTGTCGAATGCATACACTCGAAGAGAGTTAAGTGTATCGGACGAAATTTCGGTTCATAATACCAAAGATGAAGTGATCGAGAGATGGGAATATAAAGATATTTTTTCTCTGCAATTCAGAACTTAGAATTAATGCTGAAAAGGTGTCAGCTAAAACATTTTAATGAAACCAAAGACAAGATTTCTTATTCATATAATTCATGTAATAATAATAATAATAATAATATTTCATTTGATGTTCTCTCCTACTCTCAGAAGCTTCTGTCGCGTGATGGCGATCATATCTCGCCTCCTACCCCGGCTTAGACAAAATTTTTCCCAACATGTGTTGTTCCACGCAATACTTGGAACAATTATTATTATTATTATTACTATTATTATTATTATTATTATTATTATTTCCTTTTATTTCTGTTGTGTACACATTCCTTTCCGGAAGGTCAGAAATGTCATCATGACATTTTCCACTGACCAATTAAAAAACAAAAAAAATAACATGTATTTTACATAAATAAAGCCCTTCGTAAGATCTGGGCTGTACTTGTGAGAACATTTTTTTTCCATTTCTTTAAGACATGGGCTTCCAGGGATCCCTTCAATGAGTCTTCTGGAATCTTTTGTCAATCTTTTTAAGCAACGGCACACCCAACAGCAAATGAAAATATCTCGGCAGGCAGCAAATTTTTTAAAAGGTATACACTTAAGTGTTATGAAATAAATCCATGTATTTTTTTTTTAAATACACACATATATTTAAACTTACTTTATTTCAATGTTTCTGTTTGACTATTTGTGGAGCTTATTTAGTGTGAAACATGTGCCTGTTTTTCTTGTTTCGTTTTGTTTTTTTTGTTTTTTTTATTTCTTCAATGTTTTGTCGAATGTGCAATACATAAACCCTCATTTTTTTCAGCTAAGCGTAGTCTTTCTCGCTTCTTTTTTTTTTAATGTCATTTAGGGTCGAGAATCCTAATTCACATAAGTAGAAAATTGCAATAAAACTTATGTCTTTTTACCTGATGGGAGATAAAAAGTGTAATACCTTTTCATTAAATCAAATACTAACGTTGTATCATTACTACTTCCGCACACACACGCACATATATGTCGTGACGAGGGGCACCTCGACCGGTGTAACGGTTAGCAAGCTTGTTTCGATAGAACAATTACGACTGGGTGTCCCCTACTTTCGGCCGTGTGTCACATCAAAGCTACGCTTGGAAAATCACTATATATGTCGTGACAATATTTCGCGGCACACTTAAAAGGATCGCGCGGCACAATAGTGAGCCGCGGCACGACGGTTGAGAATCACTGCTCTAGATACAGACCATGCTCGTCGTTGCTTAACTTCGGTGATCGTACGGGAACCGGTGTTTCAACGTGATGCACTCGTAATCTTTATTATTATTGATCTTTTTTTTTTTTTTTTTTACAATTATGTTAGTGGCATTGTATCATTACCTTAGTATGGTTGTCAATCTACAAAACTGAGTAAAAAGGAAAGATTTGCAATAATGGATAAGTTCTCGTTTAGACGTGAGACAAGATCCCTTCCGCCTCATAGAAATCCTAGTTAAACTCATCAGCCGCTCGTGCCGAATCTGTTACATTGAGTTGAAGGCTACGCCAAAGATTAAATCTAAACGATGTACTTACCTTTTACTTTTTCTCGTGGAATGTTCTATCTCAAAAATTTTGGTAACATTGACAATAACGCAAGAGTTATTCTGAAGTCAATTTCTATCTAAATTACTCTTAAACAAGTAAACACTTTTTATCTACTCATCCAAAAAGGTTAAGATAATATAAACAGTATCGATAGCTACTAAAGTGTTTTGTTTACTGAAGATTATCAAATTCAAGGTTCGAGAGCCACTCAGAGGGTTAAAGTTGAAATGGTGATGTTTTATTAGTTATGTAGTAGGCATGAAGTGGATATTAGGCGGATATGTAGGAGAGATAACGATTGACTCTTAAAGTGGTCAACAATAAATTGCCTTAGCAGTAAGGGTTTGAACTGATGAAAGTAAATAATGTAGCTCTTCTGAAGAGTTGCTTGGAAACAGAATCTAGGGAAAAGAGGTTACAAAGCGGAAAATAAATAATCTTCCACAAGACAGTCTAGACGATTTTGAACTCTATCAAGTCGGGAAACGGGGAAGCCCCAGTCTAAATATGGCTGTAATAATCTATTTTGGGCCTTAGCTGACTTCTGTAAATATGCGACGTAGGAAAATGCGTCAGATAGTCTCTGAAGAGATGTCAAATTACTGCAAATGAAATAGAAAGATTTTATTATCAATCTATTTTGCAAATCGGGTTTCAAAAACCTAACTTCAACTAGACTTTAAAACTTATTACTGCCGCCTGTCGGATATATAACACAATCACAAGACAGGTCTAGAGAACGAGAAATAAAAATGAATTTATTAAGTTGATGATTTGATTTTGCTTTTACTCATAGACAAATTAGGCTAAATTATCCTATAGCCTAAATCATCGAAGTATTATAGATGACATGACCATTTACTCAATGTAATGGGGGCTTAATTACCAGTGCCTATCTCCTCTTTAAATAACATGCGACTTATACTAGGTTACACCATACCTGAAATAATAATTGAAACCCAACCACTAATTATTGGGAAAGATGAATGTTTGCTTTTACATCACATTATGTGTTTTTCTTTGATGATCTGTAATATCAATCCTTTTACATGACCGTAAAGGTTGGACAATCTCCTTGCAGATAAAACTGGGATCAAAAGTAATGTGGTTCTACAGAACTATGCTGAGAATGTCATGGATTGGGCGCATAAGCAACGATGAAAACTTAAGGAAACGGAAAGAAAAAATTATATTCAGAATAAGAAAGGAAAATTTAAAGGGCACATAATGAGCAAGGGGATGTCGTAATAGCGTATAGGGGATATGTAGGATTGATAATAGTTGATCCTCGATTTGAAGAGGTTACCTTTGTATTCATCATTGATAGTCCGTTGGACTTTGCAGTAGGTCCATGGAAGAAGTTGTCTAAATGAAACTTACTCCTTACTAATGAAATATAGCGGCAATGAGGATAAACTGACTGTTTACGTGACATGCCTGGCCCGCAAGGTACTGCAAACGCTTTTTAACTAGTCCGAGGATGGAAAGTGGTGATTGGTTAGTTCCGGCCCAGATGTCGCATTTTTGATCTGTCTCTACAAGAGCTTAGCAGGAGGAGTCATACTTTCTGGGGCGTTACAGGTAACCGATCATTTTCGTAGTGTCTTTAGGGATAGATCGTATATACAAGATCCACATGGTGTGAGCTCGAATCCTAACAGACGTTCCAAACAAAGAATCTCAGTTTGAGCAAAACAGTTCATCACGAAAGTTAATTCGGTAATTCTAAAACGTTACAAGCTTGGTGTAGGTATTTAATGCTACAAGCCAGTTTCCCCCTATTGAACTGTGCGAGAAGGTCAGAAGAAAGATCAGCTTCCAGATTCTGGTTAGCTAGACTTTTGGTGTTGCTTCATATACCACCTGTAAATATATTTACAAGTGATCTGGGAATGTTCCTCGGGACATCGTTAATACATAGCAGAAAAGATTAGAACCAAAAAGAGAGACTTGACAGATGCCTGTTTTATTATGGGTGTCAGAAAACCGACGATAACAACGTCCTACACGAGTAGTAATTTATGATCAAGAAGACTCTACCAGAAATATCATATCTAGGGAGTTTGTGTAGTAGCCCCCACCTCCATGCCACACCTTGTCAAAAATCCTTCAAGATCTCTAAGGTGATTTCTCTCGTTTAAAATCAAGCCCTCCACCGATTCCATGCGTAATGACATTTAAAATATTAGCAGTTGAACTATAGAAGCGAAATCCATACAGTTTGTCGTTTACATGTTACGCTTGAGGTTAGAGATAACTTTCTTTTTGAGGATAGCCTGAAAAGAAATTGCTGATGATAGTGAGTGGGCATTTGTGGCAGTATTGCGATGGGGTTGAGCACTCATCCGAAATATTGTAAACTGGACATATATTTGACACCTTCCGTCGACCTGAGAAGCATTTCTCATTCAGGAAGCAGCTAAACTAATTTACAAAGATTTTGGATAGCTCCAGGCTAAGGTTTTTAAGAACAAATACAAGAATTCTATCACTGACCAGTAGACTTCTTGGAATCACACCTTTTTTAGGTCTGGTAGTTTTCCTGAGTTGAGAGAGTGATATTACAAAGTTCATGTTCACGGAGACGGCGGTAGTCATGCTGGAAATGGTTTTTGTCTACTAACCTGGAGTTAGAATCAAAGTTAATTGAAAGGTTTTTACATATCTGACGCGGATGAGATAAACTCAATCCCATTTATTTAGGGTTCTGGCGGATTGTCTCTGTTGAGAATCTTATTTCAAATTTTCCAGAACTTGCAGGGGCCATGTTTTTTTGTTTTTTTTGTTTTTGTTTTTAACTTTCTGCATATTCCAAAAGTCTCTTATACTAATTTCGAGCACTTCTGAAAGAAGTAAGGGTTTTTTACAACATCCCTTCCAATAGAAATGATAGTATTGTTCACGCCTAACTACGGGGCAGCAGATTCAGGTGTGAACCAGGTCTGGCTATTTAGCCTTTGCTACTACTTTTATGAGGGTTGAAACATTCTAAACCTAAAGCGATCTAAATGAGGGAGGCTATTTTGGCAGCTCTATTACTGAAGGATGCTGAGAGAGGATCTTTCGAAATATATGCGTTTGTGTATCGGTAGATTGTCTTATGAAAACTGATATGGGCAGAAGCCTTCAGCTTGGTCACTTGTTTCCAGGGAGATAAACACTTCAACAGAACATTTGTGAGATAGGAGGCGATATACTGAAAACATATTCGCAACGCTGAAGTGGATATGTGACAGTCAAGGTTGAAAAAGGTGTAACAGCTACTTCTATTTTCTTTTATTTTTATTTTCTTTTATTTTTTTCATTGCAAATTTAAATACAGATTTATATAAATTAAGATAATTATTATAGTCTCTTACTAATATATGCGTGTGTGCTATAGGGAGATATAGAATCATGACTTTTCTAAACATTATTTATAAATCAACATAAATAGCGTTACCTGAAATCTGAACTCTGTCTAACAATTCCTTTTTCCGTGCTGATATAATATCTCACACCTATTACATTGCAGGCTTAGTTTCGAAAATTCATTAGTACTAATAATCGTTATTTTTCGCGCATCTCCAAAACTAAAGATTTGGTTGGTTGATTCGTTTTCTACGGCTTAACAACCCATTTGAAGGTTATTTAAAGTCATAAAATATTTTTGGACTGTAAGACTTTTAAAGTAATGGTTTAGTAATTAGCCCGTGGCTAAAGGAGAAGATTTGACTTCAGACCTTTCCAAATGTATTTGCGTGTAGCTAAATATAACGAACTCAAACTTGGTTCTCGAATGAACAATTCCGAGCCATTATTCATTCGACAACCCGCAGCTCCAAGCTTACAGCACTTGACATTCCCATGCGATCACTCATCTAGATAATGACCAGTATCGATATTTCTTAACTTCGGTTATCTTACGTTTTTTCAAAATGATGTGGCTGTAGTCCTAAAACTAAAGAATATTGAAGGAAAATATTCAAAGAAAAAAGTTTTCTTTTTCTTTGACTTACAATGAAACCACTCATTCACACATCAAGACAAAGTTGAAAAATCCAGACACATTTTGGTTTGATCTATGCCATTGATGGAAAATAATGGTTGGGTTTAAGAACTGCGTAATATTAGCACACACACACAAAAAAAAACTTCATTAAAGCGTTCTATTTTCTTTTAATCAAAAAGTAAAAGCCAATAGATTCTCGTTTTTGTTTGGTTTATTTTGGGGGGAATACTACTAAAACGACTTAAGCACCAGTTGGCAGAAACATGTGATATTAACGAAGTCTTTGTCTGAGATGCACTGAAAAAAGGTCAAAGCAATACGGAGCAGAATATTTCTTTCTGAGGCGATTGTAAATGTTCAGTGAATGACGTACCGTTAACAATCTCTTTAAAAAGAAACTAGAACTAGTCATTTTTTTTAATTAAATCCTAACTTCAAATTCTACCACACATCGCCGAGACAATAAGATATTGATTAAATTATTTATCATCTTCTTTTATATGCCATGTCCTTTCAAGACGTGAGCCATATTCGTATCCACAACTTCCTGCCTTTGTTGCTCTAAGTACTTGCTGACCCATTACTACCCCCCCTTTGCTCTTCATCTGCCATTTATTTATTTATTATGAAAACGGCAGCCATTAGGCGAAAATGGTCACACAAACGGAAGGTAAACTATATAACAAAGAGGACCTGCAACGTACAGCTACTCTCTGCCAATATAATCAAAATGTATTTTGATCTCCTTCTTCAAGATTAGAAGTTTTGACTTTGGCTATCGAAAGTGAGAGAGAGAGGGAGTGGGGGGGTCAACTTATTCACT
>OZ010579.1:86807236-86832236 GCA_963932145.1 Acanthosepion lycidas
CTTAGTTATTTATTTAATTACAATTTAAATTAAGTTTAGGTTAGAATTCATTTTAATTAACTACAATTTTAATTTCATCTTTAAAGTATTTTCATAGTTTTATAGACTATTTTTCATTTAATAGAAGTAAATGTATTAGAATTACTTACTGTAAGTAAAATTATTATACCACATCAAGTATATGTCTATTACGATTTTGAAAATTTTATATTTAAATATTATTTAAGTAAAAAATTTTTTTCTACTTACGGCAAAAATAGCTAATTCATTTCTCCGATTTAGTAAACTTTATTTATTTTATTTTTTATTTTTTATTTTTTTTATTTTTATATATATATATATATAAACTTTATACATACAGGTGAAACTATATATTACTAAGGACATGGGTCATTCAATGGCCCACATACTCTAGCTTTTCGTCATAATTTCATTGTTCGGGAGGTGTTTTATTGGATTCATTTGCGTGTCGGTATTTCTTTTTGAGAGGTGTTTAGGTTAGAATACGTTTTCTTTAACTACAATTTTAAAAGATGTTTAGGTTAGAATTCGTATTAACTACAATTTTAAATACAACTTTAAAATATTTTCACAGTTATTTTAATAGAATATTTTTTTTAGGAAAAAACAAGTAAATATAATAGAAGTACTTACAGTATATAAAATTAATTATTCATGTTAACTATAAGTATGTATATTACTTGATCCTATTTTATAAATTTATTTTTATTTCTAAACATTATTTAAGGAAAATTTTTGAAAATGACGGCATAAAATAGCTATTTCATTTCTCTGATTCAGTAAATTTTTATTTTTTATAAACTTAGTAATATATAGTTTCTCATGTATGCACAAAGGACATGGGTCATTTAATGACCTACATATTCTAGCTTTTCTTATTTCTTTTTTTTATGTATTTGGAAACAATGCTTTTTGCTTTAAGCCTGCGTATATCTGTTCTTGAGGAAACCACCAATCTAGCCGCTTTGGAAACATCATGTGCTGTTGCGAATCGATCTATTTTGCATTGACGAACCAAGTTTCTATCTTTCTTTTCGGTAGTTTTTAGCGGTTAGCCAGATCCGCTACGTCTATTTATGTCCCAGTTTGATTTCTCTTTTTGATTAACTTGCGGACACATAACTCACTTCGATTAATCTTATCAGCTATCGATCTATTTGACAGTCCCAAATCACGAAAAGCGGTGACTTGGCCCTTCTCGAAATCTGAACAATGCTTCGGCAGGTTAATAAATACAAATGTAATAAGCTTTATATTTTGTTCATCATCATTTCTATGAGTGACTCACTTAAAAGGAAAAGACAATTGTACACTAATGCAATTTGATATTGATAATTATTACCAATCAATATCTAAAGAACTATTTTTGAATGCGTTGGACTTTGCCACCCACTATACAGATGAAGAAAAGAACATTATTTTATATGCGAAAAAGTCGGTTCTTATACATAAAGGTGAGCAATGGATTAAGAATTCATATGACCACTTCGACACCACAATGGGATCACTAGACTCAGCTGAGTCTTCTGATCTCATTGGTCTTTTTTATATTATATAACCTTACAGCGCACCATGATAATAATATAACTGATATTGGTTTGTACAGAGACGATGGCCTCATGGTTATTAGAAACTCAACCAACTTCAAAATAGATAGAATTAGAAAGGTTTTATATAAAGAATTTAAAAGCATGGGCTTAAAAATTACGATTAGCACTAAATTAAAAAAAAGTGAACTTCCTAGATATAACATTAGATCTAAATAAAAATACATACACACCTTATAAAAAAAACAAACACCAATCCTTTATATATACACCCTAAATCAAATCACCCCCCAACTATAATTAAACATATACCGTTATCTATCAGTAAACGAATAAGTACAAATTCTGCAAATGACAAGATTTTCGATAAGCATATTAATTCCTATAATAAGGCTCTAAAAATGAGTGGCTACAAAACCCAAAACTAACTTATATAAAAAACAAAAAGCATAGAAAAAACAGATGTAGAAAAATAATTTGGTATACGCCCCCATATAACCAAATGGTAAAGAACAAATTAGGAGAAAAATTCCCCGCATTAATAGTCAAGAATTTTCCTAGTGAAATTTAACTAAGTAGTATTTTCAATAAAAACACACTAAAATTGAGTTACAGCTGTACGGAAAACTTAGAAAAAATTATTAAGAACCATAATGCTAATATCTTAAATAAACACTTATACCAAAACCCCAAAAATTTGGACAATGGAAAAATAAAAACTGATGAAAATAAACAAAAATTATGTAACTGTAGAAACCCTCATAATTGCCCTCTACAAAATAAATGTTGCACTGAATCATTAGTATACCAATGCAATATCTCTTCGATTGAAAGACCTGAAAACATAAAAATATATATAGGTTGCACTAGCCATGAGTTCAAAAAAAGATTCAACCAACATCAAAAGTCATTTAGGATAAATAAATATAAAAATCAGACATCTCTATCGAAATAATTCTGGCACCTAAAAGAATCAAATAAAACACCTACAGTAAAATGGAAGTTAATAAGAAAAGCTAGAATATGTAGGTCATTAAATGACCCATGTCCTTTGTGCATACATGAGAAACTATATATTACTAAGTTTATAAAAAATAAAAATTTACTGAATCAGAGAAATGAAATAGCTATTTTATGCCGTCATTGTCAAAACTTTTCCTTAAATAATATTTAAAAATAAGAATAAATTTATAAAATAGGATCAAGTAATATACATACTTATATTTAACAAGAAAAATTAATTTTATATACTGTAAGTAATTCTATTATATTTACTTGTTTTTTCCTAAAAAAATAGTCTATTATAATAACTGTGAAAATATTTTTTATTTTGTATTTAAAATTGTAGTTAATACGAATTCTAACCTAAACATCTTTTAAAATTGTAATTAAATAAAACGTATTCTAGCCTAAACACCTCTCAAAAAGAAATACCGACACTCAAATGAATCCAATAAAACACCTCCCGAACAATGAAATTATGACGAAAAGCTAGAGTATGTGGGCCATTGAATGACCCATGTCCTTAGTAATATATAGTTTCACCTGTATGTATAAAGTTTATTTATATATATATATATATATATATATATATATATATATATATATATATATAAGATTAGATAAAATAAAATAAATAAAGTTTACTAAATCGGAGAAATGAATTAGCTATTTTTACCGTAAGTCCCAAAAACATTTTACTTAAATAATATTTAAATATAAAATTTTGAAAATCATAATAGACATATACTTGATATGGAATAATAATTTTACTTACAGTAAGTAATTCTAATACATTTACTTCTATTAAATGAAATATAGTCTATAAAAACTAAATATCAAAATATTTAAAGATGTAATTAAAATTGTAGTTAATTAAAATGAATTCTAACCTAAACTTAATTTAAATAGTAATTAAATAAATAACTAAAGTTTACTAAATCAGAGAAATGAATTAGCTATTTTTGCCGTAAGTAGAAAAAAAAATTTTACTTAAAGAATACTGAAAAAAATATTTAAATATAAAATTTTTAAAAATCGTAATATACTTATACTTGATATAGAAAAATAAATTTACTTACAGTAAGTAATTCTAATACATTTACTTCAATTAAATGAAATATAGTGTATAAAAACTAACAATGAAAACATTTTAAAGTTGTAATTATAATTGTAGTTAATTAAAATGAATTCTAAGCTAAACTTATTTTAAATTGAAATTAAATATATAAATCAAGTTTACTAAATCAGAAAAATGAATTAGCTATTTTTCCCGTAAGCGGAAAAAAATTACTTAAATAATATTTAAATATAAAATTTTTAAAAATCGTAATATAAATATACTTGATATGCAAAATAAATTTACTTACTGTAAGTAAGTCTAATGCATTTACTTCTATTAAATAAAATATAGTCTATAAAAACTAATAAAGAAAATATTTTTAAAATATTTTATACTTGTGATTAAAATTGTAGTTAATTAAAATGAATTCTAAGCTAAACTTCTTTTAAATTGTAATGAAATAAATTAAGTTTACTAAATCAGAGAAATGAATTAGCTATTTTTGCCGTAAGCGAAAAAAAAAATTTTTACTTAAATAATATTTAAATATAAATTTTTAAAAAATCGTAATATAAATATACTTGATGTAGAAAAATAATTTTACTTACTGCAGAAATAGTGGCGTAGTGATGTCGTTTTTTGACGTATTTTTTAACGTCAATGAGCGACATTATTGCGTCATTGTTTTTGCACCAACCTAATACATTTACTTCTATTAAATGAAATATAGTCTATAAAAACTAATAATGAAAATATTAGAGTTTAAAAGTTGTAATTAAAATTGTAGTTAATTAAAATGAATTCTAACCTAAACTTCTTTTAAATTGTAATTAAATAAATAACTAACGTTTACTAAATCAGAGAAATGAATTAGCTATTTTTGCCGTAAGAAAAAAAAATTACTATATATATATATATATATATATATATACATACACACACAGGTGTATTGATGTATACGGAATAAATTCCAATAATAAAAAAATACTATTCTTAAAAGAGTGCTCAACATAGAGTAGAGCAAATATAATTTATTCGTAAATTATAACATATATATATTATAAAATAACTACAAAAATTGCCATTTGTTCCAACACTTCTGGTGTCTCATAAAGTGATGGCGTTCAATGTAGAATAAAGAGTTTATCGCTTTATTCTACATTCAACACAATCACATGATAGACACCAGAAGTGTTAAAACAAAATGGCTATACTTGTAGTAATATTATAAAATTTGTTATAATTTTCGAATAAATTATATATGTATGTATATGTGTGTGTATATATATATATATATATATGTGTGTGTGTGTGTGTGTGTATATATATATATATATATATATATATATATATATATATATTAAAGAAAACAGACCACTTTAAGCTTCCATTATAATAATTCATTTCACCAGATCCCTTTTAATGACGCTGGATCACCAAAAAATGAAACGAAAAATGCAATGAAAATTTACACTTTTGTCGAGTAGTATTAAGCTTATGTAATTTAACAGAGAGGGTAGCGGGGACTGGTGTGAGAGACATGGTCGAGTTTAGAGGGGATTTTATTTCAATATTCATATATATATATATATATATATATATATATATATATATATTGTGTGTGTATACTTTATATGCTCCGGTTACTCCCATATCACGTTAAACATTGATTCCTGTACGATCAAACAAGTTAACTGATGTCGATTCTTAGAGTTTCTCGATGGTTAAGTGCTTGGAAATACCAGATGCTTTAAACTTGGATAACAGCACGGAACCGGTGATCTTAGAGTCGCATTCCAAATCCAGGCGTTGTTCGTTATATTCAATTACGAGAAAATGCCTTCGTGAAAGGTACAAATACATCTCTGTTCCACACCCAGTTATGTGTTAATTAGTAGAAATTTGATCAGGAAGTCATTATCTGCACCAAATTTTTACAATTAAAACTATTTTCTCGCTTTATGCAACCTGCAAAAGGATTATAGGCTATTAAAAACCAAAAGAAATATATATATATATATATATATATATATATATATATATATATATATATATATATAATGTAATATATAGGAAGGAGGAAATAACTAAGAATATAGCTAGTGCAATGATAGGTGAATTTGAGAAATAAAAGCGTTTTAAGTGAAGCCCCTTTTAAATATATCGCCTTCCAAATTCACCTGGTGATTTCTTTTGTATTGCAACTATTAAAAGTCTCAAAAGTACTCGTGTTAATATGGGCATGCGTGACGGACTTTCAAAATAGACTACAAAAAAAGTTTCTTTTATTTTCTCTGTCTTCCTTTTCTTTCATCACGTCTTTATACCTTTTTTGTCTATTCTATTCTTGAATATCTACCGAAAAAGCATTTAGTCTAACCTATTCGTGATTTGTGCTCTAAGTATAAATTTAATAATGTCATTCTTCCTTTTTTTTTTTCTTCATTTTGTCTTTTACTTTCTCCTTCCTTTATCTCCCATTATATCGACTTTCTCCCCCTCTGCTTTCAATAATTCCGTATATCATCATATTATAAATCTGCCTTGAGAAATTCGACGTGGTGTAATTATTAACATTCTTATCTCGCTAAAACCATTACGACCATGTCGCACATCTAAACTACGCTTAGAAAACCATCATATTATAATTCTACTTTGTTTCTTAGTGAGTTAATTAGCAAGAACGTTATGCCTTGCCATAACCTCAGATAAAAAATAAACCATTCCTGCTTGATTGAGAGAACAGACGGAATGTAGTTTATCATCTTACCCAGGACGCGGATGTAGTTTATCATCTTGCGCAGGACGCGGATATAGTTTACGGTCATACCCAGGACGAGAGAAAATAGAAACAAATTGGATATTTATATTTAATGTCAGAAAAATACTATTGAAACTTCTACGGTACATAATGCAGAAAGAGAGCTTGGAAAATTGAATACTCACAGTACATGTGGAAGACAAGTAGGCCAGATGAGAGCAGAGAATAAACTACCTAACGGAATTGTGTAAATTGTTGGTAAAGCAGGGATTAGGAGAGATACCAAAAAGACAAACAATCGTAAGAGTTACATTGGACAGGAAGTTGTGGAGAACGATGATCGCCCACGTTCAGAAGGGTCACGGCACACAGAAGAAGAATTGAAATACTTTCTTAAAGTTGTTAGGGTAAAATATTTAACGAAGAAAAAAGGTTGAATTTGCACAAGTCTTTTATGCTGAGGGAAATCCTAAGAAGATTCTTCAATCATTAACATTCATCGGATAATTCATAAACCGTAAAATGTTCGCAAATATTTCTAGCTATTCTAAATATTACTTGGAGGCATGCTGAAGCAAAGGATAGCGTTTCGGACTGCGGGATCGGAGAGCCGGATTCCAGCCGAGTTTATTGCATTCACTTACTTCCATCTCTTGAGGTATATAGCAGAACAGACTAGGCCATATAGCCTTGATTGGGAACCAGTATAGAAGAAGGAAAACTCTGAATAGAAAAGGTCTTAACTCGTTAACTTCTGAGAGGCGGGATGGGGTAACCTGAACATCTCAGGTGCAAAAAGAACCGGCAAGCCATTGTACTTTTCTGCTTTGAATGCCACCATGAAATGGAAGCGAGTGGTGACTACAAATTGCACTAATTGATGACAAATGCTAATATTATATTTGCTAGTTCTGAAATAGCGACTTCATTAATTATTTCACTGGATGTAACCATAGTAAGCATCGTTTTGTTTACTCACTATCTACTCATATTCAAATCTCTACTTTATTAAAAAGGGTTTAGGAAAATAAGGAAAAAGAAGCAAACAGAAATATTACTTTTGTCCCTTAATATTTGTTAAATTTGCATTTTTCTTTTAATTATTAGTAACGCTTTTTAGGTTATATGTATAAATGCAAGCAGAAATTCATCTAAATCTGACATTTAATTTAGTAAAAAAAACTAATATGTCGTATTAAGCGATGTGTTCATAGGTAAGCGAACATCGAAATTTTCAAAATTGCATCTGCTTACTTCATACATTTTAGCAAATAATATTAACATTGGGTGGATTACTTTTGAAAAAGACGAAACCTGAAATGATAACATATTCAATATGCTGCTGCTGTGTGTGTGTGTTTACATTTGTTACGTTTAAAAAATGGAAAGCTACGATAGGAAAATCGGTTAGGAAACAAAATTAAATGTAAAACTTGCGCTTTTTTAAATCCCCATAAATACTTGTTAAATCTAAGCACCTGAAAGAAAGAAAAACGCTATCTAAGGTTTAAAAATTCATTGTAAAAAAAGAAAAATCTTTCTTGGAGTTTTTATTTTAGTTTTAGTTCCAAACTAAAAGATAAAATTTAATATTTCTAGTACGCAAAATACCTTTTTCCTAATTTATAAATAAAATCTATAAAAAAATTCTCCATATTAACAAATCTGTCAGCACAACCTAATTATCTTTATTAAAAACTTTATCAAATCAAATGTACCTTTCTTAATAGTTATTTGAAAGAAAAATAACCGATTTAAAGTTTTATTAATCTAAATCGGAAAAAAAATACCTACTTTTATTTTAAAATATCACAGTAAAGCATTTTTAACACGGCGGTGGATGTTTTTATGAGTTCTTAACAGTCTGATATTTGATAAATTCAAGTAAGGTGTAAATAATTGAAATAAACTTACATAACAAATACAATGTAAACACCATTTTTATATAATGTTTTAACTATCCTTCAAATATAATGTATTTAAGCATTCTAATATTTAATCGAATTTTGGGTATAGTCTTAATTACAATTGCTGGGGAAATATTCCCTAAAATTTCTATATTTGTTATAGACCAGTGCCGGTTTTTGACCTTTTGACATTGCATCTAAATTTTTGAAGATCATGGTTGACTGCAGTGCTTGGAGACAGAAGGTGAGTTTCACAAACGAGAAGTGCGAGAAAAGGACCTGTTAACATTGAACTTAGGGTTGCATCTAGCCAATTTAACTGTAAATGTATGACATTTTACCAATCTAATACTGCGCTTAAATTCATAACGTCTAGGTACCATAGCGAATAGTTCATTTGAATAATTACCATGAAAATATTTCTAAAATAGACAGAGGGAAAACTACATTACAGCAGTAGAAAAATCACTGAAGCCGAGGTGCCAGGTCAGGACCAATAATGTTGCTGATTCTTATTTGGGTTTTATCAAGAATGCCTAAATATATAGCAGAATCACTGGACATGTAGAAGTAATATTAAATATATGAACGAATGGTAGCCATATCAATATGGAATATTTCTGGAGCGAAAAATGGTCACAGTGAACTAACTTTGCCTCAATAGTTAAGGTTTGTTGTATAAATAAGTACAGATTTTGATTTATTTTGTTTTACGGCATATCAGACTCAGTGGAATATTTTATGCCAAGATTTTTATAATAGTTTCGTATGAATAGAATATGCATTCTTTGTAAGAAATCAGTTTGTAGATCAGGTTTCATTGACATAATTCTGTAATGAAGGTTTTTGTCGAGAGTCATAAGTATTGCTGGTATTTTTACTATAAAAATCTATTTTTATACTTACATAGTGTTTTAACAATTTGCCAATAACTGGGACTCTAAAAGGTGCTGCCACCCGGGGTCAGGGTAGACCTGGAGACAACGGCAATTAAGAGGTGGTTCCATGCTACTCAAAATCTCCTGAAAAATGACCTGGCTGCCGGATGTAGTTTATCGTCATACCCAGGATTAATAAGTATAAAAAACAGAGTGAAAACCATAATGCTGATCTTCTTTTGCGAAGTTCTAAGTCATTCGTGTTACCAATCAATGCTCATCTGTTGTGCTGCCTCCTTCTAATCGGCGTCATTATATAACCTGGCTATTCCGGATATGTTAATTAGTTACTCTACGTATCGCTATATCTTCCTGTAACAGAGAGGTTATGTGCACCTTGTTTGTCTTGTGGTTCTTAATCATTTCGTTTTCAGGTTTTCTTTCTCTTTCCCGGGATCATAAAGTATTTCTTTTTCTGGGAGAGCTATCTCGTTTTCACAACCGTATTCGTTCATTGATTGCATTCTTTCATCACTATGTTCGTCTAGCGATATTTCATTACTTGAGGTATCCGTGGACATTTTTTCGTCAGACATTTCATCCTGCAAGGATAGGTTTTGTATCCAGCACTACCATTACTTGAGGTATCCGTGAATATTTCTTCGTCACTTTCTTCCTCATCCTAATCGGCGTCATTATATTGCCTGGGTATTACGGATATGTTCATTAGTTAACCTATATATCACGACATCATTTTTATTTATTATCGAATGTTTAACACTTATCTTGCTTTATCTGTTCGTTTAATTTTTCTTTTACAGTTTACTTGACCCAATGAACGACCAAATGTGTAAAATGCTTTGTTCATTTTTATCTGTGTCAACGGTCATTCCCTATACAAGTCTTCTAGTAGTGGCCTATTTTGCAAACACAAAATATTAGTGAAAAGACATTGGGAAGAACGTGTCACAAAATTTGGCAAAGGTTTTCTGGCTTTTCTCGTGTAGAGTCTATTAGCAAAATTACACTTCAGTCTCTACTTCTGATTATCGGGCTTGTGCACAGACTAAAGAAATTGGAATCGTTGACAAAATAAAAGACAAATTATTTTGGTCACATTCTGGAGTTAGGGAAGATAAATCCATTGTCTGGTAAAGTGTATTTATGCAGAAAACCTATATTTCTTTCTTTTTTTTATATTTTTTTATTTATTTATTTATTTTTTGCTTCGTTTTCCCCAATGATTTTTTTCACTTGATAAAAACATGTATTTTCTTTTCTTTTCTTTTTTTTATTCCATATAACACTGGCAATGATAAAGTTAAGACACCCGAGGAAAATATGGTAAACTTTCACATCACATTCCGATGAGTGCTCGGCCAAAACATTTTACTAATATTTACGTATAATCAAATGTAATGTGGCACAAGAACAAGAATATTAGAGTGTGGTATTTGTCCTCCGTTAACTATTCTATTTGTAATTCATTCTATTTAAGACTCATTCCTTTTAACAATCTTTCTTTTACTTTTTCTTCATTCATGACTGAACTACATCACACACACACACTCAACCACATACGAATATGACATTAATATAATAAGAGATGATTGAAAAGAATTTTATTAAATACACTTCAGAGCTACTAGAATAATGAAACTGGTATAAAAATGAAGTTAATTTATTTATTGTAATATATCTACGGGTTGATTGCCAAGTAAGTTTTTTTTTTCTTTTTTTTTTTCTGCCGTACTTTTCCATTTTATAATATCATACAAACAACTCGCAAACCCTGAGCCTGAAGTATTAAATTGAATAATATTTGAACTCATTTCTTAAATACTGCCTTAGTTTCCTCGAAGCACGCTTCTTTGTGGAATCGACCCCCAAGAGGATGCTTCTCCGTCTTAACTTGTCCATGTATAGGGTTAACCGTTATCTTCCATAATATCCTTATAAACTGTGGTCTATAAGCCACTACATCAAGTGACCCTTGGGCCTTTTACAAGATGAACATCCTTGTAAAAAAAAAAATAAGGGACACGATTAGGAGCAAAGAATAAATATTTGCCTTTGTTGTGAAGTATGAGATATGGTTGATTTATTTATTTTACTGGAGCATGTCTTCTTGAATTTCTGAAATGTGGAATTATCCGGGCAGTTGTCTCCATATTGGTTATTATCGTCACGAAGTATCGACTCTTATAACAAGTTTTTATTCAGTTACCTGTTGTCTCCGTTAATTTTCTAAGTTATATTTCCAGACATTAAATAGTAGCAATAAGGGGGGGGAGCAAATTCCAAACACTATCGGTTTCGATAAACACGTAAAGTAAGCCGAAGATGATGTCGATACAAACCACAACGCCCAACTATGTTCGGACAACTACTAGAGAAATTTTCACCTGAATCGTTTAATGGTGACTCGACATGCCGAATTCAAATTCAAGTCGATGCTGTTCCATTCATTCTCGCACAAGTACTCTAGGGAATAATATAAATAAATTTCTCCTTCCAGTTATAGGTTAGACTAGCAGCATGGTTCGGCGTTGCCCGTGCTTGATTCAAAAATCGTACGACTCGTACAGCAATCGCTATCATTTGACTTAAAATATTTTTGCCCTTCCTCGCCTTTAAAGGAGTGCCTTTTGCCGTGCTGATGTTGCTACATACCTTACTTCTTGCCTATCTCACACTGCGATTTTTTTCTAAGCTCTATACTAAACATTAAATCTGTTACGAAAAAAGAAGTAAACAAAATAAACAGAAAACGATCAGCTTTGAAAAAGAACTCGTAACTGGAAAAACCAAACGAAAAAAGAATGTTAACAACAAATACTTTTTCACACCCAACCCAGTTCTGCGGAATCAGAATTAACGTTGAGTTTAGGCAAGCGAATGAGCCAATTGGAGTAAAGTGCCATGCAGATTTAAATTTTTCCCACTTGTGACGAATGCAGCTATCGAATTTTTTTTTTTTTTTTTTTTTTTTTTGCATGGTAGTTAACATTCATGTCAGTCAGCTGTTGGCTCTCACACTGGCCAATAGAATCTTCCTGCCTATTCGTGGCAGCCAGCTATTGGCTCTCACTCTGGCCCGTAGCAAATGGCCGCAAACTATCGATGGTAGTTGGGAAATGCAAAGTCGGTCTTGGCCTTCCCGCTAACTTGGAGGATGTGCATGTAAATCTTAGTGCAAATCCGTCGAAAATTGCGGCCGTGCATTCGTTACACAAACACACACAACCTGCCTTTTATAGATATAGTAGAGTAAGATGGTCTTTGTAACCTTCACTCAAAGACAAGGATAGGCGTGTGGTTGATTATCCCATTCCGTAAAAAGCCTCCTTGTTACGGAAACTATAGCAATAGAACTTAGCGTTGTGAGGCGGTAGCCTTATACTCCACATGAAGTTAGAATGACTCGCTTTTCTATCCTAATTTAATTATGATTACCTATCTACCTGGATGTTTAGCTCTATTTAAACTTGTTTGCCATATCTGATTTCAGGCTTTATTTTGAGAATGTTTTTCCCTCGTCCCAGGTGGATTTCTTCGCAAACGATGCACCTGGTTCGAAATCAAAGATCTCTGGATCTCGTAAATTAAACTCAATTCCCACTCCCACAAGACCCAAGAGATTTGAGATTTTACTTCGCATGCACCCCTTCCCTCTCTAATACTTTCTTTTACCTGACAATTTTTTTTATCATATTGGAAGGATAGAAATTGATCTTGGTATTCTAACATGGAAGCAAGATAATTTCAGATTTAAAAAAAAAAAGGCCATTTTGGTTCTGCTTTTCATTGAGACCAATTCTGCTTTATAACATCTCCGTTCATTTACAAGAAGTTGAACCTAGTTCAAACATCTACAGCTCGGCTCATTGTGCCACTTCAGAAATTACCTAACTCCTGACATTATTTGGAGGCTAATCTTACTCTTGTACACATAAAGTATTACAGTCATATCGGAGTTGGAGCTATTCAATCTTCAGTTTTTAACCATGACGCCGTTCAAGGTTGGTTTACGGTACGATTAATTATTTTCCACACTCCAGCCTCTTTGCTCAAGACGTAATATCAGAATTCCAACAGTATTCTATCGCTGTATCCATGCAATGCTGACGGCGACATCACGTTGAAACATTGGTTTCTGCATGATCACAGAAGTTAAGCAACGTCAAGCCTGGTCAGTACGAAGATGGGTGACCACTGGGGAATACCAGATGTTGTAAGCTTGGATTTGCAGGTGGTGTAATGACTCGGAATTGTTAATCGATGTTCCAATTCGTGTTGGGTTCGTTATATTCACTTTAGCGCAAATACCTTTGGAAAAAGTTTTAGCGAACCTCTTCTCTCCCACAGACATGTGTTAACAAGTAAAACTTGTATAAAAAAAGTCATTATTACCTCTAAAACAGACTCCGGACAATCTAAAATATTTTCTGGCTCTAAATAACTCACAAAGGTGTTGATAAAATGAATAAATCAATCAAAATGTTTGTCAAATATTCAGATGAACTTCATTCTTTAGTTCCAATATATTTATCGCTAAAACCCTCCATCCTACTTCCAGGAAATACCGACTGTCGTACGATCACCGAAATTAAGCAACGTCGAGCCTGGTTAGTACGTGAATGGGTGACCGTTTGGGAATACTAGGTGCTATAAACTTGGATATACGAATGGTGTAATGGATAATGGCTCGGAATTGTTAATCGGTGAGCTGACTTCCAATTCCCGTTCGTTTCTTTTACACGCAAACACCTTTAGGAAATGCATGGAGCTACCTCTTCTCCCTAGAGCTATGGGTTAATTAGTAAGACTTGTTTAACTAAAATCATTATCTAAAAAAGATTCTTACAACTTAAAAATACTAACTGTAAATAATCTGCAATGTGTTGATAAACCGTAAAAATTAATCGATAAACTAATTCAACGGATTAAAATTTTTTTTTTTTTGTTTGGTGGGGGTGGATTCAAGTATAAGAAAAAAGTTCCAATGACGAAGGTTTTTCCCAAGAACAAACAAACTCCCGTGTGAATACTTTTTTCTTTTGATTTTTTTAAAATTATTTCATCCCAAGTAAGGCAATAACGCCACTAAGATGCATGAGGTTACTCCGTGGGAGAGAATATGAGAAAAAGAAAATCATTATTTAGAAAATTGAACAGTAACAGAACAAGAATAAAGTAAGAAATTTCAATCACCCGAAGAAGGGCAAAGCGTACAGCGACCGAAACGTCGGGTATATGTCAACAAATATAGGGACAACAGTCTGAACAATGTACATAATATAAATAGGAATAAAGAAGATAGAAGATAACGATTGACATTACATTTAATTTTTTTTTAAATAAAAGTTGACTGGAAAGGAATAAACAGGAAGAGAGAAGAAACTGTTAGCATAGAGCTTACGGTTACATCTTACCATTTTAACTGTAAAATGATGATCTTAACTGTAAAATGATGAGACCTTGCCAACTAGTACGCTTAAATTTCTATTTAGGCAGCAAATGGGAAAGCTGAGAATAATTAACATCAAAATATGTATAGAAAATGCACAGGGGAAGAGGAGCTGAAACCGAGATGCTGGGTCAGGACAAATAATATTGCAGATTCTTCTTTTTATTTTATCAAGTATATTTAAATACATTACCGAAGCACCTCCTGAACACTAAACTTTTCAAGTCAAGAGTCAGTAGTTATATATCCTCATAATCTTCGCTCCCTTCAACCTTCACATATTTTGTTTCATGTATAATGCTCCATAAACATTACAAAGAAATTGTTAAAAGCAATTACACACACGATCCTCTCAGGATTTTGGTGGTATATCACAAGGAGAAGTTTTGTGGGTATGGTTACGGATATCGGAGTAGAAATTGAAATCGACGAGTCAACTTCGAATTCCAGCCCAACTTCAAGAGTTCGCTTTCACACAAATGCGTTTTGGGAAATGAATAAACTCGTTTCTCTCTTCCCCGAATTATGGGTCAAATAGCAGGTTACACTAGGATATCTATCCTTGGAAGGCAATCATTTTAAGTATTTTTTTTCATTAAGCCTCTATATTTAGTGGCACTCGAGCCTTTTATTGGGTAATGATTAATCTATTTTACTGGAGTTGCTTGATTTTCTGCAATGAAATATTATCCAGTTCATTGTCTCCATATGCAGTTTTTCTTCAGAAACCTGTCTTTTCCGTCAGTTTTATAAATTATGCTTCCAAACTCTAAACTGTAGAAATAAAGCAAAATGCTAACGAAGGAAGACTAGTTTAAAATGGCAAAAACGCAAATGAAATTCTAGTTTAAAATGATTTTTCTTTATTTTTCTTTTTTTCTTTTTTATAATCTCTGGCTATTTCTAGATACTCGAAGGCTGTATACTTTCTATTTATCAAGATGGAACTCCCACAGATACAATGAACAATATATTATATTTTGATTAAGCTTTCAGTTACAAAGCAGGAGCTTTCTACATCCTCACCGCCATTGATGATGTATTTTCAGCAGCGATGAACAAGAGCTCTTCATTTCATCATTTGACAGCTGTTCCGGACCGCAGTGAACCTGGCTGTCACTATTCCTGAAATGCATGAGGTATCGCTTAATCTTTAGCATTCTCTAGGTGGCTATTTTTTGCCAAGCAAAATTTTAGTCCTGCCAATGCAAGATGAATTCCTTGTTGTGTAGACAAATCCTTCTATGGCAACAACTAAAGAAATCTTGACTGAAGTTGAGAGCCAAACTCACTATATTTTGAGGGGATTCCATCTCTATCTATAAAAGGCAGGATGTGTGTGTGCGTGTATGTAACGAATGCACGGCCACAATTTTCGACGGATTTGCACCAGAATTTACATACACATGCTCTAAGTTAGTGGAAATGCCAAGACTGACGTTGCATTTCCCAACTCCCATCGATAGTGGAAATAATCGATTTTTTCATGCTTCTACGGCAGTTTTCATGTAGTTTGCGGCCATTTTGTACTGGCCAGAGTGAAATCCAATAGATGGCTGCCACGAATAGGCAGGAAGATTCTATTGGCCAGCGTGAGAGGCAACAGCTGACTGACACGAATGCAGTTATCGATTTTTTTGCATGCTAGCATGCAAAAAAATCGATAGCTGCATTCGTCACAAGTAGGAAAAATTTAATTCTGTATGGCACTTTACTCCAATTGGCTAATTCGCTTGCTTAAACTCAACGTTGATTCTGATTCCGCAGAACTGGGTTGAGTGTGAAAAAGTTTTTGTTGTTAACATTCTTTTTTCATTCGTTTTTTCAGTTACGAGTCCTTTTTAAAGTTGATCGTTTTCTGTTCATTTTGTTTAGTTCTTTTTTCGTAACAGATTTAATGTTTAGTATAGAGCTTAGAAAAAATTCGCAGTGTGAGAGAGGCAAGAAATAAGGCATGTAGCAACATCAGCACGGGAAAGGGCACTCCTTTAAAGGCCAGGAAGGGCAAAAATATTTTAAGTCAAGTGATAGCGATAACTGTATGAGTCGCACGATTGTTGAATCAAGCACGGGCAACGCCGGCCCATGCTGCTAGTATACAATAAAAGGTCAAGTAATATTTATAAGTGATGCAGAGTGCTAAATGTTACCTATGACTACAACGAAAGTATGCATGTAGGAATTCAAAGACACATCTCCACTTCGTTCATAACGCCGCGTCAGTTGCCATTTTGCCAGACGGCCGCTAAATTTGTGTACTATCTGCTTTTAAGATTCAACGTCTATGGCTATACCGCCTCTGACGTCGTTGGTTAACATACTAACATATGAATTATTACTTTTCAAACGACCCTAATACTTATATCAGAATATCAGATTGGAAATATGTTGGCACACTTTCTTTAATGGTTTTTATGGCTATGGTTTATTGTTATCCGTCTTCTATATATCTTGGCCCTTCAGGACGTTGGCGACCATAGGTTTTCACAATTTCCTATTCTTTGTAGCTCTTAATAAATTTTATCATTTTTGTCTCTCCTAAAACTTGTTCCACTGTCAATTTACTCAAACTCGCTAGGTAAGTTATACTTTGTTTTCCTCCTTCACTCTTGCTTTCAAACTGTCTAGTGATTATCAGATTTTATCAAAGTCCTCTTTCTTCGTTATGTGCCTTATAAATTTCAGCTGTCTCTTATAAGTTTTTTTTTTTCCATTTTGTCCAAAATTTCGTCGTTGCTCACATGTTCGGCCCAAGGTATTGTCAACATCCTTCTGTAGAACCACATTTCTGTTACTTCAATCTCATCTATGAAGAGATGGTGCAGCGTTCATTATATATATATATATATATATACACATACATACATACACACACTCAGGATGCGATGGATAAATTGTCGTACACAAAAATGAAAATAATACTGTCATTTTATTTTAACAGATATATTTAACAAAATTACACAAAAATAGCTTAAAATACTAAAGGCTAAATTTTTCCAATAAAATCGCCATTGACTACAACCACTGCCTCCAGATGATTCTGTAATCGCCTGCAACTCTTCTGGTTGGTCTCCCTGTTTAATTTGGTTATTGCTGCTATAATCCTTGCCTTCGGTTCGTCTGTGTTGTTACGAAGAGTTTTGTTGGTCACTCACTAACTGCTCTCCGCACATAATACTCGAAGGGGTTGCCGTGTGAGGAGATAAGTGGCCCGATTTAAGGGGTGACGTGGTCGCAGAAATTGTCTGACAGCCATGACTGGGTTTTGCTGCTTGTGTAGGATGGTGAAGTCCTGTTATTAGACAAAGTGTCTTACAGCAGCCATCCTCTTGACCCAGATCAGCACTACCTCCTCAAGGCACTTGATATAGACTTCCGTTTTGAGTCTCTGGCCATCATCAACAAATTCGATAGTTCTGGTCTTATCAGAACGACCAGAGTGAGTTTTTTCAAGCTGCTGTACATTCGTAATCACCATTAGACACATCCAACCCTTTTAAATTCCTCTGCACTGTCCTCAGATTGACACCCAAACACTTTGAAATGTTCCTATTAGAGGTTATGGGGCGAATGACAAGGAGTATGTTATCCCGTTTCCAAATCTCTGGCCGGAGTGAATTGCGCCATGGTGGTCTTTTTCTCACAGGCGGTGCCCAACTGACTCCACTATACTTGTGCAGTCGCCATAATCAAAAATAAACAACGCGCATGCGCGAAATTAACAATATAAATTGGCGACAATTTACCCATCCAACCTTCTGTGTGTGAGTATATATATATATATATACACACACACACACATATATATATATATATATATATAGTAATACTTACAATGACCAAACTATATATATTTACAAAGATTCTGTCCTCGATATTGAGCACTATTTTGCCCCATATCAAATTCTAATCATTATAATATATATATATATATGATTTTCGTACACAAATTTTAAAAGATTTTTGAACAAGTTGATGTTACTATTGGCGTTACTCAACGTTTCCCATATTTTGTCGGATTTCGTACACTTTTCGAAATCGCTCCACCATAAAACATAAGATCTATCAATCTGAGGAAATCGTTTCATAACCGTTTCCTCAGATTGAGAGAAAATTCTAATATACACAAACACGCACATATGTGTGTGCGCGTGCGCGCGCGGTAATGATATATGAAATTTTATATACCAAAACAATCTGGAAAAACTTTTCACAAAAAATTACAGTTACAAAATTAATTATATTGCATTATATATATATATATATGGGGCACCCCGAGGTGGTATAATGTTTAGCAAACTTGTCTCGCTAGAAAAACTACGACTGAGTAGTGAGTTCGACCCTCACTGAACGCCCCCTATTTTCGGCCTTTGCCAAATGTAAGCTATGCTTGGAAAACCACTATATGTGTGTTTATGTATTAATGTTTCTATGTAAATCAATGAATGTTGAAAGTTCCCTTATATGCAAACAGTTATTAATACTGCTACGATTGACATGTGTATGGAGAACAGTGAAAATAGTGTGAGCATATGACTTAACACAACATGGTGTCTCTCATTTTCATGCCTAACCTGATCTTCAAATCATGTGTTTCTTTTCTTCTGGCTTTATGTATAGACCACTGGGTCATTTTAGACACTCACATTTTTCATCAAAAATATGCAAATAATACAAATCCCTCAAAACAAAATAACAAACCCAAACATGCCAAAAATGTCATGTAAGTAGCAGAAACTTACAACACTTAACAACAATGCAACCATTGCCTGGAGGAGAAAATTGTGATAACCTCTACAGAACTCGTAAACAAAAGATTAGATCTCATTTCCGAGAGAAGACACAAATACAAATTACTATTACGGTACCTATATACCACATCATGGCTTAAAACAGGAAATGAAATTATATAACCTAAATCTAAGAACCTTTATTTCAAATCCTAAAATCTAGAACAGAACAAAATGTGGGAAACAAAAAAATAAAACATCCAAATACGTAAAAATAACCAATTTAAAATAATAAAACATAAACAAATTTACGTTCACGAAGAACTTGGAAGAGCCTGTTTATAGTTTACACGATTTTCCGTAATTAACTAGTGGCCTATACATACAACATATGAAAGTAGTAGTCACACATGGTCTGAAGATATCTTGAGGCGTGAAAATATCACCTTGCAATATTGATTTTATGCCTCTCAACACACACACAATATATATATATATATATATATATATATATATATATATATATATATACAGGCCACTTTAAGGTTCCATGTAATAAATTATTTCACCACAGCCCTTTTAAAGGACTGCGGATCATCAGACTTTACTTCCATCAGACTTGTTTGGAAGTAAAGTCTGATGATCCGCAGTCCTTTTAAAAGGGCTGTGGTGAAATAATTTATTACATGGAACCTTAGAATGGTCTGTTTTTATTTAAATTAATTGCTCTGGATTTACATTGAGCTCTCTGGATTATATCCTCCTTAGGTTTACCCATACGGATTAACTAGTTTTTCATAAACTATATATATATATATATATAGATAGATAGATAGATAGATATGTGTGTGCGCGCGCGTATGCGTGTGTGTGTGTCGTCGTGTTTATAAGAATTTCGTACACGTCCTCCATACATGAAAACAACAATAAAGAAAATGTTTATGACTAACTGTTAGACTTTACAATTTAATGGCAAATTCATTTTTTTTTAAATAGACATTTTACCTCAAGCAGGGCGACAATGCCACTATAAGATAGGGGGAGAGGTTGCAGCAAGTGAAAGGGAAGGAAAATAGGAACATTGAAAATGGAGAAAATTTAGGAAAAGACAAAAAGGAACAAGGTTCAGGAAGACAGAAGATGGCGATTATTTTTTTGAATATTGTAATTACTAGGGAAGCAAGAAATCGGAAGAAAGTCCCACAGATGAGAAACTGGAGAAAAAAATCTCTTAGAGTAAAAATGACGGTTGCATCTAGCCAGTTCAACAGTGAAACTGTTACCTAGTTGCCAATCTAGTAGCACGCTAAAATTCAAGTTGTCGTGAGGGAAAAAAGTTCCTCCGAGCAGTTGCCATGAAAATATTTATAGAACAACCAGAGGAGAGCCACGTAAATTTGGTGAGAATGTGACTGCTTACTAGACGCCTGTCAGGATCGATTATATTGCAAACTCATCTCTGGACTTTCTCAAGAATCTTGAGATGCACAGTAGGAGCTCCAGACCAGATATATCAATACAGACCAATGGTAGATTTATAAATGTGCTGGATGGATTCAGACAAGAAATGTTTTCGTCCGACACTACAACAGACGTGACCCGATATAATCTTTCCACTTCATGTCAGCGGAAAACATGAGGCTAAGAAGTCGTAGAATGTTGTTCTCATGGAGTTTAGTATCAGCTATCCTCATGGTAGACAGAAAAGATTCTCTGTGGTGATTAAATGAAATCAGTTTTGTTTTAGAGGCGTTAAAATTTACAAGTCATTTCTTGCCCCAGCTAAATACTAATCGATGGTATTTCTCAAGAGTAGTTGTCAGTTTTAATTTGTCGGGTCTGTTGAATTTGCTACTGACCAACCCGAAGTAAATATTCATCTGCATAAATATATTGTAGGGAACTGATAGCAACAAGGGGATCATTGATAAAGATCAGAAACAGCGTAGGTACAGGGATAGGTATCTGGGGTACTCTTGCGTTAGTATAAAATGATCTGGAAGCATACCCGTCCAATACGAACTTTATTCGATTGTTACGAACTGGGTTAAGCCAAATTTACGTCCAGTGACACCGTATCTTTCAAGATTGCGTAGAAGACAAGCATGCCAAACCCTGACGAGCGCCTTTGAGATATCTAGAGCCACCGCCCGAAAATTTGCCATTCATTTACAAAGCTTTGTAGGTAACTTACGAGATGAGCGTTGTCACGTCGATAGTATTCCTGGCCAAACGGAAGCCATATTGTTTGTCCGAAACGAAGTCGTGCAAAGTAAGATGCTTAACCAGTTAAGCATTGCTTAGGGCAGCGAATATTTGCTGAGAAGTGTCTAGATACTAAAAGGGTGATAATTTTAGGGGTTTGATTGTTCCCCAGGAACTACGGAGCAGGATCTCCAACAAGCTCGAAATTTTGTCCATAACCTTCTGATTGAACAGGGAAAATACGTCCCACACCTTGAAAAGTCTGGTAGCAATTTTTCGTTTTATTAGGTAGACACACATACACACACATATATTATATATATATATATATATATTAAATATATTATATTATATATATATATTATATATATACTATATTATATATATACTATATTTTATATATATATATACTATATTTTATATATATATACACTATATTTTATATATATATATATACTATATTTTATATATATATATTTTATATATATATATTTTATATATATATTTTATATATATATATATATATTTATATATATATATATTTTATATATATATTTTATATATATATATATATATATATATTTATATATATATATATATTTTATATATATTTTATATATATATATACTATATTTTATATATATACTATATTTTATATATATATATATATATATATATATAATTAAATGTTATATTTCCTCTTCTACTTGTCTGATCTGCAATGTATGTTTTTTATCCTCATAATATACCTGTTTCATTGTTGGAAATAGCTTGTCAGTTTATTTCTTGGGTTTTAATCAGAAATTTATCATGTTTGTGAGAATTGCTTAAGTTCCTTCTGCACATAACTTCCCGTATATGTACACTGAGTATATCAAATTACAAGCAGAGAGTTTCTTTGAGTTATAATTCTAGCTAGAGCAGTTTAATCGTAGAGCAAATCGTGGTAGCGAGAAAATATAATCACGCAATTTTCTACAGTGTAAATCTCGTCTCTTTTCATGTATTTTTTTTTTAATTCCATGTCGATTCTTATTACTTTCAGAGACACTGCCTGTAAAACTCATTTTCCTAACAACCTCTTTCTTTGTTTAATGTTTAATGTAATATTTGCCAAATTTTCCTCTCTTCTGTCTTTCTATTTTGCCTCAAACTGGCTTCATCTTAGCAAGGATTCCTGTAATTTGTCCGTCTCATAAATTCCGCTTTTCTTCTTACGCAAATTACTACTATCGACTAGGAATAATGTCTGATGTCTTCTTATTGATTTTAATACTTTTTGTTTTGTTTTTTTTTTTTTAATGAATTCGCCCCAAGAAGACCGATTATGCCGCTAAGTCGAAGGAGGCTACTGAGAGTTAAAAAGAATTAGAAGAATTTCGAAGAACCCGGAAAACTAATTCTACACAGGAAACAAGGGATAAACCTACTCTTGTAGAAAAGACTGAGGAGGAGTGCAAACTGGACGCTAGACAAACTGATTTACTCCTATTATATTATGGGTTAGTAGTTGCAGAGATTCCTAATAGTCATCACACCAGTTTTTATTTTTCCTTAGGCTCAACAGCTGTCGAAGATTAAGCTCACCAAAATGGGATAATTTTTATTAAGGGACGACATCTCTCTCTAGTGATATCGGTGATTGTGATCCAAATGAAACAATTTATCAAACTAACCAGAAATGGCGAGCATAAATAGCGATTTCCTTTCTAAAACCCAACACGAGAACATAACTAAATATATAGCATAATGTACCTGATGGATCATTGTGAAACAACTGCTTTGACTCCATTATATCTCCAAAGAGTGCCATAGACTGCTAGAAGACATCGTTTAAGCCGGGTTCCAAATTGGGTATTAAACAGAATTAAGCAAAACCATTCTTTTATACAGAAACATCCGGCATTCATCGACTCAGAAGCCAGTGTTACTCTCGGGTGATATTTATAAAATCTTACTATTACAACATTTTTTCCAGAAAATAGTTTTCTCAAAACCATTAGCTGTTATCGCTCTTTCAAGTATTGAGGAGGACCTTCCTTCCTAACGTTTTGATTGAAGCAATGTGGGAGGTCAATTTATTAACTAATGATTATGTCATATTTTCTCTTCGAGTCACAAGTGCTATCCAATTTTGTTGTTATACACAAATAACATTTGAAGAAAAACTGAAGACAGGTTGGCCCAATTAACGATGGAGTTGAACAACAACACCTAACATATGGTAGATGTTAGCAAAATTCACAGGAAAGGAGAGATTAGTTTCCAATTGAAAGTAAGTAACCATCTAATCTATTATAATAGAATGGAGAATAACAATTTTATTAGGGTAGGATGATTTTTTAGTCAATAATGCTTTTACAGGGAACGTAGAAAGTTTCAACGTTATATCCAAAAGTGTAGCTTCGTTAGTAATATGATTATTCAAAAGATACGTACTAAAAATAATCCAAGTATCTGCCCGAACTTCGCAAAGTATTGATGAGTAAATTGTAGAGTTTACGACGGCATAAATAATGTTATAGACGCGGGAAAAAAATTACGGCATTTTGATGCGCGACTTCGGTGCAAAAGCGGTGAGAATAACATGAGGAGAATTTAGTGGGGGAAAATTTAGAACTCAGAAAAGGAATGAGAGAGGGAAAATGTTAGTTAAATTCTCCCAGAGTCACAAAATGACAATTAAGAATACATTTTTTTTTACAAAGCGAAAAGACCCTAAATGGACTTGGAAAAGCCTAAATAGAGAAACCAAAAATAAAAAAATGGAATTGAATTCCTAATTGCTGACAATGACAGTACTGTTAACGATGTAAGCCTGAGAAAGAAAAAAAAAAGATGACAACTTCCACATTCTCAAAAAGAAAATGTATCCTAATAATATTAGAGAACATCACCGAATTTAGGGCAGAAATCCTAAACGTATTCTAGGTTTTGTGATAATAACATAGAAAATATGAATAGCAAATTGGTAAATATAATTAAAGAGGCAGAACTTATAACGGGACAAACAAACAGAAATTGTATTATAACGCTTCTTTTTCCTCTGTTAATAATTATTAACTTAGTTATCATGTGAGGTACGCCTTGCCATTACTTAAGATAAATAAGGAACAATTCCATTTTGATTTCGAGGAAAACCGGAAGAAAAAGATATATTATAGGCGACGTTTGTTTCTAGCGAGAAAGAAACATGCATAATAATACTAAGAAGAAAAAAGAAAGAAAAATGAAAAACGAGCAGGCGATAACACTCTCACACGCATGATGTCTGCTTCAGTGAAATGGAAAAACATGTCAACATTAAATTCTTTCATTAAAAGCATCAGTCAATTAAGTTCTACACTTGCCGGAAGTATATTGCTGTTTCATTCTGCGGTAGACCGGCTGCTAACCAAAGCTATAAGGCTCAGTCTGTC
>OZ010579.1:86844918-86872418 GCA_963932145.1 Acanthosepion lycidas
CATATTTGCCAGATATCGCCCCTTGAGACTTTTCCAATACAAAAATTAATTCCAAATTGAAAGGAATACGATTTCAAGATGTCGAGGAAATTCAAGTGAATGCGACCAGGTGGCTGCTCGCTATCCCAAAATAGAAAGCCTCAGGAATGGTTACTTTAATGAAACGACGTTAAATTGTATTGCTTCAGAAGGGGACTAAATGCCGAATTGATATGTGTTGTATGTGTTATTTTTATAGTACCGGGATTAGACCTCATATATTTATAATATATATATATATATATATATATATATATATATATATATATATATATATATATATAATGTACCTAAGTATGCTTTAAGATTGTGAGAATATATATTTAAATAAAGATAACATTACACTGAAAGATAACCCTCCACATTGTGTTTTCGCTGAAAAAAACAGACTCACAAAAAAGACCCGATCATCATTTAACACTTAAAAAACTGGTCAGTGGCAGAAAAGAAATAAAATATTTCGGCAAAACTTACATTCAGTCCAAAATAAGACCATTTCGAATCGATTGTAACCAATACGAGTGTATAAATGTCGAGAGAAATAATGATAGATTATATCTTCACAGCGATAGGCCGATTTTGGCAAAAACATTGAGGACTTGTGCGCGGAATAATTGCACTAAGTAAAGTGTATCGATCAGGCAGAGAGCTCATCTCTTTTTCTTCCGTCTGCTGCATTCGTCCAGCCTCCCCCGATAAATCCCCTCAGACTTTGCAATTGAATAAGACCGACGAGAGTACATTGCTTCCTTCCTTTCTTCTTCCTTTTTTTGTCCTCCACTTGCGGTGCGATCGCAAGTCAGATCGGCCGACCAAACACGCCGCGTTGTGATTATGGAACAAAATTACAAGTTTTACATTTCCTCGTTTCTCCATTTGTCATTCTCTCTTTTGTTCCTTATTTTAATCTTTTTTGTTTATTCATATTATATTACATTCGTTGAGTTCTTATAACAGTAGAATCGAGTAACTTTCACTGCGAGCTAAGTGACAGCAAGTATCCTCAATAAACCTGCATTCCGCACACTATTCATACTTAACATATTTTAATTCTGTTTGCTCCTCCGTTCATGTGGAGGATCATGGCTCTCCATAACTTCTTATTTGTAGTTCTAAATAATATTTGTCTTTTGTATTATCTCCCCCAATCTCTGGGTCAGGGCAGCATCACGTTTAAACACTTGACCCCATACGATTTTTTAAAGTTAAGCCACGTCGAGCTTGTCCTGTACCGAGATGCGTGAGGACTTGGGAATACCAGGAACTGAAAACTTGGATATGCTGGTGGCGTAATGGATAATGGCTCGGAATTTTTAATCGGCGAGCCGCTTTCCAATTCCTCTTGGGCCCGTGATATTTAATTAAGCGCAAATACCTTTTGGGAAAAATATGGATCCACCTCTTCCTCCCACCATGGGTTAATTAGTAAGAGATCTATCACTAAAATCATTATTATCTCAAAAAATTCTTACTATGTGAAAATATTTTCTAACTTTAAATACCATGCGAAGGGTGAATAAACCGTAGAAAACAAATCAATTAGTCAATTCCATTCACTCTTCTCCCATACAATTACACAAATTAATTAGGTGGGTTACTTCTTTGTTTTGTTACCCCTACATTCAATATGTCCTGTGAGTGAAAAATTCACCAAACCCTCTTTCCTGATTATTTGTCCTAGAAATTTCAACTGTCTTCTTTCAAACATCTATTACGTTTCCATTTTTCCTTAACATTTCTTTGCTATCCACTTGTTCAGCCCATGGTACTCTTAGAATCTTATTGTAGAACCACCTTTCTCAAGTCTCTTCTCCATCTACGAAGTGATTATACAGCATTGCATCAGATAAATATAGACGATTTCGTTTTGATTGCACGGAAAGACGAGAGGAAAATATACACCAGAGACGTTCTTTGGTTTCAGTAAGAAACAGAAAACACAAATTAATAAAAAAAGAGAGGACAGAAGAAGTGGTAACGCTGACATGCATTTAACGTCTGCTTTAGTGAAATGCAAAACCTCGTCAATTTAGAATATTTGTATTTGTATTTGTACTTAAAACTTTAAAATAACGACATGCATATTGATGATTTTAGTAACAATATTTTGCTGAAGATCAAACCTTTTTATGATGCAATATGGGAAAATATTTTATAGACGTTGAACTCGCAAGGGATGTATTAAATCCTTAAATTAAGAATAATGAAAATTCAAATAAATAAACTGTGAGATTTCCGCGACTACTACTTATTATTATTATTATTATTATTATATCCTTTGATTTCTGTTGTATACAAAATTGCTTCCTGGTCCCGACCAGAAACGTCTTCTTAATCATTAAAAAAAATGATCACACGCATTTTACATAAATAAAACTCTTCATAATGTGTGAGCTTTAATTGTGAATTCAATTTTGTGTATTTATTAAAGCTATGAGCTATTAGAAACTACTTCATTGCGTCTATCGGAACCTTTTCCACTCAATCCGAGGGCCCCAACTACAAATTGAATTAATGATGTCCTTATGTGCTACATTTTTGAGATGTCTACTTCGATATACTTGTAATTGAAGGTCTACCTGCAGGAACTGTCATGCCAATAAGAAATCCTATTGTCTTTTTTTGGTCTTTGATTACAATGTCTGGGAGATTAGCTTTGATTGTTAACACCATGCAACCTGATACAATATGGTCAATTGTTTCTGGATATCTATCACAAAATGAGTATTTCAGGTTAATACAATTTTTCACTATATGTGCTTGGTAATTTCAAGCATTGGTCCTGTACAGCAATTATAAATGCTTCGGTTTCAGCTTTTATCATTGCACTACCTCACAACTGATGAGTATGGGAGTTATCTGCATCAGCTTCATTGATACGAGCAGAGTATTGAACATGAAGAGGCTTATCTTGGCATCTTCTGCATTTGGTACATTGCATTTGCTTTTGCTTTATTTTGCGTTCTTTGGCGCTGTAGTGGGTGTTAATTATGGTTTATTTACACTTCTTCGGACACTTGAAGTTTCTTTTTGAATCTATTGGCTTCCTTTATTACTGAATAAAGTTTCTTATTTCTTTGATATTCTTTGACAGATAATTATCCAGTCCCCTATGGTTTGCAGGTATCTGGATATCATTCCATGTAGAATAGGTAATTAAACACTTTCTTTTTTACTTTGTATCCATAGTTGTTATTGTTTAGTTCATGCGAAACGGAGATTAAGGACAGAAGGGACAGAAGCGGTGACAGAGCGCCTTTTTTTAAAAATTCCTCGTCGGATGTTCCAAGTGGAAGTGGCAGTACATTTGGTGTGATTTAAGTATGTTTTTCTTTCGCAGGTTCATGCTATATTTCAAGAAATTTATTGTCATCGTACATTTCCAAAGCCTTAAGGATTCAAGAACGTGGCACACTATCAATACTTTACAGTAATCTATCCAAACTGTGCTGAGATTTCTACTTTTTTTCCTTCAATTTTCCAGGATCATTTTATTTATTAGTGCTTTATTTTTACATCTATATGAACCTCTTCGACGTCCCTTCTGTTCCAGGTGAAGAATATTGTTTTCGACGAGAAAAAAGTAGATTTCGTTAGGACATACGTCTTTTCTTTTTACCTATAATGTTTTGGATTATCTGTTTCACCAGATTTTGGTAGGAGATATGTAATATCTTCAGTGATCAATTCTGAAATTTTCATTGGGGTTATTAATTAGCATTGATAGTTTGCGCAAAATTTTTATGGATAGGTAGATTAAACAGGTGCTAGTGCCAGCAGTTGGGTACCTTGTCATTTCCTGGGGATTTCCATTTTGGGAATTTTGTTTCAAGGTTGCCTAACTTAGTCATATTTTTTCCATTCTTGTACAGGGTATCCTTCATTCTTGTACAGGGTATCCTTCATTCTTTGTTGTTCTCTGAATTGGGATTATGTTCCTTTGGGCTGCTCCAAATATTCTCCGCAAATTTTTGCACCCGTTATTATTATTATTAGGTTGGTGCAAAAATAATGATGCAATAATGTCGTTTTTTGACGTTAAAAAATACGTCAAAAAAACGATATTGTTACGTCATTATTTTTGCACCAACCTAATATTATGTTGTTGTTGTCGCACATTGACATGGTCAATTGAATTTCTGTTCTTGGGGTATAGTGTCCTCAGATTAAAATAACTATTCGGAGAATCACAGAATATACGATGTCAGTTTTTTTGAGTTTTAACATCTTAGGCAAATTTGAAATGTAGACTAAGTGGTCTGTTAGGTTTCTAGGTGGTGTTCAGTGCGCCCCCATTACGACAGAAATTTCTTGAACGGTCATGTTACATAGATTATTATTTTTTGATACGATGTTACAGAGATTATTATTCTTATTATTATTTGATACGATGTTACATAGATTATTATTATTAATATTATTAGGTTGGTGCAAAAATAATGAAGTAATAATGTCGACATTATTACGTCATTATTTTTGCACCAACCTAATATTATTTGATACGATGTTACATTTATTATTATTATTATTATTATTATTATTATTATTTGATACGATGTTACATAGATTATTATTATTATTATTATTTGAGTACGTCTTTCACTTTCGGCCTAGAGTAAGCGAAGATTTTCTTTAGAAGTTAGTAACCATGTTGAAATAAAAGATTTCCTGAGTAAGTGAACAGAACCCATTAAACAATCTTTTGTATTTCAGTACCCATTAATGCAAACTCTGGGATTTCTTAGGATTTTTTTAATTTGCGTATTTGCATCCTTGCTCCCTTTGAAATAATGGTTTTATTTAAATGTCATATTCTTGTAATTTATATTCCCAGATCCTTACATTCCAAGAAGTTATCAAATTCATTTGATGAAATGTTTTTATCAGATGGCAAGATCGTGTCTTTAAGATAGTATTTCTGTTGTTTGAACTCTTTGATGACAATATTTGATCTATTAGATTCTACAATGCAACCGGGGGGGGGGGTGAAGTAACGCCTCACCTTTAAGAACTGCTGAGTGTTTTTGTTTATCTTATTTTTCTCTTTGCTGTAGTCTGTAACTTTGTCATGTCTTCCCTCACATATCATGCTTACTTTTAAATTCAGAGCAGTAAGATATTAGATGATCTACAGGAGGCTTAAATGCTTAGTTGTTACGATTGATTGATTTATTGACCGATTCATACGTTTTTTATGGGTTATCAACACTTTGTTGGTCATTTAAGGCTGAGCAATATTTTTTAGTACAACAATATTTTTTGCGAGTGAACATTGCATTAACAATTTTTTTAAACAATAACGATGTTTTTTTTTTTCCAGTACAAGTCCTATTATTTAACCCATGGATGGTGGATAATAGATGGGTCCATATATTTCCCAAGTTTATTTTGCGTAAATAAATGTAATGAACGCGAATGAAATTTGAACTCGGCTCTCCGATTTCTCTTCCCTTCATTTATCGATTTCACTAACCGCACATCCTGAGCTCTTACAAAAAACCCTTCTTATATAATCGTTATTATTATTTGCTTCCGCGCGATTTTCTTTTTCAACCGGTGATCTTGCATGATGGATGTTCTTCATCAAGCGATACAACCTCAGACTGAGAGCACCTTCAACCGAAGATTTTCTGTGGAAACCATGCGACGGTGTATTTTATGAATTTGATATTATGGACACCTGTCATAGCCACATCAATGCAGAAATTATTTTCTTGTTTCGTTATCGTCGACAACGATACCTAGTATGTTCGCTGCTGTTTGTTCGGTTGTTGAAACCTTATAAAACAGTGACTTATTTGTTATGACATCTAGATTGAAAAGCGTATAACAGGTAAGTACATCACAGCCAATTGTGCGCAATATAGCGACGGACTTTGATAAATGAAGTGCATAGCCTTGCAGGTGGGATCCAGTTAGAAATGTCTGTTAACTTAATCCGCACAAACTGTCCCCGATGCAATTAACTATGTCCACGAGTATCTAATTCTCGTTACCAAACACCTTGATTGCTGCACCCTTCTAACATAAAAACATTCTATCGACACCTGATCGTGATACTCTGCCACAACTCCCGTTCATGAACGGAGGTGCACAGTGCATTAATCCCTAGGGAATCTAGTTAATATCAGGCAGGTGACAAGCTAATCTGTGGTATTGAACAGGATATTTACGGTAGTCTGCCTTAATTCATCAAGAAAAAAAGAATATTAACACACAGTCAATTAAGATGAGGAGACATAAGAGTCGCACCTTGTGTAACACCAGGAGACTTTTTTTATTTATTTTTATTTTTCATGGTAATGGTTCAGATTAGCTCTTCACAATGGTACCTAGACTTTCTGAATTTAAGCGCAGTACTAGACTGGCGTCAAGATCATATCAATTTACAGTTGAGCTAGATAGATGTAGTCGCAAATTCTATGCTAGCAGTTTCTTTTCTCGCACTTCTCGCTTGTGGAACACCTTTCTGGCTTCATGCTTTCCAGCTAACTTTAATCTTCAAAAATGTAAATGCAATGTCAATAGCTGTCCTCCTGATTATTTTTCTCTCCCAGCTGTTTAGTAATGTTTTTGTTCCTAATTCTTCCACACGCAGTAACCCCTTGTGTCTTAGGGGTTTTACCGCCTTGTTTTTTTGGGGGGAACCAATTAAAAAAATATTGTATTTTTGCTTTGCTTTCTGCGGTTACTAATTGTGGTTAATGCATGTAGATAAATCTAGCCAATATCAGAGAAATAACAATCAGTTTTTTTTTCTTCTTTTTTTTTGTGTAACTCATATATTTCGAGGGTACCAGGAATTTGATAGCATTCTTAAAGCTCCGATAACAACAGGTAATGATGTTGATGTGAGATACCAGTTTTTACAGATTGCTATCTGGAGATCCTTGAATTAACTTAGTTTCTCATTATTATTATTACTACTAGTAGTAGTAGTACCATTATTATTATTCATTTACATGTTGACTCGCCATATCAGCTGAAGATTGAATGACAGTAAGTCCCTTTGCTCTTCTCAACCAACCGCCGAAAGTTGTGGTTTGTACAATTTAAAATTTGTCCTCAGATTTTTAATTCTTGTTTGAGGCAACAGAAATATAGTTCTACAGAAGGATTCTGAGAATATGGACTAAACATGTGAGTAACGTAAAAGCTTTACTGAAAATGGAAATAAAATGGACGCTTATACTTAGAATCAGAAAGAGATAGTTATATTCTTAGGACATATAATGAGAAAAGAGGATTGGAATATTTGACATTCACATGATATATTGATAGGCGAGTGGGACAAAGCGAAACAGTGTGCGATCTACCTAACAAGGCAGAATAGGAACTGGGAAAGGAAAAACTTTACTATTAGCTACAAATTATAGGAAGCTGTTGAGAGCCGTAATCATCCACGACCTGAAGGGACAAGGTACATAGAAGAATCTCGATTCTTATGCTTTAGGGAGGGTTCTATTCTATCCACTATTATGGATATTCATATTCCCAAGCAAGGTCCTAGTGTTTCTTGGATTTCCCAATGTCCTTTGTGCTTACTCTCTTGTCTTCCAACACATCCAAATTCACAATCGTTATTTACAATTATCAAATTGATATAGTGTGAGCTATTTGAACATCTTTTATTTGCGTTGATATGATTTATCTACACGATCGACCTGAGGTTGTTTTCAAATTCCCATTATATGACCGTTGTCGCACTGCCATGTTTTCGTTTGTATTCCATTTCGCTATATAGGCTGTATTCCTAAATTGTGTGGTTTACCGTTTCATTTTTTTTCTCCGCATAAGTGGCATCTACTTTTTCTTGTTTTGTCAATTTTAACTTTGACATACTTTATAGTTGTTATGGTCCGCTTCCTTGTACCACGGTGATAGTCCAAGGTAGAACCAATAAAGAAGAACTTGAAGGCGGATATGGAATAACACAGATATATTACAAACAGGAATATACACAGAGAAGTAGAAAGTGTTAGTACGAACAATCAGGTTTAGTAGTAATTGTCTGAACACGACTCTGTTTCGGACTGCCTCCGACTCGACTGACTGATTTGCTCGCTCTGACTGACTGACAGACTCTTGACGGACTTCACTCCAGACTTCAGACTGAACTCTAGACTTCAGACTGAACTCTAGACTTCAGACGGAACTCCAGATATCAGACGGAACGATATTTATTTGTACAAATGGTACAAAATGTGGCACAAGGCCTAAAAGGGGATTGGGGAAGGACGGTCTTCTTCTGTCTTAATTCTAAACTTAGCTAGTCCCAGACACGGACCCAAACATACCAACAATGTCCCAATCACCAAAACAACACATTCACTCTTACCTTTCTTACTGCGTCCACCATAATACCTCAAATTATCTATGAAATCCTAACTAGTCCCCTTATGTACAGATATTGTTCGTGGGGGGAGGGGCATAAAACAACAATTTTTTTTTAAAAAGATCCCCCAAATGAATATGTACAATATGTCTTAAATATTACAAGAAACTAAACAAAACAATGTGTTTGTAATAAAAGCCCCCACAAACCATAAATGTGGCAGAAACATCAGTTAACCGGACGAAATCAATGTGGGACTATGAAAAAGTCAGGAAAACATTCATACCTCCAAGCATTCACACAGGCACACAAACATTCATACACAACAACAAATACGAAAAATCACACGCTCGAAACGAAAGGCGCCCCGCATCCACCAGAGAACTGACATCACATACCACCTAAACGAGGGAGGGGATGAGGAATTAAACAAAAGAAAAATAGGGACAGAAATAAAAGGGACCAATGAGCATGCATACCCTAGTAAAGTTAACCAGAAAACGGAAAACTAAAGGATCAAAATCAAAAACCCTAAACTAGCCTAATATCGGGATGGGTTGCCTCTGTTCAACCCTGTTAGGATAAAATCCTGTGGCTAACCGACATCCAAGTGCCACTCTAGGTCAGCCTCTTTCACTCTACACATTCGCGCAAGATTTACCCACCTTTTGCCAAATTCTGATGAAGGGAGCCGCCGCATTTCCGTAGCCTGTAGCCAGCCAATCTAACCTTAGGCTTATCTAAGTTTACACGGGCCCGGACAAGCCTATGATCCGTATAAACTATGTAATGGAAACTTGGACACCCTAAGAGCCCTACATCGATTCTCCTTACTAAGACTCGGTCCAGGTAGCTCGCAAGCGTCCCAGGAGCCGAGTTGCCACTAGTTGTCCAAGTCAATGCTACCTCCCGAGGGTGTTCATTCCGGAACTTATCGACAAGATCAAACCCATCGATAAAGTCCCGAAATGGTTTCACGTCCGGGTTGTTAGTACCTTGTTTGTGCCCTATATGATCTATATAGGAGTCAAGGACGGCATTCCAATCCCCCGCTAAAACTACCCGACGAGACGTCGTCAAGAACGGCGCGATCTGCCGAAACAAAGCAAGCCGCTCGGAATAGATATTGGGCGCAATTAGACGTAGAACCTTATCCTTTATGGTAACATCCAGCACGCAAAGTCTGCCCGCCGGATCCGCGAAGACAAGGGTACAAGCAGCCTTCAAAGACCTGCTCACTAGCCAAGAGACACCCCTCGAACGACCATCAAAACAAGCTGAATAAAGGGCGAACCCCTTAGTATGTCCTCACGATCATGAGAAGAAAAACTGGTCTTTTTCACACAACATACATTCACCCCGAAGCGCTGAAGGTCACGAGAGAGCCTCGCCCTCCGAGACTCGGACCTCGGGCCCCGGACATTCAAACTAGCTAACCAGAGTGCCATTGTCAAATCGAATTAGGGTTGTCCTTCAGGATAGAACATGGCTGGGGTGAGGACACCGACAGCTCGTCCCATGGATCCGGACGCCATCCCACTTTCGACAGTATCATCCTGAGACAAGCCGCCGATGTCCGAAGGGTAAGTTAATTTGAGAGCCCTATAAAGGGATGGGTGAACGAAAACGGGGACCGTCCCTTTGAGTTTTTGATCTGCTTCGTTCATTTCTGGGTCGAGTAGGTAGGCAGCTGGGGGCACCATTTTTAGAGACGACTGGGCCTCCTCTATCATGCCCCAAATCTCCCGCGTACCCGGGCCAGTTCTAGTGGGTGCAGAAGGGAAATTTTCGGGGTTTTCCACATCTACGCCAATCATTTGTTTGAAGTTCCATAGAACTTTCAAGTCTTTCGGGTTCCTCGTCTGCCCGAAGACCCTTTCTGCCTGGTCCCGGGATACGCGGCAGACGTCTTCCCCTGGGAGATAAGGTGGTTTGATCTTTTTTTTTCTTTTTGTTAGTAACTATTTGTGAGTCAGGGCTTCTGACCCTTTTCTTTTGTGGAGAATGAATGGGTGTTGACATGGGTGTGACATTGGGAGTTGTTGAGGGAGTCCATCCGGAAGGCGTCCTCACCGGAGAAGGTTTAGATGAATGAAGAGATTTCACGGGTCAGTTTGACACAGATTTGGGCGGAGGTGGTATAGCGAATGTCTTTTTAGATGAAGAAGGGGAAGACGGGGCAGAGGTTAGGGGGCCCGGTTCCCCCCAGCGATTTTTGATTTTTACCCCGCTTAGTCTCCAATTTTTCTTTTAGTTTTTTATGTCTAATATCTTTTCCCAGCTTGGCTCATTTAATTTCTGAGTTTCAGTGGCGTTTTTTTCATAAGACACCGAGGCGTCGCCCTCAGAGCTGGTAGAGGGAATGGGGATGTAGGTGTTATTGTCCCTCGGGTCATGATGGGACTGAGGCCCCGCTGTTTGGGTCTTCCCTTTGCCCCTAACTACGAGGCGCCATCCTCCTCATCCTTCTCCTTATCCACACTTGTGGAAGGCGTCGGTTTAGGGGGTAATGTTGGTACGGACCCAACCGAGGGATTTTCCGCACCGGTCCGCCTCGCAGCTAGGCCCACTATAGGCGCCGCGGATTTGAAATTCTCGGCCAAAGGGGGATTTTGGTCGCCTGCGACCGGAAATCCAGGGGCCTTCTTCCCTGGTCAGGAGGAGGAAAGGTGACCAATCTCTCCACACCTCCAGCAAGTAGGTTTTCTACCGGTCACAATGACCGGCATTTTCCGGTCGCCTAACTCCAAACAGTTGGGGACGGACTTGAAGGACTTCTGATCTAACATTATATCAAAAGTCCATCCCCCGTTCAAATTATCGGAGAGAGCCCCTAAAATTTGGCCGAACTGCATAAAAAATGCAGCCAGGTGCTCTGCCGAAACTTGAGAAACCTCAAAAATGGCCGCCCTGGTCCTTCGCCGACCCACATACTCCGTTCTTAAAATCAGGTCTTTTGTAATATGCTCTTTCTTTGCCATTGCCAGGCAATCTTCTGGCGTGAGCAGCAGAATGTCCCACATGAAGAACCCAGCACCTTTAATGACTCTTTGGGGTTTTATCCCCAGGGACAAAAGTGATTTAATCACTTTGTCTTTCGTGGAGCGACAAATTTTGCGAGTTCGCTTGTCCACCACGAAAACCGACACCATTCTCTTTGAGAACACATTGAGCTCTTGGACGTCTTCAAGGAACCTGGTCTCTCCTTTTTTTGTACTATTAGCATCCTTTATACGGTCATCTAAATTTAGGGCAGCATTTGCCCGTTTCTTAGCGGATTTTAATTTATCCGGCGGGTCGGCCTTAGCAGCCGCCCCGAACAGGTCCTTCTTAACACCTGACCGACTGGCTTGGTCGGCCATAATGAAAAAGTGTGGAGACTTCCACCTGCGGGTATCTATCAAAAATTTTCCAAAAAATGGGGAAAGGTGTTGGGAGAAGGCAATGAAAGAAAACCTGGATAACCCAGAAAATTAAAAATACAAAAGCAAAGACAATAAACTTTAAAAATAAATAAACTGAGAAAACTAAAAGTAAAATAAAATAAAAGACAAACTAGATCAACTGAAATAAATAAATAGACAGGTAATACTTTTTTAAAAAAAAAATTAAAAATGGCGTCCAAAGGCTGCCGAAAATAAAAGAAAAAACAATAACAGAAAAACTCTCTCTTTTCTGGTCAAAAATTAAAAAATGTACAAAAAAGAAAAGAAATAAAAAGACTGGTTTGCAACCAGTCAAACCCCCCAAAAAATAAAGGTTTGCGGCCGAAGCCACTAAAGAAAATAAATTAAACGCAAAGGAAATACAAACTAGTTAAACCAAACAAAAAGAAGGCGACCGAAGTCGCTAATTAAATAAATAAGAAAGAGGGTATAAAATAAAAAGGGAAATAAAAACAAAGCTTTGTTTTTCTCTTTTCTTAAACGGTACTAAATATTTTCAAAATGAAAACTGAAAAGAAATAAACAGAAATAAAAAAAAGCAGTCGTCCGGTAAGACTTTGTCAAACCGGACTAAAATAAAAAATAAAATATGAGAGCCGAAGCCCAGAAAAAAAATAAAACAAACAGAAGAAATGGAAAAAAAATTAAAAAAATAAAACTTAAGCAATAACTTAACAGAAAAGACTTGGTGGGCCGAATAATGTTTGTCACTTAAACAAGAAAATTCGTGAAGTATTTGAAGCAAATCCTCGTGGGTCAAACAAGTTCGTCACACTGTAAAATAAAGAATACAATTACAAATATTCAACGTGACTGGTCAGAAAAAAGTCTAAACATCAGACGGAACTTTCTGCTTCCTCTTGAGACGCAGTATTTATTACATATGGAAGTTCCTTGGACATAATAAATATGTCCCAGAAAGGGATATATTTGAACGAAGTAGCTAAGTGGTTTTGGCTACTATAACCAAGTAGAATACGGTAGCAGTAATCGACTGGTACGCGTCGTAGTCGCAGGTAAGAAGTGTAGATCAATGGCGTAGTCCAATGGGAGTCGTTATAGACTTAGCTCTCAGACTAGGGCTCTTGACTCTGTCATACCTACACGTCCGACGGTATTTATTATGGACACCAACCAATCATATTCCAGTGAGGGAGAACACAGGTGTACGCATATTCAATTATATCATATACGTTGAAATTTCTCAGTAGAGCATATCTTCTTTGATGTGCCGCGTCCCTACAAGACGTGGACAAGGAGAGATCTCCACAACCTCCTATCTCGTTTGGCTCCTAGCAGTTTTTCTTTCTTTGCTAAGCCGCTCTCCAGTCCCGCTATCCATTCACACAAGCTAGTCAGGTAAGTGAACCTATCTTACCTTAACTCAATTATACCCTAGTTGTTTTGCTCTTAATATATCCCGTGAGGGTTACGTTTTCTAATCCTTTCTTGGTCATTATGTCCAAGGAACTCCAGCTGAATTTTCCTGATTCTGAATATGAATATTCCTTCTGTTGCCATTTTCTTTAAGATATTATCCAACATTCATTGCCATGGATGGATATCACATATCAACCTAAAACTCTTTTCTTTGTTTCTAACGAAATTGTATCCCTTTCTCCAAAACCTTAGGTTTTGGAATGCTTCTTTCGTTCACCCAAAGCATATTCGAATCTCGGGGCTCGATATATTAGCTTTTATTAATAATCTAGATGCGTAGTCTGTTTGATGATTTCGTAAGTGCAATCAATACTGTAGCCTTGTGCCATCTAAGGTTATTGAACAATTATAAATGCTTTTATATAGTAGGTAAGATATGTATATATATTTTCTCTAAAATTAAAATAATTATTAATAAAACTTCATCAGAAAAACATTTATAATCGCCTTTAAATTAAAATGTTTACCAAAGGAAACGCATGAGATTTTAATTAATTTTTCAATTTGAATTATTTTCCGCGTTGCAGTATTTGTACCTGTTTTTATATTCCTCGTTCCGAACGCTTCTGTTCCAACTGACAGCTCATGTCAGCAATTCATTGATATATCTTCATATTATTTATAGGCATCTAGCTGAATGGGAATAAGTTGCAGCAGAAACAATCAATAGCTATTAATATTCGCCTGTTCCTCTAAAAAAAATGTTTATTTGAAAATTATTAAATTTTCTATTTAGCTCCGAAACTGTGCGTTTATGCCAATAATGTCTATTAAGCTTCTTTCTACAAGAATCACGGGTCTTATGCTTTTGTTTTACTTCATACTTTTCGTCCTTCTATTGAATAGTACGTTCCTCTTCAGAATGACTGTGTCGCCAATAAAGTTCTACTAATTATTCCATGGAGATTGGAACCGAATTAAGAAAGCAGACATTTTATTTGCTATTTAACACCGATATTCTTGGCATCATTCCAGTCTTACGTCAAGAAAGATGCCTAATTTTCTTCGGATACTATCCAAAAAAAGTCGAACACAAAAGATTCTTTAAAATGTTCTGTAAACATTATGGTCGTTCTGCTTACGCTATGATTATACCCAACTTTGATTCTTTTCTGCAACTTTTAGTCTGTTTCAATGAAAACCCTACTCGTCAACAATGAAGATTTTATTAGAAAAAAAGCAAACAAAAGATCTGCTCAATGGTACAAATCCAATGCTATCACAAAGGCAAATTCCTTGGTGAAAAGTAAATTTATGATATGTTTCTCATTCTACTATTATAGAATTAATATTATTTCTGGCCAAAAATAGCAGCTACATGTTTCTATTTTTATTTTGATTATTATCAAAAATTATTATTGGTTATGTTCCTTATCAAATTTTATGATGCAAGGCAACTCCATCGAAATAAATTCGAAGAATGTGAACAATGGTATCCGTACAATAGTCTTTAAGAAACGAGCTCCTGAACTGGCTCCTGTCCTCTAAAAACTCTATAATAAATGTATTACTGATTCTTGTTTTCCTGTTTGATTGAAATCCTTTTCTCTAGTTTCACGCTTTAAGTACACATGGGAACCGTATGATCCTTCTAACAATCGATATATTAACCTGTTTTTTTGGCAAAGTAATAGATGTTCTTATCAGCTCTGAATTAGTTAAGCATGTCACCTTGCAGAGCCTTCCTTCAGATAAACAATAAGGCTTTCGCTTCTCTAGGTCAACTGCTGATGTATTAATAATTATTACTGAAAGAGTCTATCAAGCTTTAGATAAGAATGGTGAAGTTAGAAATGTAGCTTTGGATATCTCGTGAGTATTAAACAGTTTGGCATACTGGCCTTCTTGGCAAGTTGAAAATTTATTGTATTTCCGAATCAATTTCTGAACTGATTCAGTATTTCTTATCGAAATAAAAGTTGTCTTGAACGGCCACTCTTCTAGATCTTTTTGAATTAATGTAGGACTGCTCTATACTTGAACTTACAACTTACATTGTTATAAATTTCCATTAACAAATTTTCCGATAACATCAGTTCCCAAATCGGTATCTATACTGATGACAAAACTATGTATATCTATCTTAATAGTAAGTACGATCTGTTTGATAAGGTCAAATTGGCAGCCGATCACAAAATTATTTACATTCTGTTGTTAACGGAGCCAAAAAATGGTTTCTTAACTTTAAAGCTTCCCAAATGAAACTACACTTTATTAATCGTCTGAGAGATCACTTTCTGTCTTACGCCAGCATAACTTATGCTAATATCCAGGAGAGTGACCCGTTGCGCCTTCTCTGACAAATATTATAACGAATCAATTGTTAGGTCTGCTGCTAGGAAAGTTGGCTCACTGCGTCGTGTTAGACAATTTTCTACCCAGAAGCTCTCTTGCATATTTATAAGTCTACCATTTGTCCATGCTTAGAATGTTGCTGTCGAATATGGCCTGGTTCTAATGCTTTATCCTTGATAAAATCCAAAGAAGTGTCTGCACTGTTATTGGTCTTGGCCTGGCATTTCTGCTTCAGTCCCATTCCCACCGCTGTAGATTCCGTATGCATTTGCTATTAATACTTTCATGATAATTGTTCTGATGAACTTTCAATTATGGTACTGTTTTTGCCTTGTTAGGGCCAGACATAAAGACACAAAGAGAAAATTGGGTTAAACAAATATATTAACGAAAACAGTAATACAAACATATACAAACGAGTGTTACAGCGAAAATATTCGTCAGACTCTCAGAACTGACTGCTGGAAACTTCGCTCTCCGAAAGGAAGTACCTGCTCCTATTTAGAGCTGGGAGAGTCCATGCGTGCGTGGGTAAATTACCATAACAATTATTTTTAGAATAACAATGTTTTTTTTTTGTTTTTTTGCACAAGTTCTACTATTTAACCCATAGCTGGGGAAGGACATACATTTAAACATTTCCCAAGTGCATTTGCTAGTAATTGAACGTAACTGACCCGACTGGAATTCAAACTCGTACCTAGACTATGGATTTAATCGTAGTAATAGATTGGCAGCAAGATCTCATTTGAAATAGCTAGATGCATATGTATATCTATATGTATGCTAAAAGTTTCTTCTCTTGCACTTCTCACTTGTGGAACTCTCTTCCGGCTTCTCTCTTCCCAATTTACTTTCATCTTCAAAAATGTAAATGCAGTTTCAATCTTCTGTCTTCTTAATTCCTGTTATTATATTTTTTATCTCCTTAATGTTTTTTTTTTCTTTTTTCTTGTGTCATTTCACACCCAGTAACCCACTGAGTCTTAATGGCTTTGTTTCTTTGCTTGGGGTGAAATGATTAAACAAAGAGTTGAGCTTGAAATCTATCAAGGCTAAGGATCCGATACGTACTCTGTTTATTGGTGCCATATAATCCAGTACTACTTGCCACATAGTCAAGCCATCGGCGACTAAAGGGGTTCCGTCACATGGCTTTTATGGCTAGGATGTTGGCTCGACACTCAGCAGGGTTAAATACAATACCTGTACAAATTTCGGATACTCCTTCTTTGAGGGTCAAATGGGGAAACCAGTACCGTGATGATGCAGCATCTCTGGATGGAGGAATTCCTAAAGACAAAAGCCAGCGTGGATGGTTCCTCCGATGGTATCAACGGCCACGTGTCTGTAGCCAAGGCGAGACTTCAAGTTGGAGGCTGTGTTTTGACGTTGAGAGACATGGGCCCCGCTAGGTTTACTAACCTAAGAGACGCTACACATGAATAAATAAATCTGAAGCTTTCATTCTGGATATGTGGAGGAATCGGTTTTGTTCTCAGCTGTGCATAGACCCTACGACGACACACGGTCATAAAGAACTAAATAATACACTGGTAGTATCTGAAATGCAGCAATAATTCCTGGACGTGTATTATATATTTATTTGTCTGTACAGAATTTTGTTGTAGCGCTTTGCAAGTTTGTCCCCTAGATCATTTACGAGAGTGTAGTGAGTTATCAGTCCTCATATCTGGAAGTGAATATTAGACAATTACTTCACTTATAAAGAAGAGACTTGAGGCTACAGAAACATGATTCTACAGAGGGATGGACTGAACATGTGAGCAACAACGAGGTTTTAGAGAAAATGGAAACGAAAAGGCCACTGATACATAACATCAGAAAGAGATAGTTGATATAATTTCTAGGGCACATAATGACTGAACATACGAGCAACGACGAAGTTTTAGAGAGAATAGAAACAAAAAGGAAACTTATACTTAACATCAGGAAGAGACAGTTGAAATAATTTGTAGGGCACATAGTGAGGAATGAGGGCTTGGAAAATGTGTCAATCACAGGAAATAATGAATGCAAGAGAGACAATTAAAACAGCGCATAGCTTAGCAAAAATGCTTGTGTAAATGGTTGAAGAACAGGGATTAGGGGAGATAGCAAAAAGACATTTACTAGGAGCTACATAGGACAGGAAATTGTAATGTCATGGTGGCCCCCATCCAGAATGGACACTGAAACATAGAAGAAGAAAAAGAAGAAGGAAAAGGATGAGATCGATCTTTACTAGGTACTCTATAAAAGTAAAACACAATATTGCTGTTGTTCGCAGGCTCGTCTTGCAAACTTATTACATCTCTGGTAAATTTAATTCTCATTAAATGCTCCTCACTGCTAACCTTGTTCCAGACTAAGTGCAACCATATCAGCGCCTGCTGTAGAGCACTAGTAAGCAAGCTCGTTTAACACTATTACAACAGTAATGAATTCGACTCTTACTGAGTGACCCTGAAAGGTAAGATAGTTAATGTTAGTAAAAAACGTTTCACTCAGCAATAGTTCAGAAGGTAGTATTGCAGATCTTTATAGATCCCTGCTGTAAAGAGTTGATATTTAGTAGCCCCCCACACACGAGGGTAGATGTGGCAAAAGGCCGAATTTAACGTGTGTCATCCGAGCCCGTATTCTCGACCAAAAATCCCCGTCGAACCCGTATAAACCGGTTCGGGTCTGTCTATGTCCCCGGACAAGACTTTGCCCTTCGGCACAACCTTGTCCGGGTTCCTCTCTGCCCAAAGGCAGAGAGTTCGACAGCGGCTGCGAACTGTCACAGCCTCGGTAGAACAATCTATACGACTCTTACTGCTGTAAAGAGTTAATCTTTTCAGGGTGTTACACTCTTCTAGCTTTGTGCCAGACTGTTTAGTTAGTCTAGATACCAACTCGTAACTAAGGGATAGAAAATGATGCATCTTGTTTGATTTGAAAATAAAGATGCTGATTAGGTAGAACCGAAAAAGTAACTTTGAAAGATTAAACCCTTTAGCTGATTGCATTAGTTTAAACCAATTGTTCCCAATTTTCTTTTCACTGGGTCGTATTTTCGGAATAAAAATTTTCTCACGCCTCACCAAATTTTATGTGATAAATAATATTTAAAAATAACAGAGATAGGGTTAAAGGGAGATAACCGCGGATTCGAAGTCAGAATATTAACATTGAAAACTCTCTCCTCTAATGTGCGGACTCTAGTTTCTATAATTTTGATATAATATAAAATATCACAATGATAAAATCGGTCAATAATTATTAAACTGTTTATACTGGGAGTCATGCATGCAATTACAGGTAATCCATAATAATATTTTAAATTTTGAAATCATATTTATTTTTTATATGTAAGTTTTTTTAAACTGTTTCTAAATCTTTCTTTCAACCATTCTGGTTCACTATCCACTTCCGCCAAACCTATGAGGCGCGCCGAACCGTTTAGGAACAACTGGTTTAAACGGACGACTTATTTTGTCATATATTTTAACGATTTTGTTTAAAGTTCCTATTTTCTTGATTTCAAAAGAAAGCTTAAAAATTTTCTATATATATATTTTAGTGAAATTTTCAATTTCTAAAATTATAGTTTAAATTTTATTTTAGGTACATGGAGAAAAAAAGATGGCTTCAGTATAAGTTGACGCCTGGAGGATATTAATTTATTATCCTATACGAGTTGAAGGAAAATTAACTGAGGAAAAGATAGCATGCGCAGAACTTCATGTTTCATATAGTACTCTCAGCCATAAAGAGAATGATTCCATGTTTCCACACGTAGAAATCGTTTTTTCTATCTAACTGATGGGCGAGAGTTTCTCGCTGGACCGAGTAAAGCTGTTCTCACGTTTACAATTAAAGAAACACTCCGTCAAAATGGAAGACAGTAACAACAAGTAAGGATGCTAAAATGTAAAATATACTCTAAGATAGACACTCAGTTTCATCCATGATGATAAACTCGATACATAGAGCAAAAAACATTGCGAGAGGTTGATGGGACCAACTTCAGTATGAAAACGTATGTCTATACGAGAAGCAACATTTTGCCATACATAGAACTCTATATTTTGAGCATAGGTCATTTTAATGGTGTAAATTATATCAACAAACATTTTTAGAGAACTGCTTTGGGAATAGTTTGCCAAAACCATTAGAGAAAATATTTGATACGTTTTTGGTCATTTTTTTATACTATTACACCTGTCTCCCTTATGAGGTGAATTTTACGTTTTTCGTGTTTCTTGATGTGCTTTGAACAAATTTGATCTTCGAAACCGTCGCAAATTACTAATTTTAGCACTTCCCGCTCCACTGGGAGTACCACAGAATTTCGATATTCTAAGACATTTTTCTCCTCCATTTCGATGTGAAATTTGTTTTTCCTATGTTTTTTTTTTTTTTTTATATGTATTTTAACGTCGGAAATTATTTATACTTTAGTTACATTCCACCCGAGAATTCACGTGTGAGGAATCAAACAATCTCGAAATCGAGGCTGTGAGACTGATTTGGTTGTTTGGTATCATTGAACGATTGAGTAAATCCTCGATTTGTTATGTCTTTAACAAGCTCTATTGCTGCGAAACGTTTCTGAGAAATCTGTTTTTCCTATTTTTTTTTATGTGTTTTGGACGAATATTTCCTTCAAAACAGTCGTAAATTACTTGTTTTCTGTGGTTCCCCATTTCGAGAACTGCTGGTTCTCACCATGCTCCACCCATAACAACGGCTGGAGTTGGAGAGGGTAACTAAAAAACGAACGATTTCTGACGGTTTTGAAGATCAGATTTATTCAAAACACATAAAAAACCATAGGAAAAACGTAAATTTCACCTCTAAAGGGAGACGTGTGTAATCGTAAAAAAATACCCATTTTTAAAAATCTTTCCTTTAAGGTTCAGTTATTTTTTGTGTATTTAAGTTTTCGAACCTCAACATTAGTGATGATTTAGTATAAATTTCGATAGATAGAAAGAAAATAGTCCTGAACTGTCATGCAATATCAGTCCCCTTATATGGTAGTGAATGCTGAAAAAAATTCTTCAAAGATAAAGAGAGGATAAATACAAACTTACGGAAATACATTAAAACATATATTACTTTAAATGTCTCCATTGAAATTAAATTTTGGTTTTACTTGAATGAGAATAGCTTAAAAATAACCCGTAAAAAAAAGAAAAATAAGTTTACGTATTGAAATAGGTTTTTAGACATTTTTGAAAACTTAGGACGGTCACTCATCTATTCGTCGAAACGCCATTATTGACGAAAAATTAAACTACAGATTTGAACATATCTTAAAATCCAGTATTTGTCCTAGAGATTTTTTTAAAACTAAATGTTATGGGAACTTACCTATAACGATAATGGACTCTTCCTGACACTATAAATACTGCGCCTCTCAAGAGGTAGAATGAATGAATGATGTAACGAGCTCCAGGTCATGACTGTTGAACTCGGACGAAGCTTTGCCGAAGGGCAAGGTTTCGTCCGGGGAGGTAGACAGGCCATGAACCCGTCTAGGCAGGTTGAAAGGGCATATTTTGGCGGATCCAACGAGCTCGGAGAAATCCACTTTAATCTCGGCCTCGTGCCACATATATTCCTCATGGGTGGGATATTAAATACAATGAATGGTGTAACAAGGACCAGGTCATGACTGTTGAACTCTCTGCTTTCGCAGAGGAACCCGGACGAAGCTTTGCCGGCCTGACTTTCGTGCGGAATTCGACCAGCGCACAAATTCCTGGACGGTTTCCTGGAAATGGTCGGACGATCAACCGCCAGAGAAGTTGTACAACAGTGTGTCAGAGTATAAAATCCCTCCGCTAGCTCGTGCGGAATACGACAAGGAGTTGCGAGCCTTGATTAATAATGGGTGGTTGGTTCCTTATCCAGTGAAAGAAATGGGGCCCCCGAAGTGCCTGATTCCGCTAATGGCGGTTCTCCAGCACAACAAACAAAAGGTGAGGCCGGTGCTCGACTATCGGGAACTGAACGAGCACGTGGACCCTTTTACAGCCCGCGCGGACGTGTGTACCGAGAAGCTAATGGAATGGCAACAGGCAGGATCAAATGTATCTGTGCTGGATCTTCGCAAGGCATACCTTCAAGTGCGTGTGCACCAATCACTGTGGCCCTATCAAACTGTGCTTATCAAGGGGCAAAGGTGTTGCCTGACACGCATGGGGTTTGGACTCAATGTGGCGCCATCAATTATGCAGATGATTGTTGACGCCATTCTGACGAAGGATGAGCGTATACGGCGGGCAACATCTGCATATATTGATGACGTGTACGTGAACGAGGGAGTCATATCTGCGGCGCGCGTGAAGGAGCATCTCTACAACTTTGGCCTCCTCAGCAAGGAACCGGAGAGGCTGCAGGATGGTGCACGAGTGCTTGGTTTGCAGGTCTGGGGAGAGGATGACGTTCTGTATTTGAAACGGGGAAACGAGGTCCCAGACATGCCCACCGTTGTCACGCGGCGAAGCATATTTTCCTTGTGCGGCAAGTTAGTTGGGCACCTTCCTGTAGGTGGCTGGCTGCGTGTTGCGGTGGCGTTCATCAAGCGGAGAGCATCTGATGTCACCACTGGATGGGATGACGAAGTTCACGACGCCCCTCTCCTCACCATGATGAGGGAGGTCCTCGCTAGAGTACGCAAGGAAGACCCAGCGCGGGGCAGATGGTGCGTCGACAGTCAAGACCTCAGTGTGTGGGTTGACGCAAGCTCTCTTGCAACTGGTGTATCGATAGTTCACGATGGAGCCGTGGTGGAAGATGCTTGCTTGTTACGTCCAGAAAAGGACTCCCAGCACATAAACCTAGCAGAGCTCGATGCTGTCATCAAGGGGATCAACTTGGCGATCCTCTGGAAGTCGACCACCCTGCGTCTGTTCACGGATTCCGCTTGCGTCTATAAGTGGATCTCGGATACCCTTACCGGGAGGGCCAGAGTGCGGACTAAAGCCGCCAGCGAGATGCTTATCCGACGACGGCTCAACACGATCGTGAAGCTGGTGCAAGAGTACGCACTGACAATGGAGGTGTCCCTGGTCAAATCTAGCCTCAACAAGGCAGATTGCTTAACGAGGGTACCCCAAAGGTGGCTTGACGCCACTAAGAAAGCTATTGAGCCCGTGCAATCCGCCTGCGCTGCGTCCATGAGTCCCGTTCGATCTAATCGAATCAAAGAAGTCCACCAACAAAGATGGCACCATGGAGTCAAGCGGATCCTGTATTTCGCCAAGTTGATTGACCCAGGAGTACAAAAGACAGACGTCAGAAGAGTGGTCAGAAACTGCGTGGCGTGCCAGTCTATAGACCCAGCACCCGTTCGCTGGAAGAAAGGGCAGCTGAGCGTGAGGAACCACTGGAGCCGGCTGGCGATAGATGTTACTCACCACAACGGCGAGGATTTCCTGACGCTCATTGATTGCGGTCCATCCAGGTTTGCGATATGGCGGCTGATGCGTCGGCAAAATTCAGCCACCATCATCCGTCAGTTAAACAGTATCTTCATTGAACGTGGCCCCCCAACGGAGATATTAACCGACAATGGCACCGCATTCAACAGTGAGCAGTTCAGGAGGTTTGCGGATGCCTGGGGAGTGCACTTACGGTTCCGGTGCGCCCACGTACCGAGTGGAAATGGGATCATCGAGCGGAACCACAGGACCGTCAAGACCATCGCAGCCAGGACGGGCTGCGCGGTGTCTGAGGCGGTCTACTTGTACAACGTGACCCCGAAGGATGATGTCTCACCCTCTACGACGCCAGCCGACACATTGCATAGGTACCACGTCAGAATGAAGGACATAGAGACCAACCCGCTGACGGAACTGAAAGTAACCGGAGAGAGGCTGAAGAAAGGCGATGTCGTCTGGGTTAAAAACCCGCGCAGCAAGTGCACGACGAAATACGGAACCGGACGCGTCACTGAGGTGATCAGCCCACAGGCGGTGTGGGTCGACGGTGTGCCCCGTCACGTTAAGGACCTGCGGCCGGCGACGCAGTTGCAACCATCGCTGGACGACGGGAGCGAATTGGAATCTGAGACCAGTGAGGCATCGCTCTGGTTCATGCCAGCTCCATCAGGCAGTGACTCAGATATCAGCAGCCTTCCAAGGGACGCGGTGTTTTTCGACCCTCAGACCGCGGACATGATCGCAAGCGACGATGAGGCTCGCAGCGTCCCTCTTCGAAGAAGCACCCGGCGAAAGCGATCGCCACCTCCCTGTCACCTCTGTGATCATGACATCAGGGGGGAGTGTGGTGAAAAATGAATGGCTTACCTCCCAAACGCCCTCGCGTCTGTCTGGCCTGTGGGTTAAGAAAGGAAAGGGTCCAAGATGGCGTCTGTGACTTTTAATATTTACGGTCTCGTGCAGTCACGCAAAGTCGCGTTACACGCATGGTAATGAGGTGTTTCTGGACTCCATAAAAACAGGTCGCTTGGAAAAATGAACAGAACAGCATTACACCAGTGTTCGGTGTACATGGCTTTGCGTTGCAGCGTGTAAGACATTTTCCGACGGAAAGAGTTGCGTCCCTTTCACCCTTGAGTTTGACACCCTTGCTACAGGCTAGATACCGAAAGAATGGTGTACCGAGTCGAGACAATATTAGTTCACTCTAAACCGGACGGACAGTCATTACTAACACCTTCAACTTCTTGTACTATATTTCTGTTGTAATATATATTTGTTATTCTACTCTTGTGTTCGTGTTGTTCTTCCTTGGTTCTAACCTTGGACCATAACTGTGGTGCGAGGATATTGGACCATAACACTAAATTAGTACATTTTGAGGATTAAGTGGATTTTGTAATTGGATCAAGAGGTCAGAACAATATTCTTCTACTGTCACGTACACTACTGAAAATGTTACGTAAAAGGGAATTGCTTTAATCTGGAGGGACCAAAGTGCTAGAATAGAGATACTGGTCTTGGTTATATTTAATAATGAATTATCATTAACCGTGGATAATCAATATTTTATAAATATTTATTCTATTACCTTTTATGAAACTTAGTCGAGTGAATATTTTTTCTTATAATAGAAGTATAAAAAGAAATTATTTCAAAAGATAGTAAAAAAGCAAAATAATGCAGCGTGTTTTTGTTCATTTCACTAATTTTTATCTCTTACGTTTTTTTTTTTTTTTTTTTTTTTTTAAAGAAAAAATCATTTCACCTCAATCAAGGTGGAAATTCCACTAGTATGCAGGAAGTTACACAAATTAAAAGTGAAAGAGAAGACTTGGGCAATAGGGAATTGAGGAAAGGACAATAGATGAAAGGGGATTCAAGAAGACAGAAGGCGATTTAAATTTTTTAAGATTTTAGTTATCAGAGAAGCAAGTAAACGGAAGCGAGTTGTGCAGTCGGGAAGTGCGCGAAAAGAAACAGTGGCGGTTGCATTTACCTATTTCAAAAGTAAACGAGACGAACCGAGATGCCAGGCTAGTAGCGCACTTAAATTCGTGTAGTCGGGCCACCAGGGAAAAAAGCTCTTCAAAACAGTTGCCATGAAAGTATTTGGTGGGAAAAACAGAGGGAAGCCACATAACGTCTGTGAGAAACTGACTGAAGTCGAGATGCCAAGTCAACACCGATTACATTGCAGATCGTTCTTTGGATTTTATCAAAAACCTCGGGGTGAATAGCAGGAGCACCAGACGAGATATGACCACATTCACTGCATGGACGAACGATAGATTTGTAAATGTGCAAGATGGACTCTGACGAGATTTTTTTTTTCCGGCCGAAATACAGTGACTCAGCTTTTCTTGCAGTAGATGCAACTGTTGATTAGATGCAGTCGCTCTACTTCAATGCAATTAAAAACATGAGGCAAAGAAAGTGCAGATGTCATATAATATTGCACCCAATTATGTCTTCTTTTAATTATTCTGATATTAAAATTCAAGTAAGTCCCACAAAAGTGGCAAAAGTTGATAAAGGTTTATTGAATTGATACTGTTAATTGATCGTAGTCACATAATTGGTTTCTTTTTTAATTGCATGCAGGTGTTGAGATTTACATTTTTTTATTAAATCTTTACAGATGAAAATAGTATTAAACTTTACATTTTTAAATTCTTCAAAATTCTTGTTTATTTTATTAAATAAACAAGTGTTTTCGAAGGATTGAAAAATGTGAAGATTAATATCTCTTATTGCAAACAACACTTGGATGAATTTCAAAATGCACGGAAAAGTTAAAAGTAAATCTTTTAAAAATAAATAATGAATGTAGAGTTTTTGTCAAATCTGAAAGAAAATAATGTTTTATTAAATTAGGCAAATACCAACTCTAAAATAAATATTTTTTAAAGTTTTATTGAACTATTTTTGTTAAAGTCCTGGACAAATTTCTAGTATGTGAACGTTTTGATATTTATATTTTTTTTTTCCTGGAAAAGTCAGGGATTTGCTTTATATAACTGAAAATCTTTCGCAATTTCCACCAAATTTAAAAGTACATATAATACATAGAATTTAGAAGAGGCAAGATTGACGCCTAAAAATATTTCCACTAAAGTTTTTGAAATAATGGTGTATTCAATATAATTCATTCCTTGCTGAATAAGTAAGAAAACATTCATTTAAACTAAATTATTCCCTGTTTTTTCTTAAATTTTAAACAAATTCGACTGTAGTGTTGCAATCATTTTCGAAAATGAACACAAATTTTGGTTATGCACAATTAACAAAGATGTTATTATATAAAAAGATGCTAAGAACACCATGTATAGAGCATACGAGGAAGTTTTAATAAAATAGAAACAAAAATGACACGTAAAAAGGAAAGATGGCTTGGAGAATTTGATACTGACAGGACATACAGAAACGAAGAGAGTAAAAGGAAAGCAGCGAGTAAACTACATAACGAATTTGTGTAAATGTATGTTCTAAAATGAACAAAAAAGGATTGTAAGGGAATAAACCTTACTTCGACTCCCAAAATAAAGGAGGCTGTAGAGATTCATAGACGCTCACGTCCTGGCAGGGCACATGAAAGAAGTTTAAGTTTATTTTAGGTGACTTTTGAAACTGTCCTATCATCAAGTATTTCGATAAATTATCTCGTCATACCACAGAAGAAAATCACTTTTGGTAAATCAATCTCCGCCATAACTACTTAACTTTCCTTTGTTTCATTTTTGTTCATTTTATCGTACTCTTCACACTGATGGAGTCTGGCGTAATGGATATTCCACTTGCATACCTCTACTTCGGGCGCGTTCGAGTTGTGGGAGGGGTCGAATTAACTTTATATAAGAATGGCATAAATTTAGAGGAAACTCCATGCTTTTCTTTATGACATATGTTCTTTTTCATTTCCGCATAATTTTAAAAGTTCTTTCATTCGCTGTTTAAAACTGTTACGTCATATTATTTTTCTGAATTTCTTCAAGGACAAGTTATCATTATTTACACTATTTCAGTTATGTGCTATACGAGATACACGGTTAGTCGATCATGTATACATGACTGACGAGACAGATTTTTCCCGCAGTAGGTTGGCATTTCTTTATGCGGTAGACCAGTTGTCAGCAATCCGCTCTGTCCTGCTATTAGCTGGGGGGAGAAGAAGAGGTTACATATCTTTTCTAAGGGTATTAGCATGTAAGTGAATGTAATGGATTCGACTGGAATTCGAATTCGGCTCTCCGATTCCTAAATCCGAGCTGCTATCCATTATTCTACCGTACATACGGACTATTATACTTATGTTTGTTGTTGCTGTTATCACAGCGTTTCGGTTATTGTTTTCTACGGCCTTCATCAGGTGTATATCGATTCGGATATGGTACAGGGAATTGCAAACTGAACCCTTTAATTAAATCTGGACAGTTCTGGACAATAACCTAATGAATCAAATCGTTGTTTTACGAATTTGGTGACTTAGCAATTGTAAGTCCAATC
>OZ010579.1:86874918-86924918 GCA_963932145.1 Acanthosepion lycidas
AACAATTCTAATATTGTTATATAGTTTTCACTGTCTACTTTTGCCTCAAAATATAACTAAATAAGCAGTATATCCTACTTACATTTCGACCAATATTTGAGCATCATGTATAGAATAATATATATCGTATTTCTGCTGTGATTTGCTTTGGTAAACTCTAATCCGATTAACTTACCTCGCGAGCTTATTTGAAAGGAAGGCAGAACAGAGACTGGAGTGATAATAATTGGCTGACTATTACTTAGAGATACAAAGGATAGGATGTTGGAGAGCTCTGATCACCCACTTTCAAAAAGGAATACTGCACATAAAAGATCAAGAAGGAGCAAGCCACGGATATACGTAGAGTGTAATGGCTATCGGCGCAGAAAGGGAAATCGGCAGGCTGAATTTAATTTTTCAGCCTACACTGCTGCGTTCACTTGAAACGATTTCTCCTTAACTACCTCAGTTATCGATCAAATAGCAAGGTAAACTCTGCTCTCTAGCCTTGGATGAAAACCGGTCTAAGTTTTATCGAGAGACAGAAACGGGGAGAGGGAGAGTCCTGAATTCAAAACTCTAAAGACAACGGGAAATCATGATTCAAAAGTTATGGAAATAAAGAAAAAAAAGAGCCATTATCGCCAACGTCGTCAAGGGGTATAGCATTTAAAAAATGAACAGTAATCTATGCAAAATATTTTTTTTGTTCGGCAAATAAAATATATCAGAAACTGCTAAAATATAGGTATTTTTATTTTACTTGCTTGACTTAAAATGTCTGCTAATTCTCTTCATTTTTATTCGATTTGTACCAAGGCCGACTTTGACAGAAAAATCTTTTAAGTTATTTGCCAAAGCAAAACACGTCTGTTCCTCTGTGTACATAGTTTGCTATCAAATATTCCGATTAAATCTAATCGTGTTTTTTGCCTTCCTTGTGTTGTCAAAAGAAGAGTCTAATTTTTCTTTCATATTTTTACATTGGAAAATGACAGTCTAACGGTTGCGATAAAAAGTAATTGAAATTATAATGAAGTAAATACGAGTTAAAAACGTACTAATTAAAAACAAAATATTACAAATTTTAATTTGAGAAAGTAAACATCCAAGTCTTTTTTTAATTCTTCATTATTTCACTCTGGTTTATGTCATTTTCACATCATTTTTTAAACATTCATTCAATACAACCTTTATACACCTTTAAAAAAATTATACTGATCAGTACTTCTCACCCAGTGAGAATCGAATACCTTACAGAGCCTTAGTGTTCAACCAGACTTGCGCGTTAACCCTTAACCTACACACCGGCTGCATGCCAGTTACTAAGGGTAAGTTTAATTTAGATACAGGGCCACAGGTATACGATACTTGGTGAGAATCGAAATCAATAGTCAGTAATCAGCAAATGGGGATACGAAATTACCAAGAATTGCACTACGACCCAGCAGAGAGTAAATTATCATCGACTCTTGAATAAGGAATGAATATGATTTTTATTTAAGATACTCATATTGTTCTTTATTTAATATGATAGAAAGTTAATAAAATATCATTTGAATACAAAAAAATATTTACATAAATTTACATAAAAAATAAGTCTCCGGAGAAATTAACTCAGTCTGAGTTTTATTTGAAAATTCACCACAAAATATAAAAATATACCCTGAAGCAGAAAATAAAAACTGCAATAAAACTATAATACATACATACATATATATATATATATATATATATATATATATATAATTTTAGTTGATTTTTTTTTTATAATATAACAGTAGACTTTTGAGTTGTGAAAGAAAAATATACAGTGAAAAAAATATTTTTAAAGATATACTTTCATTTGCTAAATTAAATTGATAAATGTTTTTATTTACTTCTCATGTTATATAGATACTTTGGAAATATTATTTAATAATTTTGAGAAGTGTCAAGCTTAACATAATCCATTGAACACGGTGTTTTTCGAAAGAAAATCGATGTTTCTTCAGGTATAGACGTTTTGCAACGATTATATATGGAAGGGACTTTGTGTTATAATTTACTTTCTTGATTACGTCCCAGTCAACCCATGCGTAATTTTGCATCTTATTTCTCGTTTAGCTGATACCTATTAATCCTCTTTATAAGTTACTCAGTTTGGTTCTTTCTATTAAATCTCCCACCAACATTTTTTCTTCGAATCTTCACATGCTGTGTATATGAGAATTAGCAATGGCAACATTGATTTATGAAATATACGGGGAACACAAGGTGGATTTGTCGGTTGAGGAACAAATATTTGCAGAAAAGAAAAGGTATAAATGTAATTTTTAACGTTATAAAAAACTAAAGATTTGAATATTCTGTTTTGGTGGCCACTAAGCTGCAATATCAGTCAAACTTGTCAATAATTAGAAAATCTATGCCGTTGCTACCACAGCCATTCACAAATCGTAGGAGATTAGTATGCGTTAGTGGATTCTGCTATGTCGTTTGTTGCATTCGTTTGCCGATTATACAGATCTTTCTAAATTTACGGTGGGCAACTTCCGGATCTGCCATTTGGTTTATATGCAAGAAAGGAAAAGTAAATTCAGAAATGATTGAAGGGAAAAACTGGGTGGTGGTATTTTCCCGGAAAACTGCCATCGATTTATTTTCTTTAATAATAGATTTATTTGTTTATCTTCATTGTATCTATTTAAACAAACTGTTCCTCTTTAAAAAAAAAAAAAAAAAAAACGAACGGAAAGCCTTTTTGTGTATAGTTTAGAAGACTTGAATGGACATGCTGAATTCTCTGTGCTTCATTTATGGAATTATTCGTACTTCCACTCCAATGAAGTATGGCACAAGACCGACTTTAAATTGATTGTTTGATTCGTTTTCTATTGATTATCAACGCTTTGCCGGTTATTTAAACCCCCAAAAATATTTTTCGGTTGTAAACTCATCATCTAAATTCTGAAAATATAGCGCAAAGAACCAAACCGAAGATAGGACAAGATCAGCACGGATTTGTCGAAGACACCGGGATAAGGAACGCGATATTTATGCTTGAGATTTACCTTAACCCCCCCCCCACACACACACACAAAGTCACGTTGTGATATAAGGTCAGTTTAAGTGTGGACCCGAGTTATTCCACTCGGGCTGCTGGTCTAAGCTTGATTCAGAGAGTCATAGCAGATCATGCAACGACTACGTAACAGATGTTATGCAACAGTGGACGGAACGCAAGCGAAAGAAGAGTCACCGACACGGAACAGATACTACAACCGCAGTATCTACTCTGAAAACCCCTTACTCCTCCACTGCAATCCCTCCGGAAGAATCCAGGAGTTGCGAGCTCTATAGTGATTTAATAAGCATAGCTTAGTTGTGAAACAATGTCGAGATTAAGGGGGCATCCAGTGAGGATCGAACTCGCTACTCAGTCTTAATTGATCTAGCGAGACAAGCTTGCTAACCATTACACCAGGTCGAAGTGCCTTGCGTTATTTATGCTCATAATGTTATCGGAAAGAGAAATACAAATACAGAATGACGTCTAACTTTGTTTTATAGATTACAGAATAGCATTCCATAAAGTACGCCACAACAATCCGTTAGAGCTGCTCAGCAACCTTGACATGTTCGGGAAGGATGTTAGAATAATCAAGAATCTATACAAGCAGCAAACCGCCTGAATACGGACAGAAAATGAGTCCAGCCGATACACAAAAATAGAAAGGGATGTAAGACAAGGAGGTGTCTTCTCACCAGATTTATACAGCGATGCAATTCTGAGAGAATTAGAAGTCACGCCAGGATTAATTAGTAACGGTCACAATCTTAACAAAAGATATGCAGATGACACAGTCTTCATAGCAGACACAGAAAGGAAATCACAGAAGCTCCTACAGAAGGTAGCGAAGGAAAGCAAGAAGAAAGGACTAAGTATAAACTACAAGACAGAATACATGTTTTCAGCAAAAGGATGAGCCAAAAATGAAAAATTACAAATCGGGGATATTCAAATCAAGCAACTACATAACATGAAATATCTGGGAAGTGTTCCAACAGAGAACGGATAGTGCGACACTGTAGACGTATTGGGATGGCCAAAGATGCATTCCAAAACCTAAGCAGACTATAAGACAGAAGAATTTCGTTCGAAACAAGGAAATGTGTATTAAATTGTTATACGATATCTGTCATCCTAAATGGCAGCGAATGCATGACAATCTCCTCAAAGATGAAGCAACATAAATGGACCGTACAGATGAGCATCGACAAGGTTTTCGAGAAAATGGAAACAAAAAGGAAACTTAAAATTAACATCAGGAAGAAGCAGTTGGCATTTCTGGGACACGTAAGGAAGAAGGGCTTGGAAAATCTGATACTCTGACTAAGGGACAGATGTGCTGAAGGAACACAGTACATAAAAGAGAATCTTGGTGAGACAAATCTGAGCTGGAGGTGTGTTAACATACGTGAATGATGAGGTACCTTGCAAATAATCGCTGTACACAGAATGAAGAATAATTTGACGCGTTGTCAGGATGAATGCGATGGTCACACATTACACATTCAGTGGCTCGAACTGCCTGGATGCTCTTATATTAGTGTAAGAGATGGAGAAATTGGGGCCAACTTTTTGTATGGATGATCTGGGTTTGATTTTACTGTGTATGTTATCTTTGGTCAGAGGAGGCACGGTGGAGTAATGGATAGCCGCTCGGAGTGAGGAAAGACAAGGAGAGCCGAGTTCGAATTCCAGTCAAATCCATTACATTCACTTACCTGCTAATACCCTTGGGAAATGTATGAATCCTCTTCTTCTCTACTCGCTAGGTATCGGTAAATAGCAGGACGGGTTCTGTAGCCATGGACGGTAACTGGTCTACCGCAGAAAGAAATGGCAACCTACCGTGGGAAAAAAAATCTGCCACGTCAGAAAAAATCTGCCTAAGTGTGTATCACGCATGGCACATAACTGAATATATTTGGTCATATTTTGCTATGGGAAGGGGAAGAACGTGGTAACGAATCAGCAGCACCCACAAAAATGCTATCTGGATGTATTGCCAGAAGCCCAGTAGTAACTGTACACTTCATCGTGACACCGTCAGGCCGCTCCAGAAATTAATGAAGGCTCCAGATCCCATCCCCAATGTTATGCATCTGTTGATAGGAGAGATTCCTTGGGTGTCATTTAGAGACTAAGTTTAGGATCCCTGAAGATCAGGCGGATGTCGCAAGCTCAGAAAAGCTTTTATTTCCAGTACCCTTGATAAAGAGACATAAAATATAAAGCCCAGAAAAGCCTTTATTTCCAGTACCCTTTATAAAAAGACAAAAAAAATAAAGAGACAAAAAAAAAACAGGATCTTGAAAAAATTAAAGGCATACAACCAGTAGTGAAACCATGACGTTTACCCAGGAATCAAGGAAAAGAATTACATGGAGAAGAAACACCATACCTAATCAGGGACCCAGTCACCGAGACAAGCTCACGCGATTGTGATGAAAAAAAACAGGGGCAAACTAGGAAAGGGGGATTAGAAAGAGTTCTAGATGAACTGATATCCCCTAACTTATTAGTCTACATCCTGTTCCAATAGAACTGGGGGGGTCTTAAAATTTGGGATTGAAAATCCACAATAAATAAAGATGTCTTAGTAAAAGGAAAATTCTAATGATCCATTGTGGGTTTAGAAAGTGCAAAATTAATATACGGAGTCTGAAAAGTCCACATCTACCAAGGAATAGCAAACTCGACAGACCAATTCACTATAGTGTTCAGTTTTCACAGTCCTCTAATTACTATAGCCGTGTGCCAGACTAGAATGTCTAAATGAAAAAATGGGCGCCTAGCATGGCACGATGATTTACAAGCTTGTTAGTATAGTGAGTTCGACAGTTTAATGGGCGCCCAATTTGTGTGATCTTCTGTCATACTAAGGATAGCTAAGTAAATAAATATATTTGTCTTGAAAAATACATTTGCTATAATGAAAATTGAATTTGTAATAGAAAATGTTTCATTTGTGGCGTGCTACAAATGAAAAAAATTCTTGGATAGTGAGTGGAAGGAAAAACGGTAAGAAATCAGTCTGGGAACTTATCTGAAAGGGAAATTTAATTTCACCTTAGAATACAACTTTCACCAAAAATAAGCGGGAGACTGACATCTCCATTAGAAGAGATCACGTAATCTTCTAAAGATTGCTGTCATTCGTCTGCCCTTTCGTTCAAGACAGGATCTTGATGTAATGCCGAACACTATTTCGCCAGCCAATATTGATATTTTTTTTATGATTTTACTATGAAACTTTAAACTTTGTTTCCAATTTTGACTCGTACTGAAAACTCCAATTAAAAATACCTTTTTTAAGATAAATACTATTTTTGTATTTGAAATTAGGAAAAGCGGGCTCAATACAAGAGCGCATTAATTCTTTTAGATCATGTTTTTTGTCACTGTTGCCATCACGGCAAGCTGTATACACTTCAACATTTTCTGAAGTGCTTGTCTCTTTCGTTTAAACGTCTTTGTTTGATTGCCTCTTAGGTTATCAGAAGTCGAATATAACTTCTATACAACAAAAAATCATTAGGAATTAATAAATAAGTGGACATATGTCCGGTTAGAACATGACTTTACATCGTGTTCGCTTTTCGGTGGTTTTAATTGTTTGCAGGGATTCGGTCGACGAAACCAAGGACACGCCAATTCCGAATTCGGTAACATTCTAGAATTTTCTAAAGGAAATCCCGTCGTGGGTAAGTCGATAAACTACAACCGCGTCCTGGGCAAGATGATAAACTACATCCAACAGCAAGTCCTCTTATCAGGAGGTTTTGAGGGGCGTTGAATCACCTCTTAATTGCTTGTGTTCCCAGGTTCACCCTGGCCCGGGGTGGTAGCACCTGGTAGGGTCCAAGTTATCGGCAAATAGTTAACTCTCAAACTGGAGTCAAAACACTATCAAAGTGTAAAAATAGGTTTTAAAAACAGCAATACATTTTTATAAAAATTATTACCAACAATGAAATTTTTAAAGAAAAAATTATTACCAGCAATACATTTTTTGAAAAAAAAAAATATTACCAGCAATACGTTTTGGAACAAAAATATTACCAACAATAAAAATCTTGATATGCCGTAAAACAAACCAAACCAATTTAAAGGAAATATTTGTTTGATCCAATCAGCGAGTCAAGTTCAAGATCACTCGTAATTTATTAAGTTTACTTTTACACTAATACGCTTGGGAAAGATATTAATCCATTTCTCTCTCTCCCCAGCTATGGGTTAAATAGCAGGATAGATTGAGCTCTTTAGCATTGGATGGCAATTGCTCAACGAGAATAACTCCAAGGAATTCACAGCCATGGAGAAGGCCACGAGAAACCGCTACATAAATTTCATTGGAAAACAGTACTTCGTAGAAAAAGAAATCTGAGGAGAGTTTTCATTCCCTCTGTTCCAAAAGGATATGGCATTTTTTAATGGGATGGCAAAAAGCTTATTTATTCTCTTTGGGGTTTCAGTAAAGGCTAAATGTGAAAAAGTTCTTCAAAGAAACTAAAACTTTTAATGTATTGCAGAGTTTGGAAATAAGTGATTGTATTTAATACTGATAGATATAAAAACTGTAATGTCACTCTCCCGAGTCAGGGTACCAATAATGTCGGGGAGGACTACACCGATAATATAGTTGGTTGGCAAGAGAATGATCTTGAACAAAAAAAATCAATCATCTACCAAGAGTCTCAACAAAAAGATAATAATTTCTAAAACAGAAGCTATGATCCCAAATTGGAATGAAAGCAGTGATGGCACATACCTTGAATCCTTCATAAAAATTTAAGATTTGTTATTAGTAAATGCTAAATTCTTCAGATACGTGGGTGTATGAATCAGTTTTAAAAATTTAGTTTGGGAGATAAAGAAATTGCTCATGGACTTGTCAAAAACCGCAAGATGCTTCAAGTACCAAAACATTAAGAACGCAAATTATATTCTTAAAATGACCCATCAGATCGGGACTTTAATATAGATGCCATTCATAGCGCCAAACCTTTTCAGGAATATCTAAACTGTCCGCTGAACCCACCGCTTTTTTCAAATAGGACTTAACGAGATAGGATATTAACGAGAGATATACTTTTTCAAACCGTATGGGCTGGCGCTACAGAATGCCAACCAAAGAACTGTACCAAATAATAGAAATCGCATCAGTTGAGGACTTTCAAAAGCGGCAAAAACTAAAATGGATATGACATGGAAACTGAAAAGATAATAATAATAATAATAATAATAATAATAATAATACAGTGACATATTACTTCAAAAAGATTAGGCAGCAAATCAGTACTGGAAAGAGTGACAATAATGAATTTAAGAAACATATTTTCCTGAAAAAATTGTTTTAATAGAAAGATTTTATAAATTTCAACCGACAGTATCACTGGCTTCTCACTCAAGGGATGCTGAATGTTTCCTTATAAAGAAATGCCTAATATTACCATTACTATAAATCAAAGCTAGTGTCAAATACAACGTAAATGAATTCATTTCCGGAAATTATGTGAAAGATTCATTAGACTTTAATTTTTTTTCTGACAAGTATGTAGATGTTTAGTAAGTGTACTAATGCCCTAGTGCATTGAGTCTGTGCTAAAGTTAAACTTGTCTATGAGAAATTGAAAAGAACAAAAAGGAGTGATGTGCAGTTAGTGAAAAAAAAGAGAAGCTAGAATCAAAACAGCAATAATGAATAAATTTCTTACTGTGATTTAAATGAAGTCTGCTTTTGACTGATTCGTTGGTGTAATGAGTTTACGTGAGCTCGTGATAAGGTTCACGCCGAGGTCAGTGCGGCGCAGGTGAAGTTAATGAGAGTTCACGCGTAGGTCAGCGTCATGGAGTTAGAACAGTTAAGGAAACTGATGTAAGGAAACTGATGTAAGGAAATGTCAGAATCAGTTAGTGATGAAGAAAAAATGATTTTGATTTGCACATGAAACCTACATTGAGTTTCGACACTTTTTATCACAATAAAATGTATTCCCAAATATTCTAGAGGCAACGAGAAAAGAAATAGAAAGTCCGATTGGCCATAGAGACGATGCACTTGGATCCACTAAAATTGTTTCCAACTGAATTTCGGCGATAAGAAATTATAATAATTTACATTCGGATAAATGTATATCGCACACACACACACACACTATATATATATATATATATATATATATATATATATATATATATATATATATATATATATATATATATATATCACTTAGAAGACGTCCAGAAAAAAATTTATCACGTCACAGTGAACTAAACTTTCCTAGATACAGACCTGACAATTGATTCAATATAAACGTTCCACAACATGTCAGGTGAAAACGTAAGTCCAAGAAAACGAAATGAGTTACTTTTCTTGAAGTTTGCATTAGCCATGCTGATGCAAAGCAAAAAGAGTTCTCTTCGAAAATATAATGACATTAGGAAACTTAAGTCTCTCGAACGACGGAAGTGTATATATATATATATTGTGTGTGTAAATATATTGAAAAAAAAGAAAAGAACCATTAGGTTAATAATCCGAAGATCTTTAATATATTTTTTTTATTTTTTAAAAATATTGCTCGATACACAGGTAGAGCCTATATTATAATTATTTTTTTTAAATTCCATCGCTGCCACAGAAAAAAAGTCTTTGTGTATACAAATACAAATTTAATGGCGTAACAAAAATGCCAAAACCTTTCTATCGTTGAAAAAGATCTGACGATATGCGTTGAACGGATGTCATCATTCGTTTAAAAAAACGCAACCTGACTTTACCTTGACTTAACCTCTCTTCTAAGGTAACTAATATGTTGGTACAATAGTTGTCAGTAAAAATAAATACCCTACCGCCCCTTATTAAAATGATTGCTTTTCTCCATATTCATAGAAACAAATATTACCAATGTATATGCTGATAAAGCTCCGCAAATTAAAAAATTTGTTCTTCCAAAATTCGCTTGAGGATGAAACAGAACTAGGTACTTTAATTTAATTTCTATAACTGAATTGGAAGTTTTTAGCTTCTGTTTTTGAAGCATGACAATTCCTATGTAGCGATGGAATCATATTTTAAAAAAATTATTATATATGAAAGAAAGAACACTAAGATATATAATCCGGTGTTCTTACTGGTAATTTTTTATTTTTATTTTTTTCAAAATCCGTGCTCATTGTAAATTTACAGGGCCTAAATAGTTAATATAAATGAACACTCTACCGCCCCTTGTCTGAATGATTAGATTTCCATGTATCCTAGGTAACAGCGAATTATGGATTTATGTGTGCGTTTAAAACTCAGTAAATTTAAAAATAAATTATTCCCAAGATAAAATTAAATTGGAAGTTTTTAACTTCCATTTTTGAAACATGGTTATTTCTGTGTAATTGCAATTTCTTAGTTGACATCTTTCTGATAACACTTCTATTGTTCTCACTCCTTCATAATGTTTCCCCCGCCCTTTTTTTTTTCTTATTCTTTCACATTCCTTAAGCCCCTTGTATCATTACTATTTTCCCTGGAGTTAAATGAGTAAAATATATCATCAGCAAGAAATTTAAACAAATTTTGCGTATTCAACCAATAATGTCTGCGTAAATGATTTACTGTAATTTTTCAATAAGTCCTTTTATATCCGCATAAAAAAACAGCGTTTTTTTTTTTTTTTTTTTTTTTTTTTGTTCTGTTATAATTAGAAAGATACTGCTGACCTTTTTTGAGAAAATAAGTCTTGGATAATTGGGCCATCGCAGAATATACTGAAGGTATAGCACCAAATATAACTAATGAATCTTAATCCCAATAAATATATTCTTCCAAAATTCAGAAAAATACAATGAAACATTAAACGGATTGATAATGCCAGTCCTTTTTATAAAACCTGCTTGGATTAATACTTGCTGAGAATATATATATATATATATATATATATATATATACACACACACACACACAGTGTAACCCAGATATAAGAGAGTTGTCTCGACCGGAGAAGAGGTCTCTTATATCCGGGTTTGGTCTATTTTGTTTAGGTAAGTATGGCTCTAATTTGGGACCAGAGAAAATCTATCTTATATCCGGGTCACACACTATATATATATATATATATATATATATATATATTAGGTTGGTGCAAAAATAATGACGTAATAATGTCGTTTTTTGTCGTTAAAGAATACGTCAAAAAAATTATTACGTCATTATTTTTGCACCAACCTTATATATATCAGGTGGAGGCTCGGTGGAGTAATGTATAGCGGCTTGGACTGAGGAATCGAAGAGCCGAATTCGAATTCCAGTCGAGTCCATTACATTCACTAACGGGAAAGGTGTGAATCCTCTTCTTCTCCCTCCAGCTATGGGTAAATAGCAGGACAGACTGGGTCCTATAGCTTTGGGCGGCAATTGGTCTAGGAGAAGGACAATTCAAAACATGTGGAGGGTCATTTGGGGATCTTGTGGCACGTAGTGCACCAGGTCTCTGTATTCGGCCCTTCAAAAAGTGTGGATGGTTCTGCACAAAGCATTCACCACTATAATCAAATCTCATGTGCTGGTGTCGGCTCTCAGTTTCCTAGGAACTGATCCGCTTTACCCTCATACGCCGAATTCGACCGGAGGAGTCGTATATATATATATATATATATATATATATATATATATATATATATATATATATATTCGCTTCATGATGCTCCAAAGGTTTTCGATTGGGTTCAAATCCGGATAATTTGCTGGCCACTTCCTTTTTCGAGGTCCATCAATGCCTGTTTCAAATATTCCATAGTCTTGTGAACAGCATGTGAGGGAGAATTATCTTGCATAAAAACAATGCTCTTCTGAAGGCAACTCTTTGCCTTTTCATCCACGGTTCAAGATGCTCCTTCATAAACGCTATGTATGCATCAGCAGCCATTTTGACGCCATCTGGTACTCTCCATGGGTCCACTAATGTTTTTCCAATAATACTACTCCAGATCATTATGCCTCCACCGCCTTGTTGGCATCTCAAACGCTGATGGCGATTCTCTCCGTTCATTACCCAGGCTTTCCACTATCTATCCGACCCATCAAGTGTTGCTCGAGTTTCGTCTGTGAACAAAACTTTAGAGAAGTCAATCTTCATATTGTCCTCGGCTCATTTCAATCGATTTTGAATGTGATTTCTCGTCAACGGAGGCTTCGATACAGGTTTGACTGTTGTTGCTATTCCCCTCAGATACTGACACTGAGTACTTTTAGACACAGTAGGATCCCCCATGCGATTGAAATGCTCTTGATTTGTGAGTCCAGGGTTCTTCGTGGTCTCTCATTTAAGTCGTGACATGAGATGACGTGAAATAACCCTCAGCTTGCCTTTGTCTGCCCTTTTGCGTACTTGTGTAAGGTTGGCGGTGAGTTTTTTCACTGTTTGATCACTCATCCCTATCATTTTATAAATTTCTAGGGTAGATTTACCTTTTGAGAGTTCTGAGGTGATAGTTTTCTTTTCAGCATCACTTAAACTGCTTTTACGCCCCATCTTTTCACTAAATTCTTATACTTTCCTAATAATTTGGCACGCTCAAATCACCGTGCTGATAATAAATATGGCGCCAGTTTCTTTAAATTGCGCAGATCAGTACGAAAATTGCAGTGATTGCACAGGTCAGTGTTGCCAACATTGTATGAAACTTTTGTGTGAATTGATTGGATGGTTTTTGAAATATTAGAAAAAAAATTATTCAACCAATAATAGAATAAAAAATTATCTCGATAATAATTTGGCACGCAGTGTATGTATATATATATATATATATATATATGTTATATTTGTTACAATCATTTGTTGAAAACCATTTATGCACATTTGTTAAACATTTTACTTACATTTTTAAGCACATTTTAATCTCTTAATACTCAAAATGTCCTCCTTCAACATTACAACATTCCTCGAATCTCTCAAGAACACCTTGTCACACAGCACGACACAAATCAGGTTCTACATCAATTTCAATAAATACTTCTGAGGTGTACGCTTTCAATTCGTCCACTGTGCGGGATTTCTCTCATAAACCTTATTCTTTAATAAACCCCCACCAAAAGAAATCCATTCGTCTTAAGTCAGGTGAACGTGGTGGCCATTCGATGCTGCCCCTTCTTCTACACCAACTCTGTGGAAAGGTTTGGTTAAGGCAGCCCCTTAAGGCCAAAGCATAATGGGGAGGTGTTCCATCTTTCTGAAAGAGCAGTTTATGATTTGGATAAATTAGATCTAAAACGTGAAACAAATAGTTAAACAACTGTCAGCATAATTTTTGGCTCACCCTAGTGCATCTACAGGTGCGATAGATAAATTGTCGTTTAAATTACACAATAATGAAAATAATACAGACATCTCATTTTAACACATATATTTACCCACATTACGCAAATATATCATCAAATACTAAACAGTAAATTTATTCAAAAAATCGCCATAGGCTTCAACCACTGACTTCGGAATCTTCTGCATCTCTTGTGGGTGGTCTCCTTGTTTAACCTGGTGAATGATGCCATAATCTTTGCCTTCAGTTCATAGCTGGTGTTACAATGAGTTTTGTTGGTCTTTCGCTGAACTTCACCCCACACATAATAAACAAAAGAGCTGCAGACTTGGGTGTTACATTGCCAGATGTAAGGGGTAATGTGATCGCAGAAATTGCCTGACAGACATGACTGGGTTCTACTTTGCCAGACATCAGGTCTTCCAGCAACTACCCACTTGACCCATCTCAGCACTACATCCTCACAGGATTTGATGTAGACCTTCGTGTTGAGTCTGAGGATGTGTGGGAAGATAAATGGAGGCATAACGTTGTCATCACTACTGGTCACTCCAAAAACCTTCGTAATCATCATTAGACTCATCCAACTCTTTCCGAATCCTCTGGACTGTCCTCAATATTGAAGATTTCGGGGCAAATGCCAAGCAGTACAGCATGCAGTTTCCAAATTCTTGGCGGAGTAAATTGTGCCATGGTTCTCTTTTCCAGTGCCCAACTGACTCTACTATACTGTGCAATCGACGAAATAAAAAAAAATTCAATGCGCATGCGCGGGATTAAAAAATACAAAAATGGTGATAATTTACCCATCTCACCATACACAAAGACACACATATATGTATATATACAGAGAGAGAGAGGGGTTTATTTTTAATCCCCCAGTTTTATTAATTCAAACATTATTATGGTAGAGACATAGAGATTTACACACTGTTTAATAAATACATAAAATTTGGTCATCTATTTTAAAAAAGAAAATGTCCATTATAATACAGTTTGAATTGATATATATATATTCATTTCTGTAGTTTACTGCTACCAGCAAGCAGAAATATTTCTTCTCCTGATGATGGCCATTTTGGCCGAAACTAGTCGCGGAATCTAAATGAAATAATAATAATAAAATCGAAAGAATATTAATCTACAATCCAGTGTGTCTAAAAAAATTTAATATTTTTTATTGTCCTATATATATATATATATATATATATATATATATATATATATATAGTTAACATTTGATCGATTTTATGTTCAAAGATTATCCGAAAATCACATTGACGAGAGAAACTGACAGTCAGCATGCATTTTTTGTCCGTATGCTCTCTATTTCTGACTACTCTGTCTTGTGAATATATATATATATATATATATATATATATATATATATATATATATATATATATATATATAATGTGTGTGGCTTCTCCTTTGCTTTTTTTTACAATTAACTGCGCCCATTTTATAATGCGTGCTTTGTCCGGATCTCATCCTGAATACTTTCCATGTCTTATGAAACTCGTGCACCGCACAACAGGAAATGCATCTTTTATCCATCTGCACGCATGAACGAACAGATATCAAGGATAGAGTAGAATCTTAATCCGATTACAGTGGATTATTGAGCCACTAAATTTAATGTCGATTAATTCCTCAATAATTCTTTTACTATCTCTGATCTTCCCTAGCGACTGAAAGAGATACTGATGCATTAGTCTCTTACGGCTGAGAAAATAGTGTAAATCTACTTTCTTAATGCTTTCGAGATCAATGCGTCTCACTTTCCACTGAATATTGTCGTGCAAAGTCGAGCACTCAACTGGGTACCTTTCCATCTTGATGGTATCTCAAAACAGGTTTATAATGGAATATGAAACAAATGTATAAATCTTCCGAACTTGGAAAAAACAAAGACTCTTTGACCGAGGAAAAATTAACATTATTATCAATTTCGACTGTTCTTTTGTTTCTTTCATCTTATTTTTGTTCATTTTTAATCACAAATCTTGGGTCGATTTTACATTTACACTCCATCGGATTTTATTATATAGCTTTCCCTATAATATAAATATGAACCATTAAAATAGTTGTCTAAACCATTAAAATAGTTGTCTGAGATGAGGTATAGTAACTATATACATTATTCTGAATGTTGTCTTCATCTTTATTGTCATTTGCAGACACATCTTCTGGGTAAGACCTACCATGGAGGAGAACATTATTAAGGATCGTGTGTACGCGATCTCATGCAGCTGTGGCAAAAAATATAAGGAAAAAACAAGGGTCTCCCTTAAGATAAGATTGCAGGAACGTCATAAAGCGGTAACACCAGAAGAAATAGAAAAAATTGGTGTGGCCGACCATATATGGAGGGAAAAGGGAGATAATAGACAGAACATCACTGGAAAATAAGAAAACTTAAGGAATCAACGCATATGCTAAGCCACAAAAATCTGCTAAGTCGGTCAAGCATAGACATACATAGATAAAATATGGGAACCAGTAATCCAGAGTATTGGACAAACAATAAATTTTAATATGATCTCTGGTAAAATGGTTACTAATGGTTTATAAATCCACAAAATTCATATACTGATATCCCTAAGAACACATGGCCCAGTGGATAAAAGCATTAGTTGAAGTAATCAAGTGACTGGAACCAAAGAGTTGTGAGTTCAATACCTTACCACAAAAACAAAAAAAAAACTTGGAAAGAGAAATAACTTAAAGTGAGATACCCAGAGAAGGCGTGGTTCGAAATTCCGTTCAAAAAGCCTTTGGTTCGAAATTCCAACGTATATCACCTGAAGAAGGCTGGAGCGTACAACGGCCGAACGTCTTGAAGATGACAAAAAAGATGAGAACAACAATCCAAACAATGTAAATAGAATAAATAAATAAAATAGTTATTAAGCAAAAGATGTAGGTAAAACTGTCAGATCCTGAAAACAGCAATCTGACACTATAATCTGAGGAAAATTTACGGGTAACGCCTTTTGTGCCCGACCGAGAAGCTTTCGGTATCGTCTAAATTTCCGGTAGGTAGTTTAGTCTAGTATGTGATTCTCACAAAGTAGCCACTTGACTCCCATATGTGCAATTTCAAATCTAAGAGTACAGATTTTAACCAATAGAAGATATAGGCATTAAATTAAATGGGCGTTTATATAATCCGTTGAAATAAGGATTTTTGTTCATTTCATTGCAATTGATAAAACAATTCGGTTTAAGAAAGTGTTTTGTTTGTTTCTATAGTTATTACTACAAAACTATAGCAGTATATTACAGTAATTACTGAAAACAAATTCTGATAAAATTAGTAGATGATAATTTGAAATAGAAGAGCACTTGAGTAAAAACGAAAGTTGCAAATAGAATATGGCTTGGCATTGGTCTTGCGTGTGTATATATATATATATATATATATATATGTATATATATATATATATATATATATATATATATATGTGTGTGTGTGTGTACGGAAGAAATGAGTCATACAATATTTTTCCACCTTGTCATACAAATTTTTCCTCATGTATATTTTAGGCAAAACTGCCAGCGAAACTTGAAAGAACAATTCCAAATTACCATTTTCAAAAATCATTTGAGACTCAATTCAGCGCGAAAAAATTTCGCTGTGCATGTGTTGTGATCAAGTAAATAGTTAAAGAAATTAAAAAAAAAAAGTGTTACACATGTATCACATTAAATAGTAAGTACAACAAAAGAGTATTAAACAACTAATGAGTATGAGTTGGTTGACTCAGCGTTCAATCTATTCGACTATTCTCCCAACGCCTTCTCTTCTACGAATCTTATAGTAGGCGGAAGAGTCTAACATAGACATTTTAGAGGGAGGTCACCACAACAGCATGAAACTCAGAGTTGTGCTTTCCTCATGCACAAGCACATTTTTCTCAAGCATGTTGTAACTGACGAAATATATATATATATATATATATATATATATATATATATATATATGGCTGGTCACTTGTATTCGAGGATATCCCTATAGCAGACGCTATAGCCCACCTGTGGTTTATACTACAACTATGCAGTTAAAGTTTCTGGGAAAGAGAGTGTAATCTAGCGTCATCAAAAATCTGAAAAGCCTCCAACTACTCAATTCCACTGACGTGGTATGTTTTTCAGGCACTTTCCACGCTGGGTTCGCCCTTTCTAGACTGATAACATCAGGACGTCTCCTTGCTGATAAATCGACCATGTTACGATTTGCACCCGGTCAGATGGTCAGAAAGTGAACGACGTAACCACTTGGCCACGTACGTTGAGATAGATATAGATAGATATATAGATATAGATATATATATGCATTTGGTTATAGCTTACAATTTTCTACTGGTGTCTGGTGTATTTTGTAATGTCGGATTTTGCTTTGAAAGGGGTGCGCTCTCTCTCGCAAACACGCCATAGCTGATTTTTGTGATCTTCTAACTTTATTCCTATGAACCACGTTTTTATCCTCTGACCTTTCAGGGAACTAGGTGAATCTCAATAGCATTACCATTGTGTTTTCATGTGTTATTTTTATTAGTCCCTCCAGCATGCTAGTGATACCTATTCTTGGTCACCTAATCGAATGTTTTAAGCATTGTACCAGAATATGTGCTGATTCATTCGATATTCTCAATCCCAAGTGCTGTACTTTGTCTATTCTATTCAAAATTCCCAAATACAAAGAAGGTCAGAGGTTATTGCAGCCAAAAAGTTATGATAAAAACAATAAAGAAAGGGAAATTAGTCTAAATAATAAAAAAAGAATCCGAAGATTACATCTCATCTAAAATTTCAAACAGCTCACATCGCCCCACAAGAGGCACCGAAGGAGAGTGGATTTTTTTGTATAAATTGTTTACAAGTCTGACCCACTATAAATGAAGTAATAAAGGTCATCATTCATGGTCGAAAATACCAACAGGCAAAGATTTAAATTCTAAATGTTTAACAGATTTACTGTCAACCTAATGATAGCAGTTTTTTATTATGACGCCGACTACGGGTTATCTTCTGCCAACCAGGAGTTTATTCACAGTGATACTTTTCATGTGAAAACAATGTTAGGACTTCCGCCGAAGCTGTAAATTCAACTCATAAGAATTTCTGCCTCAATATAGTTGGCGTTTAAAGTCAGATTTTGTTATACACTTCTGGCAGTCAACTTGTTATTTAATCGTGATTATCGTAGAAGTCAAAGCGTTATGTACAATTACATAGAGTGCACTTAACTGACACAGGAATTAACTTTTTTTTACAGTAAGTGAAGTAACGTTTCTCTCTATTTTACATGGGAGAACTTGCTCAGTTCCGGGGATCCCAATCCTGTAGCAGCGCGTTCCTCATTGCAGTAAGAGAGAAATGGTCGGTGTAATATCAATGCCAACCTGACAGTGGTTGTGGGAACTGGGCCAAAAATTGCCCCTGGTCCATATGCGTACGTATGTGTATGGCGCTTCGCACGTTAAAACTACTTTGTGTCATTTCTTGCCTTAGTGGGGAGGTCGGTTAATATATACACATACTACACTTCTAGATTGGTCTGCTACGATCCGCCATTTAGTAGAGGTAAATGCATTAAACGACTCAGAATAAATATAAAAAGAGAGAGTAGGAAGTGTCATACACTAAGAACTGTGCAAATGACTTTACCTCACTGAGTGTAGACAAATGATAGCACTTCATCCACCTGAAAATACCAAAACTGATAATTATCAGCAGAGAAAAGAGGTTTTGCCATATAGCAGATGTGGCTGTGCTCCAGAATGGAAATGAAGTCAAGCAAAAACATCCTGGGAAATATCAGTGTCTCGCATAATGGGAAAGTTTGAAAGTGTTGTGCTGATAATAATCGGAGCACTTGAAATAATATTAATAATAATAACTTAGGAATTTAAAAAGCGTTAAGACTGCTCGCAAACATGTGAGTGGTATGATTTTCAAGAACAGTAAGAAAGATGCTTGACAGCTGAGGAGACATAATTAGGCCACTCTACATGTGCTACTGGTACAGGATATCCGAGTACTTTCCGAGGCTTGCTCAAATTAAACGGGTTCCTCCATAAGATTTTCTTAGTGAGGGGGTTCACTAGACACCCAGAAACATTACAAACAAAACCTATAAACGGGCGGATGAACCTTCTTGCGGCCCTCTAGCAGACTCTAAGGTATAGTGATTTTCCAAGCGTAGCTTAGATGTGGCACAAGGCCGAAATTAGGGGGCACCCAGTGAGGATCGAACTCACTACTCAGTCGTAATTGTTCAAGCGAGCCAAGCTTGCTAACCATTACACCACCTCGAGGTGCCCCAGCAGGCTCTATAGCGATGTATGCAGTCAGTACGCTTATGACGTGTTATCAGTGGGCGGCTCGTAGTGGTTCCTAGATTTAATTCAAGGGCCTGGGCGGACGTTTCTGCCGATGGAGTCCACGACCATATATCCATGATCAAATTGGAAGAGATCATTTGTAGGTTGATCATGGAAAGAAATGGGCTTTCAAGCTATATATGTAGAGGTGACTGTTGCGCTGATTCTAAGACCCACACTCGATCATGAGACTAATGATATAGATGCAATTTAAAGTGATATTTTGTTTGATCATGCAAATCGTTACATCGTGAACTCTTATATTTTCGAAGCCAGTGTAGTAACAGGACCTTCGGGTTGGCTAAGTAATTAAATTAAATTATTTAATCGAATTATATTTCCGTTTGAACAATAAAAAAAAAACACAATGCTCGTACACTAGCCACAAGATTCTAAAAGGAAAGAAGAATAGGATTTTTTTTAATAATTTTGGCCCCAAAGAGGATCTTTTATGAACGAGAGATTTCAGAAAATACCTGCCTTGTTGACTAACATCGCAAGAAATTAATTATATTGCTGTTATTACTATTAAAAACAAAAATATATAAACAGATAAAAAAGAATCACAATTCTCATGAACTAGCCACGAGATACTTAACGAAAAGAATATTATTTTTTTTTTATTTCAGTTTGCATCTTGCATAAATGAGGGATTTTAGAAAACACCTGCCTTGTTAGCTAACATTGCTATCAATTAAATATATAGCTGTTGTTACTGTTAAAACCAAAAATATATAAACAGGATTTTAACAATATTTTTCTCAAGGATTGTTAATTTGTAGGAACAGACGTTGCGAGGATCCTTCCCTGAACATTACAACTTTAACCTTTTCATGTAAATAGTCAATTGCTATTCATCCTTCTTATTTATTTAATCATTATCACCCCATAAAGCCACTAAGACACAAGGGGTTACAGGGTGTGGAATAATTAGGAACTGAAATATTAATAATGAAGGGGAAGGAGAAAGGGTAATCAGGAGGATAGTAGACAGCGACTTACAGTGCATTTAAATTTTTGCGGATTAAAGTTGGCTGAAATAGCCTCATAATCTCTTTTTCCTAACACTTTATTCATATGACGCAAAACCATTTTAATAATTTACCTTGAATAACTCTCGGGTTTTGTACTGGGTGAACTTATGGAATAATATACTAATTCCTACTGCCTCTTCTTTCATTCATCATAGAAATTCTAACAGTACCTCTTTTCCATGAGTGTCTCCGGGGCCTTGTATTAGTTGAACTTTAGTAGATAAAATTTAGTCGAGGAAATTGTCATCCGGTGAAAGTCACTGTTTAGAATACCAGCTAAAAGAAAAAGTGATGAATTATCAAAACCAAAGCTTATAGAAATTAGCAAAGTCATCGTATTCCTACATTTGGATACCCAATAAAGAGAGAACTTAATATATAGTCTAAACGGGGGTTCATTCGCTGACAGCACTTTCGCATTTACAGAACTCATGGATTCGACCTTCAACGAATCAGCTCGCAGAGACCTCCTGTTGCCTTTCCGTGAGAAGTATTTGCCGTCTCTTGGAATGGAGAGAGAAAAACAACAAATTTGGTTCACATCCCCAGTGGAGAAAGACATAAAGAATTTGAAGCTATCTGTCTCGCAACAGATAGTTTTTTTTTTTGTTTGTTTTTTTTTTTTTCAAAAGTAAGAAAATAGATTTTTTATAGCAAAATAAGAAAAGAAAAATGTCATTGTAAGAAATGAAAAAAAATATTAGAAGGAACAGGAACAAATCACTTAAAATGAGAATCGAGAGAAAAATGAGAATAGGAAAATACGGAAAAATATACAAAGTACCTGAGAACCATAAAAAGAGACGGGAGAAAACTGCGTCAACAAAATCTGCGAAAGACAAAGAAAGCAGTATCATAAAACAGCATAACAGGTAGTATTTGAAACTTAGGTAAAAACCATAGTTTCAAATACTACCTGTTAGCTAGTTTTATGATTGATTGATTTGTTTTCTTTGGATTGTCAATCATTTGTAGGTTATTTAACGCCAGATACTACTATAGGTTGTAAGAATTTTTTGTGTGGATAATAACGATATAGTGATACAAGCTAGCGGAAAAGAAAAGAGGTGGATCCATTTCTTTCCAAAGAGTATTTGCGCGTAAGCAAATATAACAAACCCAACTGGAATTGGAACTCGACTCTTCAATTAAAATTACCGAGCCATTATCCATTACACTGTTGCGTACCCCACTGATGGTTGCCAACGGCGCCTATTCGGTAATAAAGTTGCATTCTTCTCTCGCGACCGGTGATCGTTAGTTGTTTTGAGTCCATAGGTAAAAGAACTTCAACACAGGGAATTTTAACTTGACTATTTTATTAACGTTCATGTCGATTTGTTCTATCTATCCAGTGGGGGTCGTTCCCCCTCCACTGGGGAGCCGTTCCAGATACGAAAGTCAACACGTTTACATTGCTTGACGGCTAAGAAACAACTCACTGAAAACCCTTTCTCTATAACGATAGACTTCCTTGTTTTGTCTTCCATCTGACCTCGAAGGTCAACCCCAGGAATCCGAGCAGAGATACACTTCCTCTGAAAAATAATAGTCTGCTAAACTATTATTTAACAACACCATCTGCACATCCAAGCTTACACAACCTGGTATTCCCAAACGGTCAACCATCTAAGTACGGATCAGGCTGAACGTTGCTTAACATACAGGAAACTGCGTTTCAACGTGATATAGCCGTAAGACATTTTGTTTTGTTTAAGGTACGTAAAAACAATACTGCCTTCCTGCTACTCTCACTTCGTACATTAACTGAAAAAATTTCTATGTTGTTATTTTGTCCCAATATGTGATTGATTTTTGTTTTTTTCATCGCAGTTTTCATTTGAAACAACAGTATACCAACCTTTGGGATTTTTTGCCCGATCATCATCATAAACGATAAAATACTTTAAAGTTATTTTTCTGAGAATATGTGGCAACAATGCACCTTCGATGTTTCTAGTCTATAACGTTCTCACCTTCGTCTTTTCTCATGTGGAGGAATATTTTAGGTCAGAGAAGTAGCAGAAAGTCTCCAAGCCAAAACACTCTTCACAGCATGTCCTAATACCTCCTTTAATAACTGGGTCTCTCATGTTCATTGGCGTCCATTTAAGAAGCATGGAATTGAAATCAATGCGAAATGTTATCGCCACAAGCCAGAGATGGCCATCAGAAGTGACCAAGTCAAGAGATTGTGGGGATTCAGCATCCAAATAAAGCACGTCTTTGAGTTCACCAAATCAGACAATAAATCTCCGAGCCACAACACGCTCTATGTCATATCATAATGTATGTACGTGAAGTCTACGAGAGATTTTATCGCCACAAGCAAGAGAAGGTGATCGAAAATGACCAAGTCAAGAGTTTGTGGGATTTCGGCATCCAAACAGACCATGTACTTGAGTTCACCAAACAATATAATAAACCGCTGAGCCACAACACCCTCCACAGCATATCATAATACCTTCAATAGCAGTAGTAGTAGTAATGTGATCTCTCAACTTCATTGGTATCTATGAATTATGTAAAGACTTGTAGTTCACGAGATCTGGTATCGCCAGAAGTCGGAGAATGTGATCGAGGACGACCAAATGAAAATCTTATGGGATTTCAACAGACAGACAGCGCCCTTGAAGCCATGAAACCCGGCACCAACGTTGTTTACAAAGAATGAAAATATCACCTGCTCATCGTTATCCCTGTTCTGATGACTATAAATTGACAAAATTATGAAATACACCCAACCCCCGGGGACTGAAGTTCGATTGTTCAGGCGACATTTGTCTCGGTTATCATTAGGGCGTCGTGGTTTACACACCGAACTTAGTCTGATATTGAGAAAATCTATATAAAACCTCGTATCCCATCGCTTCTAAATCTGCGTTGCTAGACACTGAAAATATTCTGCGGAAGGTATCCTCTGTCTGATGTCGTCCGATTTGATGGAGAACACTCATATTACATTATCTCCGATTGGAAACGAATATCGTTGCGAACGAAGACAATAATAATAATAATATGCACTGATGCCGCACCAGGTTAGACTCATGGCTTCTGGTCTTAATATATTGTAAGCGTTAATATATACACCTTTATCTTTTTTTTAAAATTAAGGTGCTACAGTAAATATCACATTCAGTCCCAGATTAGCTTTTCAGTTAACTAACGTTAACCAGTTAGGTATTTCTCCTAAAGCCTGATGCATTGTGTATTTCTTTTTCTGAGCGGGAGTTATGGGGTGCATCACTGTCGAGAGTGTTGTTTTTGTTTGAAGGATGAGGCAGCTAGGACGACTTGGGAGTTTGAACGAAATACTTGGGGACCGTATGAACAGACTGGGTTTCCCTAACTGAAGGTATTTCTGTCTGTGCCCTACATGAAAGATTATGTGTTGCTTTTAACAAAAACTGCCATCACTTTGCGCATATTTAGCTGTGATACGTATTCCTGGTATACTAATCTCGACATTAGGCTTCGAAAAATTCCACCCCAGCAAAAAAGTTGTTAACGCGCTTCTCCATCCTCCCTTGCAATTTTTATGATTATTATTTCCTTTTATTTCTGTTCTATAGATAGTTCCTTCCGGGTCCCAACCAGAGACCTAAAGTCGGAAATTCTGTTCTGCCATCCATTTAGACAAGATCGTTACCTAACGAGTTGCTACAAGTATTGGGAGTTTTGACCAAAGCGGTATGGTTGTTTCATTTGGTTCTGTCAGTGTATCGAGTTCGGTCGCTACCTGGTTGTACGCTGACGGGTTCCTTCCGCGTTTGTGGCGTTCGATCGCCAGATGATGTAACTCGTTAGTGTTACGACAGTTTCCTCATTATGTGTCCCAGAAATTTCACCTCTCTCCATATACTATGTATAAGTGTCCTTTTTGTTTTCATATTCCTTAAAACTTCCTCGTTGCTTATATGTATCGTCCATGGTATTCTCAGCATTCCTCTATAGAACCATATCTCTGCTAAAACGTTACATTCACCTAGACCCAAATACCGGTCACCTTCCCACAGTTATGTTAAATAGTAGGGCTTGTACACGGAAAAATTAATTATACTCAAAAAATTATTAATACAATATTCACTCACAAAAAATTATAATTCTTACAATCAAAAACATATTTCGGCTTTAAATAACCTACAAAGGATTGCTAAACCATAAAAACAAATCAAAAACAGAATCTTCCAGTTTATGGCTATTTCTTCCTTTCATCGACTTCATAGTCTAATACTGCCCGTTAGCCTTTCACATACCAATCAGCATGAACTTATAAGGACAGCTTGAGACTTTGTGATCATTTACAAAATAAAATAGTAAATGCAATCATACCCACTGAATTCATGGAATCTAAATTTCTCTGTAAGAAAGTACAATATACTTGCTTTTCAAAGAGGATGTTTTCTCACTATGAAAATGAATCTTTGTTAAAGAATATCTTTTGTACAAACACCAATTCTTTTAGGGATGTTTATCATAATTATTAAATTCTTTTTTTATATAACTTTTAACACGTGAAAGCAAAATCTTTTTTTTTTTTTTTTTTTACAAATGCATCATCGAAATTGCCTCACCTGAAAGCTTTACACTATCAAGCAGGAAATAGAAACTAATATTAAAAGTAAGAATATTACTCGTAATTGTTATTAGGTTGGTGCAAAAATAATGTCGTTTTCTCACATATGTTACTATGTGAGAAAACGACATTATTTTTGCACCAACCTAATAATACAGATGGTTACAATTTGTGTATCCGAACTCAGAAACACGTATTAGAAATCTTTATGAAATGTCTCTTTAGGACGTAGCCGATTACGGCTCTCCACAGATTCCTTCCCTTTATTATCCGTAAATTACCTTGGCGTCGCGGGAGATAAAATAAAGTGATGTGACAGTGTCCTTTCTCCAGTTTGGGTTGAATTATCGATTTATCTTTTTAACGGCATATCAACTCTTTATCGGTTATTTAAAGCTGGAATTTAATTTTCTTGGGTGCTTCGAAGTAATAAAAATATGATATGTTATTCTGCTTTCACAATTGAATACATGGTAAATGATACTCAGCGTTTTTTGCATATAAATATTTGTGTGGATATAATTAGTAGAGGTGTTGATGTATATGTTTTATGTTGTTGTTTTGTTGAACTTATATTTTTGATTAAATTTGATTCAAGAAACTCTAGGATAGTATATGGTTTAATGTCATGAATGTTCTTTGTTGTTGGTTGTTCGACAATATTTTAAACAGATTTAGGTGAAGTCGCTACAATTTGTTAGAATGTATGTATTGTTGATTATTTTACTATAAATATGTTTTGTTGGTAATTTTTATATAAAAATATATTGCTGGTATTTTTACTATGAAAATGTATTTTTATACTTTCATATCGTTTTATTTTTTTAGGGGGTGGGGGGCTCACTCTTTACTAGATGCACCTAACAGGTGCTACCATCCGGGTTCAGGGTGGAACAGGGACGAAAGCAATTAAGAAGTAGTTCTACGTTCCTCAAAACCTTCAATATTCCGTTCAGAGGCTTTCCCGCCGGATATAGACTCAGTCTGGAAATCAGAGGTTTCATTCTCTTAAAATTGTTACAATCCAAGGCTAAAGAGGACATTCTACCCTAAAATTTAGTCAATAGCTGGGAGGAAAAAGATGCGTATTTTTATTTTTTACCGAGGCAGTTTGCGCGAAAGTGAATGCAACCGACTAAGTCTGAATTTTAACTTGCTTCGACGATTCCAATTTTCGCGCCGTTATTTGTAGTTAGAGAAGAGGTTCTTAAAATAAATCATGCGTCCACAACAATGTAAAAATTACAGAGACAATAAATGTTCATTTTAACTATTCTTAAAGATTTTTTCAAATGAGATCAAAGTAACGAAATGTTTGATGGAAATCATAAGTATGTTTTGAAGAGAAGACGATATAGTTAGAAATAAGATAAGAAAAGCCCACACTATCGTATTACATCATCTGTCGCATAGACTGCAGTCGAGATCATAGTCTTTGCAGACTCCACGGTCTTTTCGATGGCGACAGAGAAGAGTTCTCCTTCACTTAGACTGGTTAACAACCACATCTAGAAAACCCGGTCTTCCCTGCTAGTTAACCTATAGCTGAGAGCAAAGAGATGGATTCATATCTTCTTCTAATGGCATTTCTGCTAAATTTAATGTTATGAACACGACACGCCGATTTCTCATGCTGAGACATTAAGCAGAAAATCTTCAGAACATCCGCCATATTGTTGCCTGAAGCGACTGCTTTTAGATGACGATTACATATTGCAATCTATCATAATGAATGTTATATTTCACGTCACCGAGAATTTTACATAAATTATAAATAAGAAAAGTTATGATTTTATATTCTGTATATTATTTTTCTAAAAGTGGCATTGTTCTATACATGTATTAAAAAATACTAGCATTGTAATGAAAATAATGACCAGCTATTCATTTTTCGGTCACACCTGTCTCTTGGGATGGTTAGTGAACCACTTTTGCAGACAAGTTATTTTTGTGTTTATTTTTATTTTACTAATGTTCACTCATTTCGTTACCAATAGCCACTCGAAGTAGATTGTTACTGCGTGGTGTTGTCTTAGCGTGAGAAAGGACAAGAAGTGAAGTTTTGGGGGCGCTATGCAGGAAAGATAACGGCTAACTCTAGATTTGAAGATTTCAAGATTTAATTAATGAATAACATTTCAGAGTTCAGTCGGAGTCGTTAGAAGTATAGAGCGGAAGCAGACTTTAGAAGGAACCGGAAACCCAATCCTAAACAGGATACAATAATAAAGGAGATAATAATAATCTTACTAATTAATTCATAGCTGGTGAATTCATACCTTTCCCAAGGGTACTTGCGTGTTTGTGAATATAACGAACCCAACTGGAATTGGAACTCGACTGTCGGATTAACAATTCCGAGCCATTATCCATTACACTGCCGACACATCAAGACTTACAGTATCTGGTATTTCCAAGCGGTCAGACTCAACGTTGCTTAACTTTGGTGGTCCTATGTTAACCGGCGTTTCAACGTGATATAGCCGTAAGCCAGTGGTAGTAATAGTAGTAAAAATAGTAGTACCAGCAAAAATAAGAACGATGGAATCAAAAAAAACTATTGGGAGTAATTTAAGATGCATATAAAATGGCGCCTGAAGTGTCCATAGCGTCAACAATAAGATCGATACAAACAGACGTATTTTAGACGCTTGCGAGAAAAAATATATAATGCTCAAATCAACCCAACGGTAGTTAAACGACTGTCATTTTTTCTAACTTTAAATCAAACGCTGAGTTTTCTTTTTTCATGTTTTAATTGTGTTATTCTTCTTTTTATATTGAATCGGCCAGGAGGGTTTTGTCGATATTTATAATATCTGTTTTTCAACTTTTCTACTTTCCATATAATGTTATCGATGTTATTGGTTGAAGTTTTATTTTTTATTTTGAAAACACGATTCAAAGAAAACATCTCTATTTGGCTATACTTTGTCTTACTTTTAAACATGAAAATGCACTCCGTAAAAACAGTGGCATTTCAAAGAATCCTCAGATTTACATATCCTTTCTTCTATTTTAAGAAAGCGGCTGCCGGTTTGAAATAAATGCTTGTGATCTATAATAGAAGTTCTGAAAATGAATTCTCTGGTTTTTAGTTTTAATCTTCAACTGAAAACGGCTGGAGAGGGAACATTCAGAGGATGAATGAGACCAGACGTATTTGAACGGGTACTAGGTTTGGTAAAAAAGATCGCTGCTATAACAAATTAATTCCAGGCACCCCGAAGCAGTGTAAGGGTTAGCAATCTTGTCACGTTAGAACAATTACGACTGAATAGTGAGTTCGATGCTCACTGGGTGCCCCATACTTTCGGCCTTGTGCAACATCTAAGCTACGCTTGAAAAATGATTATAACAAATTAATTCTCCTATGTACCATGTCCCTTCAATACCCAGTGCTTTGTCGTTCTTTGTAAAGATTGTCTTTTTGCCGTCTCTCCCAATCCAACACAAAAACAACAAAATCTTATTAGGTACGTTAAGCACTACTTTCCTCAGTCCCCATTGCTTTAGTGTGGCCTGTGACTGTCAAATTTTCTACGTCCTCTTTCCTCATTATATGCCAGAGAAATTTCAATTGTTACTTTCTGATTATCGGTATAAGTGTCATTTTGTTTTCCTTTCTCTAAAACTTCGTCATTGCTCACATGTTCAGTCTATGTATTCTCAGCATCCTTCTGTAGAACCACATTTCTGCTGCCTAAAGTCTGTGATGAGATTGTCTAATATTGGGTGTTATAGGGTTAATTATGTACGAGTAAAATACACAAAAATATACAAAGTAAGTAATAAAACCGCATACGTTTTCTTATGTTGATTTATAGTTCTACGTATTTTCGTTTTAGTAATAATTTTCGAACACGATAGAAACGAAACTGAGTCCTCATCATCAGAAATGCCAATAGTGATATTACCAGCTGCGCGTGTGAGTTTAAAAAAAGAAAACATACACTGTAGAGGTCATTTTGTTTCTCTATATTCGTAATGCCCTTTGTCTATTTATCTGTTCCTTTAGCACGACAGAAAGCCAACAAAGAAACCAATAAAGTGACAATGGCTATTATAAAGAGTAAATGCTTTACAATGGAACAGTGACCCAGTCTTCCAAACCATGACCGTAATCGAGAATTCAATCCTTGTTTAATATCTCATATTTGTAACCTTATACTGGGGTTAATATCAATAATTTTATTTAAATGTAGGTTACTCACCATAGAAATTGAATTAACATACAATGGTTCAAGTCAGTTGTAATAAGTTCAGCAATCTAGCTCTGTGACGAACCTGATATTGTCCAACATATATCGTATATACTTGCGTATCATACGACTTTTGAAGACCTAATTTTGAAGCTAAATTTAAGAGGGTCACAACATACACGAGATGCAAAATTGATGTATGTACTGCTGGCTCTAGCTACGCCGGTGACCAAATTATGAATCCAGTTCCTGTAGTCAAAATAGCTACAAAATTTGGTTTTCAAAGGTCGCATGATACCAGAATATATACGGTAATCATTTTAATAATAATATTAATAAATTTCACAAGCACAGAAATAGTATTTTTCATTTTTGTTAGGGATTGATTGATTTTTTTTTTTTTTTTTAGGTTTATCAACACTTTGTGGGTTATTTAAAGCCTAGAAAAAAATATATATATAAATAAAAAAAATTAATTCATCGAGTCTAGAAGAAACCTCGACAGAATGCAGAAAGCACTGGACAGCCGTTTCGTCCTATATTTAGGACTTATCAGCAGTGCACATCCACTAGCGAGAATTGAAACCCAAACAGTTACGATATGAAGCAGACGTAATACCAACTGTACCAAATATAGGACGAAACAGCCGTCCAGTGCTTTCTGTATTCTGTTGAGGTTCCTTCCAGAATCGATTAATTACTAAATTATAATTATCTCAAATCCTCCTTAATTTCTATCACTTATATATATATATGCATATGCGCGTGAAATGAATTGACAAAGTTTTGGAGATAACAATGATTTTTAACAGACAAGTTCTACTGTTTAACCAATAGGTGAAAAAGAAATGATGAATGCATACTTTTCCCAAAGGTTTTGCGCATAAGTGAATTCAGCAAATTCGAACTCGACTCCATTTTTGTTAGGGATTGGCTATGAAAATCCGGTAATCAGGAGAGTTAAGCTAATGTATATTGATTTCTGTAAGTTGTGAAGTGTTTTAACATATGAATGAAAATATAACATTGAATTAGAAAGGCGCATTGGAACAGAGAAATATGTTTTCCAAAAACTAAATGCTGTATTAAGAAACAAGAAAATTTCGTTCGAAACAAAGAAATGAGTACTAAACTATTATGTAATATTAATCCTACTATATGACATGAAAGCTAGTGAATTTTCTCAAAAAGCAAGACAGGACATCACAGAGACTTGGTTCTTCAGAAGGATGTTAGTAAAACTATGTATGAAGTGTGTATGGAAAATAGAAACAAAAAGTATACTTATGCCTAGAATCAGAAAGAGTTGGTATATCTATGAGGAAAGAAAGCTCGGAAAATTTGACACTCTCAGAACATACTGAAAGCAAGTGTGACAGAGCTTTGGAATGACTGTTTCTTAGGCTTTAGAAACTGTTTGTGACATATTTGGGATTGTAAGAATTCTTTTTGTACGAGTGAATATTGTATTATCAATTATTTGAGAATAAAAATGATTTTTTTCTAGATACAAGTCTTACGATTTAACCCATACCTAGGGAGAGGAAATGGATTCATACCTTGGGACAGAGGAAAACGGCGTGTAACCTATGTAACTAGCTTGGGTAAATGGATGACAGAACAGGTTTTACGAGTGAGAATAAAAGCACGAAATCTCTAAGAGCTACAAAGGGTAAAAAATTATGGAATGCTATGATCGACAATGTCCTGAGGGGGCATGATACATGGAAGACAAGGTTTCTAAGCAACTAACGCATCATGGAAAAAATATTTAATTTCCCGATCACGCGTGCTGATGAAGAAAAACATTAAATATAAAACTGCCAAATTTCAAACGAAATATCAATTCTAGGTATTAAAGAGAAAAATTAATATTTTTACATTAATTCTGGCGTTATGCCTCTATAAAGAAAACAATTCATTTACTCAAAATTAGCCAAGTGCAAGATTATATCATATAGCTTGCTGTATACTGGCGTGACCAAAATTTCGTTTTAAATTTCTCATTAGATTTTTTAAAACCATTTCACTCTTAGCAAGGTGATAATGCCACTAAGACGCCAGGTGTTACTGTGAGAGAAAGAGAATGAAAAGACTTTAACGAAGGTAACGGACAATAAGAGAACAGAGCCCCAGGGAAACAGAATATTGTGATTGACGTTTCATTTAAATTTTTGATAATCGTGCGTGGCAGGGTAGCAAAAAAGCGAAAGAGAATTCCAGAGGCGAGAAATGCGAGAAAAAAACAGTAGAATTGAACTTGTGGTTGCATCTAGCTAATTCAATATTAAAACGATAACAGCTAGTTACCAATCTAGTAGGAGGCTTAAATTCCTGCAGCCGAGGTACCAAGAAGGACTGCTCATTGGCACAACTGCCATGAATATATTTTTTTAGAAAAAAATCAATGGAAACAACGTCGCATCAGTAGGAAAGTGCCTGAAGTCGAGATGCCAGGAACAATAACAGTACAAATCCGCCTTTGAGAACCTTGAGATTATATAGCAGGCGCAACAAACAAGATATAGCAACGATATTCACTGAACTAGGGATGCATAGTTTAAATTTATTGCCACTGCCACCGAGTGGGCAGAGATATTGTCTCATCCTTACTCCTATAGGCAGCATTCTGGAAGTGTTTTCTCAGGAAAATTGACTTCCCAGACGATATAACTCGGGACATATTGGGGATCTGGAGACGACAATACAGAACCTAACAGTGTGGAAAGAGATTGTCAGTGGAGTTCCGACCATCCAAAAGGAGGTCGGAGAGCGGTGAAGATGATGATGATGAGAATGATGATAGTTTAAATAACTATATTCATAATAATCAATTTATCTTGTATTTTCACAACTGTTATAATGTATATTTTTAAAATATCAAAATTGGTTTATTTTTTCTCTTTTTTCTTAAATTGAAGAAAGAATAAAATATGACTTATTTTCGGTAGATTATTAATATTATTATTATTATTGGTGGTGGTGGTGGTGGTAGTAGTAGTAGTATTTTAGGATGAGTGACAATGCATCAAAAACTGATTATGGAGAAATTACTAAATCTTGGAATGTGTCAAAAACAAAAACATCTGGCTGAGCAATGCACCACGTTCAAATTCATCAGTTCTATGAGGAGTGCTGAACAATTCTCGACATGGACTTGTAAAACAAATACTAATGTTTGTTCTTGTAAGATTATTTCAAGGGGTTAGGGCTGACCGTATTCCAACACCTCCTAATAAGTAGAAATCGATCTTGTTTCAGTTGGACTGGTTATGTTAGTTGCTTTGATGTGTAGCTTGTTTCACTCGGTTAAAAACATACTGAACCAGTTTAAATGTTCAACGATTTAAAGAAATTTTATCAGTTGATAAAAAGTTATTATTTTAAAATAATTTTGAATCTAAGAGATCATTGTACAAGTAATATTTTTAGCGTCAAATAAAACTGGTCTTCAATCATCCGTTTCTTACTTATCCTCGGCCTTTTGAACAGGATTAGATGTTTATTACTTGTTTTCTGTTTAGGGGCGGGGTTCCCGTTCTTTCTAAAGTCTTCTCATTCTCTTTCACTCCCTTACTTCTTAGTGGCATTATCGCCTTGCTTTGTATGAATTGATTAATAAAAAAACAAACATACTGCTGTATTTGATGAGAGTTCTCTGCTGTAAGATCCTTTCAGAGAGGAAAATCATTTAACTGAACAAGTACTGCTTCTAGTTAGACTAACTGAAGGCAGCAATCAAGTCAGATGTGTCTAGATTTAGTTCGATGAAAGAGTGTTATATTTCATCAGCATTACGTTGGACAACAGTATTTTTTTTGTTTTTGTTTTGGGGGTTTTATATCCATTTTTCTATTCATTTCAGTTTATTTTATGTAGACATGGATAAAAAAATTACGTTTCTTGTTGGTATTCGTCTGCCTTATTCTTCAGATATATATAATATAGAAAAAATTATTTCAGTTTAGAACATTTACAAATTGCACCGATGCTTAAAATATGCAATATTCTGTGCGCATGACTTAAAACATTCCCTGAAATACATTGGAAGGTAGAGAAAACAAAATTGTAAAGATGTCCATTAAAATGTTGAAAATAAAAAAAATTTCTTTTGTATATGCCGGGTCTCGTGAAGGATTATGGTCTCTACAAGTTCAAATCCCGTGTAGCTATTAGTAAGGTTTGTCCCTTCATCATCACTTCCCATCTCTGTTCGGTCTTCCAATTATGCAAGTTTTTTTTAGGTAGTTTAATAGCTGTTTCCCTATTTTATTTGATTCAAAATATTCTACAAGCGTCAATTTCTCCGATACCACTTTCATCATTATGAGTTCTCTTTCTGTTTCTAAATATAAGCCTCGTTTTCGTTTCTTTGTTCCTCATTAATAACACGTTCATTCCCTGGTATTCTTACCATTTATCTATAGAACCATGTTTCTGTTGCCTTACGTTTCTTCATCTGCGAAATGATTTTCCAGCATTCAGTTCTACAGAGGAGGAATATTGTTACACAAGAGTTCACAACATTTCCTATTTTTCTAACAATTTTTTCCCGTTTTTTAATATTTGCTTAACATCTAGAATGCATCTTCCCGCCTTCAGATTGCAGTGAGACTTTTTAGTGCCTGGCGTTACAACACATCCAATTATTTAAATTACCCTACTTGCTTGAGTTGGGCATCTCAAATTCTTTCTTCGTACATATAGCTGTTTCACCTTTAATTGATAAATCGAAAATTTTGATACAATCCAATAAAACATATTGTTCTTAGTATTGCCTTAAATACTTTCATAAAAAAAACGACTCGAACAACGATTTAGTGCTATTTGCCTTAATGGATATTCTATACAGAGAATTATTTGCGCCATCTTAGCTGTATTGATTACCAATAACAGTAAAAACGTAGCTGAATGATGTGGTTCAGTGTTAAAGCAAAGGGCTGAAGTATGTAGTCATATACGTCATGTTGGCTTATTGCTATGCAGAATGACAAATTTTCTCCGAGAGAAATAAAAAATCTCATTTTAAATTAGGAGGGACACTTTTTTAATTTACAGATACGACTAAATCTTAACAAGTCACTGTTGGTCGTAAATATTGACTTGCGCTTGAAACCAAGAATTGTTAAATCTTATATTTATTTCGTAAATAGAAAATCATCATGTCCAGTCTAGATTCGAAGAAAGAAACGGAAATTCGTAACGTAGATCTGTGTTAAGACTGTGAAGGACCTCTAGCTTGTATACAATGCGTAAATCAATAAGAAACTTTTGAAGGTAGCTTTGGAAATTATTTTCAAGAAAGATTGTGCTGGATTCTCATAGGAGGAAGATTGGGTGAAAGTTAGACGGAATGGTAAATAAGCGAGAGGATTGAAAAACTTCTTTTGAAATGTTTTGCCGATGAGCCAGCGGCATAAAAAATCTGGTGAAATAAAATTATTATTTATATGACACCAGTTCCTCGGAAAACAAAGTAAAAGTTTGCAAAATTGTCTTATATATTAAGCATACACCCGCACACACATCTGTGAGGTGATTTGTTTTAATCATTTCACCCCAAGCAAGGCGGTAATGACACTATTACGTAGGAGGTGAAAGTGAGAGAAAAGACTGAGTATAGAGAGGATTGAGAAAAGGGCAAATGATGAACAGTGTTCAAGAAGAATGAAAGATGGCGATTGGCGTTGTTATTCAATTTTGAAGATATTAGTCATCAGGGGAGCAAGGAAAAAGAAGAGAGGTCCATAGGAAGAGAAGTGCGAAAAAGAACCCGTTGGAGTATAAGTGGCGTTTGCATTTGGCTATTTAAACAGTAAATCGGTGGGACCTATGCGCTAATCTAGTAGCACGCTTAAATTCATGTAATCGGTGGCCATGAGAATATTTGTAGAAAAGACAGGGAGAAGCCACGTCACGTCCGTGAGAACGTGACTGGAGTTGAGATTCCTGGTCAGAATTGATGATATTATAGATCCTTCTTTGAATTTTGTCAAGCATCTCGAGATGTACAGCAGGAGTACCAGACTATATATGGCAACAGTATTCATGGATAAATGATAGCTTTTAAAATGTGCAAGTTGGATTCTGACAAGAAACATTTTCTGGCCCGACACAGTGAAGCATCTTTCTTTGCAGTAAACGAAGCACTTGATTCGATATAGACACTCCACTTCATGTATGTTATATATATATATATATATATATATATATATATATATATATATATATATATATATATATACTATTTATATTGTTCGGACTGTTGTCATCACTTTTATTGTTATATTTACGACGTTTCGGACGTTGTACGATCCGTCCTTCTTCAGGTAATATACTTTGGAAAGTCGAACAAAAAATTTTATATATTCCCCGGAGGTATATTTTTCCAGTTCCGCGTAACATATCTCAGTTTTAAGTTAATATCCCTTTAGTAAATCAACTCTCAACGTATTTATGTTCATCTCTGCTGTTTCTTGCCACAGTTGCACAGTCCTTAATCATGTTCTCCTCTATGGTCTTACTCGGAAGAGATGTCTCCGTAATGCTGAACCACTCCTGGGGATGGTCCTGATGTTATATGATCCATAGATATTTTGTATCTTTTCCGATAATCCCTTCAAATAGTGTAGGCAGACCGGAGCTGTTTTCTGAGTGTTGTCATCCTGTTGTACCCTTCTATCCCAGTTTGTGGAAGCTGCTGTCATGTACCCAGGGTAGTCGTTACGTTGTAGGGTACTGACTATTTCTTGTTCATATGTCTCTGGGTCGCAATATGACTTTTGTTCGATGTTTTAGACAGCGGACGGTCCCTTTCTTGACACTGTATATGTGGTGGGAGTTGAAGTTGACCTATTGTCCGTTGAATGTTGGCTTGCGCTATACGGATGTCTTGAACCGATGCTCTGTTCGAGATGTTAATACACCCAGGAATGCTAGTTGGTTTCTCTCTCCATTGTGAACTTATCGATGATTTTATTGGGTTCACATTGTCCATTAGTAGCTGGCCCTCTTCCTCATAACAACAATCAGGGTAGGCAGACCGAAGCCCTTTTCTATGTTAAGGTATTATCGGAAAAGATACAAAAAAATATGTCGTTCATAAAACATCGAGCCGACCTTAATGAGTGATTCAACACTGCGAAGATACATCTTCCGAGGTAATACCACTCATAGAGGACTGTTTGTCAGAAATGTAATGGTGAAACAGGCCTCCCCTTAAAATAAAATTGCAGGGTTACCCTAAAACCGTAACACGAGGGTAAATAGAAAAATCAGGTATGGCTGGCCGTATATGGCGGGGGTGAATAACCACCCTCTGTGGGATGAAATGTTGAAATAATAGACTGGAATATAGGAAAACTTAAGGAATTAGCTTGTATGCCAGTCCACTCCTAAACCAGTAAATCATTGACATGAATACAATATGGGATCAAGTAATGCGGATTGTTAAAGAAAACCCATAAATCACAAATATATATATATCATATGTAATATGAACTTTGGTAAAAGATGGTTACTGAGACATTAGGTTTATAAGTCTCCAAAATTAACTCACTTATGTTCCCAAGGACACATGACCCAGTGGATAAAAGCGTTGCTTGAAGTAATCCAAAAGTGACTTGACCCAGAGAGGTATGTGTTCAACACCTGGTCAGAGCAGAAGTGAACAAAAAAACTTGGAGATATTAATTGAGAATCGAGATGTTCAGAAAAGGCATGGCATGTGAAACAGTATATTATATCACCCGAAATATTAGGGGGGGGCGAGTTTTCTTTTATCCGTGGTTGAAATTCTCACGTATATTCCTGTGTATAGTCAATTAAGATTCGAACAAGTTTATGCTCTGTTGTAATCAGAATACGACCTTTACTTTGCTGCAAATTTATAAATTCTCCAGAGAGAAAATGAGGCACATCCTCATGAACTACGAAACATTTACTGCCACCATTCATGGGCTCATATGTGAATACAATATATGAAATGTATTTGAATATGACGTTGACATCTACGTGTGAGCGTAGGTAATTTTTTCATGAGAAAATTCTGTAAAGCTTTAGTTCGTACTTATTTAAGCTTTGAGAAGACTTATTTTTATGGTTGCTATGATCTCAACGTCCGATACATTAACGGAACTTAGTAATATTTTACTTTTCTTAACGCCCGCTAAATGGTGTTGTATAATACAGCATAAAAGAAAAGGGCTGCCTAAATACGCACAATATATATATATATATATATATATATATATATATATATATATATATATATATATATATATGCGTGTCTGTGTGAATGTGTGTTTAAAAAATGAAGACGAAATTTATCGGTTTTCCTTGTGTCTTTATTTATACAGACACACTCACACACACATTATATATATATATATATATATATATATATATATATATATATATATATATATATAAATAAAAGTGAACATAGAAGTCAACACTTAGAGGCGACAGTCTGTTTCATGCTATATGCAATCGTCAGGCCACCTGACGATTGCATATAGCATGAAACACTGTCGCCTCTAAGTGTTGACTTCTATGTTCACTTTTATATTTACACACGCTCTATTTCTGATATTGAGCACTTTATTCCATAAATATAGCATACCTTAAGACTATATTTCTTTATATATATATATATATATATATATATATATTTATATGTCCAAATATGCCCATTTAAACCTACTTTACTTTCTTTTTCTCAACCTTTCTCTAAAATTTTTTAGATCAAAATTCAGATTATAACTACATGCTTAATGAATTTTAATCCCACATTATTTTTATTCCCTTGATAAATGAAATGCAGATTGTGATACCTGCCGAGAAATACATTTTCTTTCGTAGGACTTTCTGTGTCTTGACCGATGAACATTAATTTCAGTCCGAAAAATAAAAACGAGAATGTCTTTGTCCCACACGTGTATCAATTGAAATAAGGTTTATCGTTGGTATTTAACCGCATGTCCGCACATGACAAAAAGTGTCGAGTTCAAAGTGGGAGCCTTTGCATACCGTCGAATAGGGACAGAAATTTCCAAGACCACTCGATACGTTCTCTTTTGAATTTCTTACTATTCTTCCAAAAGCTAAGTATTAAGAATAAGGAAGATTTCATTAGAAACAAAAAAAATGCTGAACTGTTGCGTAACATCAATTTTCTTATCTAGCAGTGAATGCAGAACATCACAGATGACGAGGAGGCTGGAGAAAACGGATAATGAGAATACTATGGACGCTTATACTTAGGATCAAAAAGAAACAGGAGAAATTTCTAGGACACATAACGAGGAAAGAGGGCTTGGAGAAATTGACGCTCACGTGACGTACGGTAGGTTATTTGTTGTTTTCCCATGCCCCTATTTCATTAGAATTAAATAGGGACATAAGGAAACAGCGAATAGCCTAGCTAACAAGCTTTTGTAAATGGTTGTCAGAACATGAACTGAAGTGATAGCAAAAAGAAAAACCTTACTCAAATCTTCAAAAGACAGGAAGTTGTGGAGATCAATGATTGTAGATGGGTGGACAAGCCTGGTTAAGGATCCCGGGCAGTGCTTTATGACCCTCGCTATATTTGCTTTGTTTTTCTACCTACATTTATATACATAACAAATTAAACTAAGAACAACTATTAAAAGATGAAAAATTTTCTCGGATTTTGAAATCAGTATCGGGTCTTTTTTAGTTTTTGTCTAAATTTGTGAATTTCTTTTGATCATGTTAAGTCTAAAAATAAAATATGTAAAATTCACTATTTTTATTTATAATTTGAATGTGTTAAATTATTCAACTTTTTAACAAGAAAAATCTCAAGTTGATGTTAGAATATTGCCGTAAACCATTGCTGACTTATTTAAGATGGAATGATCTATTATGGCATGCCTCTAATTTGTATTTAGATACATTGTGTTCATTTTCAAATTTTCTAGTTGAAATTTTCACCTATATTGCATATTATCAGTTATTATACATAATTAGATTACGCTAATATTTGTATTTTATATGAATATTACCTTATGAAAATTGAGATATAGTACAGTGGGGTTCCGTATCATAGATTCGGAATGGGCCTATCATAAATTAGGGACACGCAACCCTTGCACGGATCTTGCTTGTAGGGACACGGCATATAGTCTTTTACCGTAATAAACCAAAGTTAACAATATAGTGTAGTTTAGTTTAGACAGTTGTGTTCATAGAAATAATAGATAAATAAAAATTAATTATAGTGTCAAAATAATTATAATAAAATAATTATAACAATTATAATTATAATTAATTCACTCATCCTAAATCAATGAGAATCGGCCCCAATTTTCCCCATCTACACACACAAACAAGTGACATTCTCACTATCGGAGAAGCAATGCACACGGACAGGTCATCAATACATGCATCAACGAAAATTTTGTCTCCTGTTCCTTTTGCAAGTCATAATATTAACATTTATCTCTTAGTACTCAACAAAATTCGAGGGAAGAAAACTCCAGACAATTATGGTATTGTTCGAACTTAAATATCTGGACACTCATTACACACATCTACATAAAAAAAAACACACACGAGAAAGAATATATACATTTTGCTTATTCTTTATATAATTCATCTGTTGGAATGCGATCCATATTTGATCTACATTTGACCCCAAACTCACTATTTTACTCAGTATTGCTGTCTCTCATTTCTCCAACACCATATAAAAACCAGATAATAAATAATACTTGTTTTGTTGTTTCCACTTTTGCTGTTTCTCATTTTTACGAGAATTTTTTGTATATATAAATGTTAGGGGTTTATAATAATTTACCCAGATTTATAACTCCCCTAGAAGAAGTAAAGTGGTGCTGAAATAATATAGCCTTTACTTATAAGACTGATAAGTTTTTATTACTCTCTGTTTATCGATGATTAGCAGCATGGCCCGGCGTTGCCCGTGCTTGATTCAAAAATCGTACGACTCATACAGCAATCGCTATCACTTGACATAAATTATTTTTGCCCTTCCTTGCCTTTAAAGGAGTGCCCTTGGCCGTGCTGATGTTGCTACATGCCTTACTTCTTGCCTATCTCACACTGCGAATTTTTTCTAAGCTCTATACTAAACATTAAATCTGTTACGAAAAAAGAACTAAACAAAATGAACGCAAAACGATCAGCTTAAAAAAAAGGACTCGTAACTGGAAAAACCGAATGGAAAAAAATGTTAACAACAAATACTTTTTCACACCCAACCCAGTTCTGCGGAATCAGAGTCAACGTTGAGTTTAAGCAAGCGAATGAGCCAATTGGAGTAAAATGCCAGGCAGATTTAAATTTTTCCCACTTGTGACGAATGCAGCTATCGATTTTTTTGTTGCATGCTAGCATGCTAGTTAACATTCGTGTCTGTCAGCTGTTGGCTCTCACGCTGGCCAATAGAATCTTCCTGCCTATTCGTGGCAGTCGGCTATAGGCTCTCACTCTGGCCAGTAGAAAATGGCCGCAAACTACATTAAAAATGCCGTCGAAGCATGAAAAATTCGATTATTTCCACTATCGATGGGAGTTGGGAAATGCAACGTCGGTTTTGGCCTTCCCGATTACTTGGAACATGTGCATGTAAATTTTGGTGCAAATCCGTCCAAAATTGTGGCCATGCATTTGTTATACACACACACACACACACACATCCAGCCTTTTATAGATAGAGATAATTCCGTTTTTTCATCATTAACTTTGCCAGAGATAGTGCATGTTTTTTAAAGATCATGTAATGATCTACATACATATATTTCCATGATGCTAGATCCTCTACTAGTTTGATTCGACTTTGCTTTGCGCTTTAAAGCATTAAATTTGAAATAATAATAGCCATACATTTTGAGGTTTTATTTTATGGAGCAATTCAAAACTGTTAAATCCGATTATGGACAGTGCGATCATATATTAGTTTATTTCTACTTCGGAATTCTTCGTGCAGTTTCAGGTTTGAATCTCAGTTTACAATATAGTCAAAAGAAATATAAAATACTCAGTTGATGTATTTTATTAGGTTGCTGCAAAAATAATGACGTAATAATGTCATTTTTTGACGTATTTTTTAACGTCAAAAAACGACATTATTACGTCATTATTTTTTGCACCAACCTAATAACATCGAAAACGAAAAGTATAGTCGAATAGTATTGATAAGTTATGTTGGAAATACATTTTAATAATCGTTTGCAAAAGTTTAGATATCAGACAATGGAAAATGTTGAACCGGAATCCAAATTCGTATTGGAACTGCAAAAGTAGCTTTCCAAAAACTAAGCAAAGAGGTAAAAAACAGGAATACTTCGTTAGAAACAAAGTAAGAAGTGCTGGTCTTCTATGCTAAATCAGACCTTCTGATTCTGGCAGTTAATTCCGGACAATTTCCTCACAGATAAAGAGTAAACTGTATGCAACAGAAATGTTGTTCAGCAGAAGGATGTTGAGAATATCATGAACTGAGCGTGGAAGAGACGTCTTAAGGGTAACTGAAAAAAAAAACACATTTAAAATCCAGAAAGAGGCAGCTGAAATTTCTGCGTCACATATCAGAAAACAGGGTTTAGAAAATTTGAGATGCACGTGACATATTAGGGGAAATTGGGACAGAGGGAGGTAGTGAACCACCTACCAGCCAAGCTTATATAAATGGCTGACAGGCGAAGTGGTAAAAATGGCAAAAAGACAAAACTTCCTAAGAGCTGCACGCGGTAGGAGTTTGTGGAGAACTATGATCGCTCACGTAAAAAAAAAATGATACGGCACGTAGAAGAATATCGAGTAAGAAGATAGTCTTGCTCCAATCTAGAAGTCCATGACAACTTTCCTGCATACCGACAAAATCATCATTCGAAATTCAGGTATTTTACTTACGCTTGAACACTTGATAGGGGTAAATATTCAACCACGTCACGCACCGGACTCGTTTGATATTTATTTAGATAAGCTGGTCTAATCAGAGAAGTAAATGACTCGAAACGGATTCTCACTGCATTAATAACATTAATTTAAGATTTGTTCGCTAAACATCCCTCTCTATCAGATGCCAACCTATATTCTAGGTTCCCATACATGTTGGATTCTCTTTGCCAAACGATATTGGCAATGTCGACGTTGGAGGGGAAATGAATAAGAACCTCATATTTGTGGATGGCATCAACGGTCTGGCTGGAACTGAAGACAAATTGGTTAATCTGGTCAGGTGTCTGGACGAAACAATATCCTAATACAGCATGGAAGTCGGCGCCATCAAAGCTGAAGTGAAATAGTGAGGAACCCGTTAGGACACTAATTACAGCCAAAACTGGAAATGGGACAAGAACATTACCGGTTTGTCAAAGACACCATGACAAGGAACGCGATATTTTTGCTCAGAAAGGGTATCAGAAAGTACAATACAAATGCAGAAGGGCGTGAATGTTGTTTATAGATTACACAAAGGCGTTCTGTAAATACGCCACAAAGTTCTGTTGGAACTGCTGAGCAACCTTGACATATTAAGGATATCAGAATAATCCAGAAACTGCACTGGTAAAAACCCGCCTGAATACGGACAGAAAATGAGTTCAGCAGGTATACAAAAATAGAAACGGGTGTGAGACAAGGATGTGTCTACTCACCGGACATATTCAATCTATACAGAGATGAAATTCTGAGAGAATTAGAAGTCCTACCAGGGTGCATTATTGGCGATTACAATCTTAACAATATAAGGTACCTAACAAGCTTTCGTAAATAGCTGTCATAACACGAACTAGGGTGATAGGAAAAAGAAAAAAACGTTGCTCAATTCTTCAAAAGACAGGACGTTGTTGAGATCAATGAATTTAGGTGGGTGGACACACCTCATTAGGGACCCCGGTAGTGCTTTATAACCCTCGCTATTTTTTCTACTTATGTTTATAAATATATGTATATATATATATATATATATATATGACAAATTAAACTAAACACAACTGACTATTAATGGATGAAAAATTTTTGTGGATTTTGACGTCACTATGGGGACCGTTTTTGTTTTTGTCTAAATCTCTACAGATGACAAAGTGTTGATAGCAGACAGAAAAAAAGTGACAAAAACTTCTACAAAAGTTAGTGAAAGAAAGTGAGAAGAAAGGATTAAATATAAGCTGCAAGAAGATAGAATGAATGGTTGTTAGCAAAAGCAAGAACCTAAAATGCAAATTACAAAGAGGAGAAACCAAAATCAAACAACTATAAAAATTTAATTATCTGGAAAGGGTTGTAACAGAGGAGATAATGTGCAACATTTAAATCCGAAGGCGCACTGGGATTACTAAAGATGCTTTCCAAAAGCTAAGCTGTGTAATAAAAAAAATAGAAAAATTTGATTTGAAACGAAGAAAAAACTACTTAACTGTTACATGATATCTCTCTTCTTATATGGCAGTGAATGCTGGACAACCTCTTCAAAGATGAAGAGATTTGAAGCATCAGAAATGCGATTCTACAGAAGGATGCTGATGATAACATGGTTTGAATACGTGAGCAACGATCAAGTTTTAGAGAAAATGGAAACAAAAAGGAGAATTATATTTAACATGGGAAAGATACAGTTGAAATTTTTAGGGCTCATAATGAGGAAAGAGGGCTTGGAAAATCTGATACTTACAGAACAGATTGAAGGCAAGAGGAACAGAGGAAAACAACTTGAGTATATGTATGGCGGAACAGTGTTTAGAAAAAAAAAACAACAAAAATACATTTATTAAGAGCTATAAAAGAACGGGAAATTTTGGAGAGCCATGATTGTCCACGCCTTGAGGGGACAGGGTACATGAAGCAGAAGGTCAGAAACAATTTAAATACTTTTGCGCAATCATCAGCCAAGATTGATCCAAATCATAATTCAATGTGATAATTGCGTTGACAACAGCTGCGATGGCACTGTGGAAAACGATCTGGAAAGAAAAAAATAAACTCAGCCTCAAAAATAAACTGAGATTGTAACATTCTCTCGTATTGTCGGTTCTTCTGTATGAATGTGAGTCATAGACATTCGTTTGGTATTAGCTACACCGACCGAGTCACGAATGTAGAGGTGCGCAGAAGAGTGAATCTTTAGATAGCTGGCTATGAAGACGTATTGACCTACCATAAAGAAGAGGAAGCTGAAGTGGTATAGCCATGTAACTAGATCAAAAGACCTCTCCAAAACCATCCTACAAGAAACGGTAAATGGGGCAAAGGAGTAAAGGGGCACTAAAGAAAGAGATGATCGGTCAACATCGTCGAAGGGGCCTGAAAAATTTTGCACAGGCCTAACCGCTGGCCATTGATCGGATTCATTTTTGAGAAAACCTGGATGCAGCTGACCTACGACATTGGTGGGTTATAAAACAAGAAGACGGGGCACCAATCTTTTTGGTATAATTTATGGTTGATTATTATGTATTGTAACAAAAAGATAACTAGTTAATTTTTAACAAAGCGGTGAAGATTCATAAAAGCACTACGATTAGAATTTTCTTTTCATTTTTTTTTCGCATCACTTTAGATTAAGCAGGCCGTTTGCCACTATCTAAAATAAGTTTTTTTAATTGTTATTAAATTTTATAAGAGAATCAATTTTGCTATGTAAATTTATTCCCATACGGAAGCCAAAACAAAAATATGTTCATAGAACATGTTCACTAACGCGATAATATTCCTCTTCTTAGCTATGAGTTAAATAGTAAAATTGGAAGAATTATTATCTCAAAAACATTGCTAATTCATTATTCCCTCACAAGAAGAATCTTATAATCCAAAATATGTTTCAGTTTTAAATAAACCGCAATAATTGTTACACCATAAAAACAAATCAGTGTATTTTTTATCATTGGAAATTCGTAACTTGAAGTAACCTGAAATTATTTTTCATACATTACTGTCGATTAAGCACTCCGAATTTCGAAGATTTTTTGTTTTTAGAAATCATGTCCAAGGAGTATATTTGTTTTGTTTTGGCTTCTGTAGAGAGTTAACTTAATATGAATTTATATAGAAAACTAAACCCCCTATTAGCTTTTATTAACTTGAATCAATATTTATTTTATTTATTTATTTTCAGATATTCGTGACCTAAAGTTCTTAATCTATGAAACAAAATTATTATTTCTGGTCACAGGATCTATTATTGTATAACTAATCAAAAACATGAAACCGTTTTCTATATTCCTAAAGTACTGTTTGCATGCCTTTCTCTATGTTGTCTTTTCGATTGCCAAAGAAAAAGTGTTTTCATTAGACAGTGTGTCTCTGCTCATGAAGAATTTATTCCCGCTTTCTGTATATATTGAATCACACTTGATGATTGGAAAGCTAGCAGCATTTCTGTAAACTCAAAACTAATAGAAACAAAACGCATATTAATCATAAGTTTACGGTGAAATCGTGCTGAGATCACCGAAATGATGTATTGTTGAGTCTATTCAGCAACTTAAATAAGGGATTGCTTGGGAACACTGAATTCTGTAAGCGAACTCCTACAGTCTGAAATATGGTATGGATTTGCCTAACCCACAAAGGATGCATATGCCTTTAAAACAAATCAATCAGCCGGGGAAATCTTAAACAGCGAAATAATACGCTAGAGCTTAATTTCCCAATGTGGTATCTTTTATGATATATTCCCTGTGATGGTAAAATCCCTTATGGAAAATAGACTTGTTCCTCTAATAACAAGGCAATAAAAACGATGAATGGCTCGTCAACGCCCAATTTGAGAACGACCATTTTGAATATTGTATCAAAGTTGTCGTTAGGCATAAAACTGCTATTTTTCGAACTGTCTTTCGTTTCCCTCAACAAATTTAGAAGTTGATGACCTCATTTATGGAACTGCTTCACTTTCTAAATAATTGAGTTAGCGTCATTCACTGAATTAAATTTTGCTACCCACCCCTTCGCTTGTTTCTTCGAGGATGACATTAATGACACCCATGTTCAAGATTGACGGCCATCTCTCCATGTTCAAGGAGATATCATACATCATTGTCTTCTTCTTTCTCCTTCATTTTTTGTTCTTCTTTATCCACCACTGTCTCTCTCTATGTTTTTTTTCTTTTCCAATGATTTAATATATTGCTTTTTTCATCCAACTTCCCCATCTTGTAGAAGTGATTCATCATCTGACGCTTAGCTGTGAAACGCGGGCTGCAAATTGTAGAGAGATTGTTTGTTTCCATGATCATTCAACAATGTAATAAGTTCAGTAATCCCTTGGTGCTCGAATGTTGTGGCCTTGAGCTAACTTTAAACAAGTTAAACATTAGCTGTTAACAAGTTGACTACCAGAGAACAATTTCGAAATCTGACCTCAAACGACAATTTTATAATAGTTGTGACAAGAAAAACATTTTTATGAGATGATTTAAAACTTCAACTAAAGCCTTAACATTGTTTTCACGCAAAGAAGTAGCCCTTGCAAATAAATTCCTTGATGGTGCCCGCAGATGAAAATGGAACAAGAATTGCCAAGCACGAGATAACTCGTACTCGGCGCCATAATAAAACTGCCAGCCATTTGATATTTTCTTACTTCTCAGCGTCATCAAATTTGAAGTTATTATAATTCCCACATTTTATTCTTCTCAATTTGGTCTGTGTACCTTCGAATAGTGTAACGGTTACTGGCACGGAAAATGCAATCGACGAACTGAGTTCAAATTCTAGCCTCATTTCTTCTGATCACTTTCGAATTAATGCTTTTGGGGAAATGCATGAATCCACCTCTTTTTACCCCCACCTATTGGTTAAATATCAGGATAGCGATCTCTGTAAACATTCTAGGAGACCAACAACAATGAATTAAAAATCCTGGAGAATCGACGGAAAAACTTACTCTACTATCTTTCCCAATGTGTCATTATAATACATAAGTAATAAAGAATAAGTAATCTATGGAGAGCCATGATTGTCCACGCCCTTACGAGACACAGCATTTAAAAAATGTTGCTATTTTTTTTCCTTTTTGCTGTCTATTTTTTATCTCTTGCCGATTTTTCTCCTTCTTTCTCGTTTTCCTTTTTCTTACCTTGTCTCTTCTTTTTTTTCTGTTTTCTCCTCCTTTTTTCCTCTCTCCCCTATACCCATGTCTATTTCTTATCTTGTTGACGGCGTCTTTTCTATTCATTTTCTTACATCTATTTTTCTCCTTCTCTTTGTCTGCTCCATTTGTCCCTTCCTTTTTCCTTCGCCATCTTCTTCCTTTATTTTCATTTTTTTCATCTGCTTTTCCTTTTTTTTCGTCAATGTTTTAATCTCACCCCTTCCTCTCGCTTCATCATGTTTTGCTCTCTATCTCTTTCCTTCTCTCACTGTTGTGCGTGCGATTGCTTTTGAGGGGTTTTCGGCTGGTCTTATATCTCTTCTTTTTCTTACTGTTGCTGTTCTTACTATGATAATCTTTACAGAATACGGGTAACTCGAAAGAACCAGAAATATTCCATACATTCTATTCGATGGACGGCCTGATTGGATAGAAATGCTGACCTTGGTCCGTTTCAGACGCCTATACGGTCAGCTATCTTGAATAATTTCCGACTTCGGAGAGTATGACAATAAATCTTTTCAGAAGAAAATTCATCTCCGGCAATTTCGGATGGGAATTGCCTGTTAAGTCTCTGATCGGTTATATTTTTTTTTTATGAAGATGCCGAAAAAGGAAGAAAACGATAAGGCTTCAGCGGCCATCTTTCGTTTCGTCTATGAAACGAATGTCTGAACAAATGATTATACGAATATGATCAGCTTATGGAATACATACTGAACCTTGCTCGTTTCATTCTCGATCATTTGCAATCATCCAATTGGAGCTGAATTCAGCAGTTTTATATATGATCACCGTCGAAATTATTATCCTCGGAAGCACTTGGTTCGGATAAGAGTTATGAAGGTTAATCAGAAGACACAATCCTTAATTTCGATAATCATACAACATCCCTAAACATTCGACATCAGTAGAATTTTGATTGCGAAGTCTTAAAAGATAGCAGACGCAGAACTATCGCCAGTCACGATAAAGGGTTGTCCATTCAAGGAGTCTCCGTACCCTGAGAGAATATTGGCCTCAAACTCCCACCAACCCAAGTGGAACTCTTATATAGGATCCATCGCTAAAGATGCAGATAAAATAATCGACTCTCTGTGCCTCCAGTAAGTACCTGACTCCTAACTGCTATCCTCTAACTTTATAAGAGCAAAATCAGGCTGAAAAGGAAGTACTGCTGCGATATTTGAGCGACAGCTGCTCGACCCTCACTTTCCAGTCATGATAGAGTTCAAAAGTTTCTCCGAATCATTGTTGAAGAAGAATTATTTTCCTCCGGATAACCTCTCTCACACAGGCGGGGCGTGGCGAGACTCTCACTGTTCTATCGCTAATTCCATGGAAAGTACTCGGACGAACTACATCCCTTGGTTCCAACAAGTCTAACCTTCAATTATTTTCCACCCAATAACCTCCTCACACAGGCGGGGTGTGGCGAGGCTCTCACTGCTCTATCGCTACTTCCATGGAAAGTACTCGGACGAACTACATCCCTTGGTTCCACCAAGTCTAACCTTCAATTATTTTCCACCCAATAAACTCTCTCACACAGGCGAGTCATTCACTGCTCTATCGCTCCTACGATGGAAATTGCTCGAACGAACAATACTTCTTGGTTCCGCTAGGTCTAACCTTCACAGTTAGGATCCGCCATGCTACTTACTGTTGTAGATTCCGAGATGAAATTCGGTCTCCAATGAATGACAAACGCAAGTATTAAATATAAGAAATTAAATGTATTTCCACAATAATACAATGGGTATATTGTTAGTAAATCCAGGAACGCGGTTAGTCGTAATAATAATATATATAGATATAGTCTCGAAGTAGGACTTCCTTAGAGTCTACGTGCTTGTAACTCACTTCTACAAGCGGTTACCTCACACTATTACTCTACCTCCAACTCAATCACAATCTCTGCTCACTCTCCCAATCTCTCTATCTATCTCTCCATATTCTGACTGACTGTGGGTATTTAACGGCAGCAGTCCCAGTAACACTGGTTGAGTCCCCTTATATGAAAAAGGGGTGGACCCCATAACACTTACATCGTGGAAAACCACTCCCATTCCCTCCGTTTTCTATCTGCAAGAAGTAAGTTACACTCAAAAAGCTTCTTCCAACGAATCACTACCCTGTCAAACAAACACAAGAGGATGCTTCACCGATCACAACAATGTTAATCTGTTCAAATCTAGAGTTAACCGTTATCTTTCTCTCCTATCCATATAAAATATCGGTTAACGTAATCCTCTATCTCGAGTGGCCCATGAAAGGAGTATAATGGATTTAATGACTTTTGAAATTTACATATTTTTGCCGCAAGATCATATTCAATATAAGCCCATCAGAAATTACAGGCTAGACTATGT
>OZ010579.1:86942418-87007418 GCA_963932145.1 Acanthosepion lycidas
GAGAGAGGAAAATGTATGACAAATTTGAAAAATCTTTCGTGTAATGCTTTTCGTCCTTTAAGAATATATATATATATATATATATATATATATATATATATATATATATATATATAATCAGCTAGATTAAAAATAAAATAAAATAAAATGTAAAATTCCAAGAATCCCATGTTCGTGCGCATGCGCAGTTGCACCAACATAAATTTAGTCCGATGAAGTCCTAAAAGACGAAAAGCGTCAAAAGAAAACTTTTTTCCACTTTGTCATACACTCTTCCCTAATATTGTTCTTGATATATAAAAACAGATATCATTATCTCATTCATATGTATATGTATGTGTGTGCGTGTTTAAGCGTATGTATATACACTCAGGTTAGTTGTGTCTATACATATACAATAATTCTCTAATATATATATATATATATATATATATATTATATATATATATATATAATTCAGTAAATGTGGTTTCTTTTCACCGGATTTATTCAACTATTACAGTAAGGCGATCCTGAGTGAATTAAAACCCCTACCAGAATGCCTTACTGGTGACTACAATCTTAACCAAAAAAGATATGCAGATGACAGTCTTGTTAGCATAAACACAAAGGAAACAGCAATTACTCCTACAGAAATTATCAAGGGAACGCGAGAAAAAGGCCCAAACATCAAATGTAAGAAGACAGAATCTATGGTTGTTAACAAAAGGGACAACACAACATGTAAATTACAAATTGGGGATGCCAAAATCAAATTACAGCAATTTCATTATCTGTGAAATGTTTTAACAGAGGACGGAAGCTGTGACGCCGAAATCCGAGGGCGCGTTTGGATAGCGAAAGATGTCTCCCGAACAAATTACTAATAAACAGCAATATTTCGTTAGAAGCAAAAAAAAAAAATGCGCTGAACGGTTATGTAATATCCGTCTTCCTATATGACAATAATTACTAGACAATTTCTCCACAACTGACTTGAGACAACAGAACTTTAGTTCTACAGAAGGATGCTGAGAATACTATTGCCATGTGAACAACAAGACAGTTTTAAGCTAACCTGGAAGCTTTTACTGCGAATCAGAAAGAGTCAGTTGAAATATCCAGGGGGCATAAGGGGTTGGTGAATTTAGCATTCAGAGGACATACTGAAAACAATAGGGACATGAGAAAATAGCGAATAACCTAGCTAACGAACATAGTTGGCACAGCTACAAAGGACAGGATGTTTAGGAGAACCATTACCTCAACGACCTGAAGGAACTTGGAATTATATATATATATATATATATATATATATATATATATATAATAGAGATAAATTAGAAATAAATAATATGAACATAAAAATGGACACACGAGTATTTGACTCTCACAGGGTGTACTGAAATCAAAGGCAAACAGTCAGTAACCTACTTAACGAGTTTGTGGGAATAGATAGATAAAGAGACTAAATGTACTTAGAGCATCAAAATACAGGACGTTATGGAGAGATGATCGGCCACCACTTGAGCCCTTATAAGATTTGTATGTTTGATACTTTTTAAAGCATAAAAGTCATCATTACGCGCTACGTGAATTTTTGACAAACCCCCCTGAATTTCTAGTCTAATCTGACACTCGTAAATCTGACTTTCTAACGCCCTTATTGTGACCTTTTGCCAGACTAATTTCAGTATATACTTGCCATTTTACCGCACTTATAATATTATAGAAAAATTGCCTTACGGAGAGAAATCATTTAATATGAACCTCTGTAATATCTATAGGCAAAAAGGACGCTTCTATCCCCAGATTAAAGAAACACTTCACTCTCTACGTGACATGTCCTTTCAGGACGTGAGTGATTATGGTTCTCCACAACTTCCTCTCTTTTGTAGCTCTTAGTAGTGTTTGTCTTGTTGCCATGTCTCATAATAAATAGTTTACGGTCACACCACGTTGAAAAACCGGTTCCCTTACGATCATCGAAATTAAGCAACGTAGTGACTGGTCAGTACTTAAATGGGTGAACATTTGGAAAAACCAAATGGTGTAAGCTTGGATGTGTGGGTAGTGTAATGGATAATAACTCGGGATTGTTAATCGGAGAGATGAGATCAAATTCCCGCAGGGTTCGTTGTATTCACTCACGCGCAAATACCCCTTGGGAAAGATATGAATTCACCTCTTCACCCAGTTATGAGTTAATTAATAAGAGTTGTATCATAATCTGTATTCCGCTAGATTTCGTAAATATCAGAAAACAAAATTTGCACGAATATCGTTGTGATTCATCCACAATTCCCATGAAAGTGAATTTGATATAAATCTAAATAATCACGCAAAGACTGTGTATCAAACAAAATAATTATAGCAAATTAGAATGAACACGAATTATGGGGAGGTTTGTAGGAACGTATAAAAAGACTAATGCTGGTGATAGTAGATTTCAATAAATTCTGTTGAAAGCAGTTTTTTGATAGACACCAAACCATAGTTCATTTTACCCCTTAAAACCTTTAAATGTCAGCAAAATATTATGGTGAGTAATTGAATGACAAAATGTAAAAAAAAGTTATGTTATATATTTCATCCTTCAAAAAGACTTCTTCAGTCTGAATAGTTTTTTTTTTTATTGGAATTCATCTATTTGTCAGGGAAGGAAACAAAAATGTAAGTAAACGTCAATTATAATTAAAGCTGAAGAGAAATGTTGAAAATGAAGGGATTTTTCATTTAAAATTTCTAGTATCCGACATATCTAGATGAACTGCTTAACTGACTTCATTAATTCTCTTTCCACTTTTATTTATGTTTTTCTCGTTGTTGTTTTTAGATAACTCACATTGCAACTGTGATAGTCTTGTTAAGAAAAGTGAAATGCAATATGAACCTGGACATAAATTTACCCTGGAAGAATTAGTTCCCTTTCTATACATTTTCACTATAATAAATTATTGAACATTTTAATAAACACTACATCTTCAACACCAACCTTATGGTCAAACTTAAGAAATTAACGAATAATGCTTTGATTATGCTTCATCATAAAATATATCATTCAGGGTCATATATTATTTTATTTAAATTCCTAGACATTTCACCTGTGTATTTCTTATGACGATTATTATCGTTTGTAGTGGAAATACATGCCTCAGGTTTTAGATCGTTATTTTATTTTGTATTAATTAAATTTCTTATTGTTTTAGTAGTACTCGTAACAAAGAAAGGTTATATTAAGTTTATATAAATTCTTTTCAATTTTATTTATTACTGAATTTGTATGTAATATTGTGTATCTAGTTTTATTCAGACTATTTATATTTCTAGTCTTAAATGCCTCACATTGTAATAACGACGGTCTTGCTAAGAAAAGTTAAATGCTGTATGAGCCTGGGCGTAAATTTACCGTGGAAAACTCAGAAATTAGAGCCCTTCCTGTACATTTTCACATTATTAAATTACCGAAATAAGTCAAATATTCCGGCATAATATATCTTTATATAAGAATGCGGATAACTTTCCCTCATAATTTTCTTTTAATTAAAACTGTATTTTTTAAGTCGACATTTTGGTTAGACTCAACAAACAAATAATGTATTGAGTGTACTGTTTCATAAAAAGTTCATATAAAACGGGTATACTAATAATTCTTAATTAATATTCCATAATTACTATCATAAGTTTTAATTAATATGGGAAAACTGAAACATTTAATCTCAGTATGATAGTAGAATAGCATAGTTAATCTAGAATTTCAAACTGACTAGTTAAACTGAAGAGACAAAAAAATTAGACAAAGCTGCAAGATACCATAAATAGCTACGCCCACCTGAATAACGGCAGCTACGTAACGTGGTACGAAATCTACAAGTTTATAATTTGGAGCTCTCTATAATTGAATTATCATAAAGATTAGTCTGAGATATATAATTATATATCATTCTCCCGTGAAGATGTGTTTAAATTAACTACATCAGGATCTCTTTATGTCATTGTTGTCAAGAAGGAATTCAATTTCACTCGTAGTCTTTGAGAAATCCAATAGAGTATAATTCGTAAGATGACAGAGCTATTAGCAGCTTTCACAACATTGCTGACAAGCTGAATCTGTATATTCACTCATTCTTCTACAACATGAATACACTTCGAAATTCCCTCTTGTTTACACAGATCGACATACACTTGATGAAGACCTCTCTGTTAAATATCTTCGAGACTCCTCTCTGACTTCCATCTGTACGGCTGATACTGACATCCAGTACAGCGAATCGTCGCGTCTTCTCTGACTAGCGTTCTCGGCTGAGATGAAGTGGAAATACTATATTGAATCCATTGCTAGATCAGCTGTTAAGAAAGTTCGTGCTACAGAATCTATCCTACGTATATATGTCTACCATTCGCCCATGCTTAAAATATTTCTGCCAATCATGATCCGGTACTCCTGCTATTTATCTAGAGTTCCTTGATAAAATCCAAAGAATCGTCAATATTATTGACCCTGTTCTGGCATCTTGGCTTCAATCATTTTCCCACGCTACAAAGTTTCCTCCCTATGCCGTTTCTATAAATATTTCATGGTAATTGTCCCGATGAGCTCTTCGCTATGGTACCTAGACGTTTCTTTAATTTAATCGTAGTACCAGGCTGGCGACGAGGTTTCATCAATTGACAGTTGAGCTGGCTAGATATAGCCGTAAGTTTTATGCTAACTGTTTCTTCTCTCGCACTTCTCGCTTGTGTAACCTCTCCTCTGGCATCGTGCTTTCCAGCCATTTTTAATCTTCAAAAATGTAAATGCAATGTCAATTGATATCTACTGTCCTCCTGATTACTCTTCTTTTGTTCTCGTTCCTTAGTAATGCGTTTTTTTTTCTTTTTTTTTCTAACTCTTGCATACCCCGTAACCCCTTGGCTCTTAGTGGCTTTACTCCCTTGTTTGGAGTGAACTCGATTAAAAAATATATAAATAACGCACTTGACCATCTGCACCAAACAGTTTCAAACGTGACTGGTCTGATCAGGTGACACAGTGCCGGTCTTCCATTTTCCAATTCGCTCAGATGACTTACAGTAACAGGTACCGTAATGTTGATCATGGTATCTTTGTTAAGCAACGACTGCTGAATATCATGAAACATAGATTACGTTGATTGATGGATTAAGTGACCCGAGCGGTTTCATGAGATGCAATTTAATATACTTTTCTCCTTCGTTTGGGCGGTTAGCATTCTTGTCAGTCACTGGCGGTCTCGCCTTTACATCTCATACGGGCGCCCGTATTTTTTACCTGATGCTATTTTCTGCCTGGAATTAATATATTTCTGGTGTATAATTGTTACTTACCCGTAAAAAATAGGTTAGAATAGTTGTTCCCCCTCTTTTGGGCCGCAACAGTTAATCTGTATTCATATAGGGTTAAATCTTACATGCGTCCCATAGAGGCCTAACTGAACTCCACTACCTATTTACCCATTAAGCTGTATAGAATATTCCGGTTGAATATATTTCTAGAATGGGGTGGGAAATCGTGATGCTCTTTCTTAAGACCTTCTATTTATCTTTTTTATTAAAATGTTCACTTTAACAATTTCTGCGCAAGTATTACACGTTGAACATCACTAACCCAGCATCATTGGAATCTGTATGGTACTGGATATGTTATTTTGATGTATTATTGATGACTAGGTTAGATTATCCTGACCTCAGCATCTAACCACATTATTTTGTGTTGTAATGTACGGCAAGAGTGCGATGAGGTTGAGGGTAACAACTAACCGATTGCTCTCCCACCAATTACGGGAGTAATAGGCAGAGAGGGGGAAGAGACGGCAGGTAACAAGAATAACACGGCTCGGAAACCACAACAACTTTAGAAACAAAATGCCTTCAGACCGACATCACAAGACACCGAGTCTTGCTGACTGTTGGTTTTCTCCCTTGTTTTAATGGACATAAGGCAGCTTACAACAAAAAACGGATCTTCACCAGTTGCAGAGAGGCCCATATCTAGATATACTAAGCTGCTTCGCTACTAACGGTGAAAGCTCGGATGTGACTGGTGTTAACAGACATGACCAGAGCGACTTTTGCGTCTGTACCTCTTGTCTTTAAATTACCCTGTCAATCAGTATATGTTAGTTAATAAGGTTAAAAAAATGAAAGGAAAATTACTCCATCTGTTACAGACAAGCTATGGTTTGCACTTCATGTGTTTATTGGAAGCATGACTGGCGTTAAGCGTTAGCAGGTTATAATAAAAATGCATGAAAGAAAAAATAAGTAGAAATGTTTTACCATTGTTTAAAACTGCTCCCAAACAGATGATGGAATTGGTATCGCCGACAATACTAGCGAAATATGAAATTGTTCTAGTAGAAATTAGCGCCGGCTAAAGCGGATTACGAATTAGACATGATCAAACTCTACATCAGAACTTATTGAGTAGTTAGGGTAATTTGGCCTCGGGTAATAGCAAATAAATCCGGTCGATTAAACTATTGAGCAATGGATTTGACCGTTACTGAGTTCCTTAGATTTGTGACCTTTTGCAAAGATGAAGCTGGGCTAATTTTTAAGGTGATGATTAAATGGTAACAAGCTCGTCTGGTTGTTCAGTTCGATTCTCATTGGCTCTACGAAATGTGTGACCATTGCACTCAGCTACGACTTTATGGCATTATCAAATAAGTACAAAAGTTTAAACACCATTAAGTGTTTTCAAAGTTGGTGTGGTACTGAAATATGAAGGTGAATTGGAATAGAAAAAGAGGCCTTCTAAAAGCTAAAAAAATGTACTAAGAAACAGCATTTAACAACATTATTTTGTGTTGTAATAATGTACGGCAAGAGTGTGATGAGAAGGTTAACAACTAACCGATTGCTCTCCCACCAACTACGAGAGTAACAAGCAGAGAGGGGAAAGAGTCAGGAGTTAAACTGGAAACCACAGCAACTTTAGGAACAAAATGCCTACCAGACCGGCATCAGAAGACACTGAGTCCAGCTGATTGCTGGTTTTCCCTTTGTTTTTATTAGCATGAAACATTTTACAAAAAATCCGGATTTTGAACAGTTGCAGAGAAGACCATATCTAGATATACTAAGCTGTCTCGCTGCCTGGTTACTGACTGGATCGAATTACGGATTCGACATGAACTTATTGGGTAGTTAGGGTACTTTGGCCCCGGTAATATCAAATTAATCCGGTCGATTAAACTATTGAGCAATGCATTTGACCTTCACCGAGTCCCTTAGATTTGTGACTATTTGCAAAGACGGAGCTGGGCTAATTTTTTAAGGTGCCTTAATGATGATTAAATGTTTATGTTAAATATAATGTAGTTGAAGTAACTCATAAATGAATTTATTTCATGCTTAGGTAAGGAATATTAAATAATAGTTTCAGACTATTATTTTTTTAGTGTATTTTGGTTCAGACTTTCCGAGGCTGATCTTTAAGGTCAGATGGTAGACAAAACTGAGGAAATCGTTTTTGATTAGTTAAAATTAGCGTGGGTAAGTTAGAAAGTGATTTCAGGGCATTAAATTTTTACATGTCGAAGTATGTAGACGTGTTATTTCGTGTCGGGGAACTTGCTCCCCAGTGGGGGTGATAGAGCGACCCCACTGGTTAGTTAAAAATGTACACGTCGACAGGTTTAATAAAATAGATAAGTTTAAGATCCCTTTGGTTGAAGTTTTCTTTCATCTCTGGACTCCAAAAACATTTTGGCACCCGACAGAGAGAAGACGAATGATAGAAAATACAACGTTAGGGAAACGAACACCCGTCAACCAAGACCTCCCCAGAACGAGATGATTATGCAACATTAACATGATCGTCTGGCAGTTCAGTTCGATCCTCACTGACTTCACCAAATTTGTGACCACTGATCTCAAATACGTTTAGTAATTAAATTTATGGCATTATCAAAGAAGTACAGAAGTTTAAACACCATTAAGTGTTTTAACTATTGGTGTGGCACTGAAATCTGAAGGTAAATCTAAATAGAAAAAGATGCCTTTCCAAGCTAAAAAATGTACTACGAAACAAGAAAATGTCTTTAAAACAAAGAAAACAGTACCGAACTACTATGCAATATTAATCCTCCTATGCGGCAGTGAGTGCAGAACAGTTACATTGCGACACTGATGTGGTTCTACAGAAAGATGCTGAGAATACCACGGTCATAACATGTAAGCAACGAAGAAGTTTTTAAAAAATAGAACCGGAAATGTTTACTCATATTTACAATCAGTAAGAGAAAATTAACATTTTTAACACATAATGAGGAAAGAAGGCTTGGAAAATCTGACACTGTAAAGATATATCGAAGCCAATGACAGATAAAAATACTGAATCACCTACGTAACGAAATTGTGTAATTGGATGGGAAAATAGGAACTGGAAGGCATAATCAAATAATAAGTACTGTTAAGAAATACCAAAGATAGGAAGTTGCAGAGAACCATAATCGCCCATGGCTTGAAGGAGCATGGTACATAGACGAATAGGCCAACTTTCAAGATCTATCAAATATATCTTCACTTATCTTCATTGGCTTGATAATTATAATCAATTTTCATTGTTTTATACAAAAAGAATTGATATATTTTCTTTCTTTTTGAAACAAATATTTAAAAAGGCAAACAGAAAAGGAAATAATTTCATTTAAATTGAGTAATCACATCAAAGAATTCAGAAGAACGATATTTGAAAACGATCAACTTTTGATGGCCTTTGTGGTAGACAAGCTCTTTTTTAACAATCCCAATAGTCCTACTTGTAGGTCAGTAATCAGAACATAAAAAAACACTTGAAAGGCTATTGGTACTATATTATCTACTAGTTTTGTGAGTTTTTTTACAAAGCAATCAACTCTAACAAGTCCGGTATATTTAGGAGTAGAAATTATATTATATTTAATTTTTATTAATCATTGTTGACTGGTATTGGATTTCTTTCCTCTACATTACACTTGCTATTCATTGTAGATGCGTGTGGCAACCATTAATCTCGAGAAACCTTGCATCTGCACCTAAAGAGTTATACCTCAGCTACTGATGGTGGCGCAGCATCTGTTACGACTATATAGGCCCACACGCGAGTGACAGTCTCGATTGCAACGAATACATGTGAAGGCGCTCTCCCTCGATTTCGCCTTGTCTTTTTTTCCCTTCTGTCGATAACGCTTCTCCCCGGCGAAAATCTTCGTTTCTGCTCACTATGCTTCAGCCCTCGGTGTAAATCACGTCTCCAGCGTGAGCGATTGTTGGCGACGTTTTCCCACCACTCCATGTCCATCGTCCTCATGTCCTTTTTGCAGGCGTCCTTTAAGCGAATACGAGGTCGCCCTTGTGCCGGTGGCCAGTTCCCTGCACAGAAGGACATATAGCATACGGCGTAAATATCCAAGCAAGCTTAGCCGATAGTGTTGGAAATAAAAAAAAATGTAATTGACATTAAGATAAAACAAGTACGACAAAACCTCGAATGTTTATGCCAAGCGGTCACAGAAAACACATATATAGGGTTTTATATGATTAGTGTAATCGGTATTCGCGACAATCAAGGTCCAGCACAGACAAAGATCTGTCGATCATTCCCTGTTCGTCTAAGCGGCTCACCTTTTATTCAAGTTTTTGACCAAGCATGCAAATTAGCGATAGTTTTTAAAGCGCTAAAACCAGACATGCGCTTTACCTAAATTGCAAATGGCGGCTACGATCAGGCAGGCGAGACATCGTAGCCTCTTAACCACGGATAAGGTAGTATTCGTTGGTACTATTTCACCACAATTAGATCTTTTAAAATCCACAAAGCTCACGAGGCTTAATCCTGTAACTACCATGTGAAGACATGGTGGAGTAATGGATAGCGGCTTGCATTGAGGAATCAGAAAGCCGAGTTCGAATCCATTACTCCTGTTGTGTAAGTGCAGTCCAATACAATATTACATAAAGGAGGACATTTTCCATCCTCTGCTAACGAACTGCTTGATGTGTCTTCATGGGCACAGGTACCATTAATGATCCGATAAGCGCCTGAGTTCACAACACTGTAAAAAAAAAAATCATTTTCTATATTTATATTCAGTAATATTAAAGATAAATTTATATTAAATTCAAATTAATAACTTAAAATTTATTAATAATGTATAAATTATTCCCATTCCAGAATTATCAGAATTTTGTTCCTGCACTATTCTAACAGCAATGTGTAGGTCAAAGAATAAGTTATAAACTCTAATTTATGTGTCCGTGTGTATGTGTGCGGTGGAGTAATGGATAACAGCTTGGATTGAGGAACTGGAGAGCTGAGTTCAAATTTCAGTCGAATCTATTACATTCACTTATGTGCTAATATCCTTGGGAAAGGTGCGGAATCTCTACTTCTCCTTCCACCAGCTATGGGCAAATAGCAGAATAGACCGGATGGCAACTAGTCTACCGCAGAAAGAAATGACAACCTACTGCGGGAAAAAATCTGCCTCGTCAGTCATGTATTGAAAGACACATGATCGCGTACGCGTGTATCACGTATGGCACATAACTGTCTGGCCACGTGAAAGTAAAATTTCTGCGAGGAAGAGATTTCGAGTTCCATTTTCGCCAAGTGACGATACTTTATTTTGTTAGCTCATTATTGCATAAACTAAAATAACTAGCGATGTTAACATCACAGTTGTATGTTTACCAAGCAGAGCAACAAAGGGTTGTTGAGTATAAAGGAATAGGAGGGGGAAAAAGTATAAATATTAAGGAGAGAGAACAATAAAAGAACTGGCCTTAAGAAGACAGAAGATACTGATTAACAGTGCATTTAAATTTTTGAAGATCAAAGCTGACCTGAAAGAAAGAAGCCAGAAGCTAGTTCCACAGGCGAGAAGTATGTGAGAAGAAACTGGTAGTAAGGAACTTATGGCTAAATCTAATTATTCCAACTGTAAAATGATGAGACGTAGCTGCCAATCTAGTACTGTGCATAAACCCATAAAGTCGAGGTAAGAATGAGGTAAGCTCATCAGAACAATTACCATGAAAATATTTATAGAATGGTCATCGTGAACTACCTAACAGCAGTGGGAAAGCAACTGACGCCGAGATGCCATGTCAGGGCTGATAACATTACAGATCCTTCTTTGGAGATTTATCAAGAATCTCTAAATTAATAGTAGAAGCACCATACCAGATGTGGCAACAATATTCAATGCATGGATGAATGGGAGACTTATAAATGTGTAAGACAGATTCTGGTGAAAAAAATTATCTTGTAAAACGCAGTGAACCAGATTTTCTAAGAACAGACCCAGCAATAGATTTATTAGGTTGGTGCAAAAATAATGACGTAATAATGTCGTTTTTTGACGTATTTTTAACGTCAAAAAACGACATTATTACGTCATTATTTTTGCACCACCCTAATAATATAATATTTCCAAGTTATGTCAACGGAAAACGTTAGCCCGAGAAGAAGCAATGAGTCATCTCCCGAACGTTTGCATCAGCAATGCTGATAGAAGGCTCTCTAAGATAAATAAGAACCGTTTCGTTTTGAAGCCGTTAAATTTAACAAACCGTTGTAAATTAAATAGCAATTTTCGATTTATACCGGGTGGAACATCAGTATGGTCTTGTCGTGAACTAAGGTCTGATCAATAAATAAGTAGTTTACCTTGCGTAAAGAAATGGCTAGAAATTTAACTTAACTAGTGAGTTTGATCCTAAGTCAGCCTGACATAAACTCACTCCTCGTAATACATATATATATATATATATATATATATATATATATATATATATATATATATATATATATATATATAAGTTTACGTATTTAGCCAGCAATCCTTGTTTCATGCACATTTAATTGAATACGACAGACAAGGTGCTTTGATTTAGTTTTCTTATTTCTTTTCTTTCTTTTCTTAGTTTTCTTTTCTTATTTTCCTGGACAGAGAGTATGTAAATGAGATCGCATGAATATTGCATTCTAGCATCAAACGGACTGTCACCATTTGGTGTTGATCTCTGTTTCCATACTGCTTACATATACATATATATATATATATATATATATATATATATATATATATATATATATATATATATATCACAAATAATGATCGATTTAGAATAACAGAGCTATAAATGAATGATTGTATAACCACTAATTTAGCATTTATTTGTATGTATGTCTAGATTTTTATTTTTATTAATATCGTATCAAAAATATATTAAACATATATTAGTTACCATATGTATTTCATTTATTGTGTTATTTCTTTTATATAAGTTGGGTGTGCGTATCTTAAATACAGTGGTGATGGCCTAACGGTTCGAGCGAACCGATTCTTAAAATTATAAAAGCGAACCGTTTTTTGGATTGCCCGAAAATAATATTATATATTAATAGCCGATGGTCTTGCTACTTACGCCTAGTGAAACTTTAATAGACACGTGCCCCCTACCGTTTTGGAGTTAAAAATGTATCAAATCTTCTAGACATAAATTTGATAAGTTTTCCATTGGATCTTATGGGACTTCAGCGATTCATTCAAAATGTGGCTAAGAAACCATAACACAGCTGATGACACTAGGTGTCAAAAAAGCATCATACTTCTGAACAAAAATCTGATGGGGACAGAATTTCAATCTGGAAATAAATGGTTTCTATTGAAATATCAAAACGGGTGAATTCTTTTGATACTATAAAGTGATTTGTTTCCATTCTCAGATTGAAATGAAAACCCAGAATAGGTTCCAAAGGTTACCCACCTTTATAGAACCCGTTCCTGGAAATTTAGGACGTTACCACAGTCTCTATGTATCTGTTTACAATTGTCGTAAGTGTGTATATAGGTATATATGTAATGTTATACATCTTGGATGTATCTATAGTTGATATATATATATATATATATATATATATATATATATTAGATATATGGGAGACTATATCATCACAATTATATTTATTTATATATTTATATGCATGAATATTTTTATTTATATTTGTGCGTTTATGCGTGTATATATATATATATATATATATATATATATATATATATATATATATATATATATATTCATGTAAATATTGTATCAAGCGTGGTATGTAAATAGAGACAGGTATATTTTTGTCTTTTTTGTAAATTATATACCTATATTTACAGGTACATTAATAAATATACATACTATCTCAAACCTGACTCTGAGTTTCATGCACGACGCAATCATCGGGTGCTGATTTCAAATTGACTGTTTTACGATTTGAATCAAAATATATCTGGCTATTACGATGCTGATGTGGTGATACTTAATATTACAGATTTTTAATATTGAGCGTTAAAAATAGGAAAGTTAACAAAAATAGGTTGGAAAAAGGAAAAAAATGAAGAAAATTATAATTATCAGAAATAAATTTGATAAAGTGGAGAAAAAATAAAATGGAGGAGAAGAAAAAATGGACAAATGAAGGTAAATAAAATGACCAAGAAACAAAGGTAAAAAAAAAAGAAATGGTGTATAACATACTAGAAAAATAGAAAAAGATAGAAAAGAATTAATAAAAGTTAAAAAGCTAATCTCGTGTACTGTATTTAAGGAAATGTTTATTTTTGTGTCTGATGGTAGTTATTAATTCACTCCTTTTGTTCAATAATTTAAGTTTATCTAAGTTTGCTTTTTTGTTTTTTTTGTTTTTACAATAACTAGATTTTCAGCTAAACAAAAACAACAATTGTCGCCTTTCCCGTTAAAAGCCTTAGACTTAGAAACAACTTCCCAGTTAATGGTGAAAGTCCACTTTCAATTACTAGAAATATTTAGAGAGAGCAGTATTATGTCTATATTTTATGTTTTTTAAGGTCATTTTTTGATTGTAAAAACTCAATTTCCAAGTGTTCCCCGTGGAAGACATTATATTAAGCCCTGTTTTGTTAACATTTGCACTATATGTGCGATATGCTGCAATTTTACTGCAATATATCCATATATTATAATAATAATAATAATAATAATAATAATAATAATGGACTTTCCGGTCGGTTTCGATGTATGAGGAACTAACAACTTAACCAACTGATTCAGTTATGAATTTTTTGCGATAATCTTAAGTGGCATTTAAGACCCGCTAGTGATTTACAAAGGAGGCCGCATATGGAGTAAGTGTGGGACTATTCAAACTAGCAGATTGAAGACTGCAGAGTCCACTAAAACATGTTGATCTCGACTCTAACCGCTCCAAGGCTAAGCGCTCAAGGGTGTATATTGAGGTATATTGACTACTGACAAGTTGCACTTCTGTTTGTCTTTGTTTATAAGCCATGGGCGTCCTACATTCCTGTAGCCCTGATCTAACTGGCTCTACATTAGGATCTTGGGTATCTTGTCATCAGACATTCTCAAGACATGACCAGTGCACCGTAACTGTGACTGTATGAGAAAAATCTCGATTCCTCCAATATTACACATGTTAAACAGGTCTACTTTAGATGTCTTATCTTGAAGGCCTGCACAGATGGCCTGCAGACAGCTCTTATGGAAAACATCCAGTTGGCGTATATTGTATTTGTATGGAGTCCACGAATCTGAACCGTACAAAAGGATTGCAAGGATAACAGCTCTGTAAACCTGAACTTTTGTATCCAGTCGAATACCCCGCTCATTCCACAAGCGATGGCGAATTTTGCCGAAAGCACCGGTAGCCTTAGCAATCCGATGCATGATTTCATCATCTAAAGATGCTAACAAGATAAGTGAAAGACTTTACATAGTTCAGGATTTTGTCTTCTACTTTCAATGGTCTCGCTGGAAATTTGTAGACTGGTGGTTTTTGTTTCTCACCACAAAATTATATATATATGATTGCATATGTAAATATGCTAAGACAATTGTGTGTACATATCTATTCTTTTTCATCATTACCGAGATGTGCATATTTGTTTCAAATTATAATTCTATATTTGTAGTTGGGGGGATATAAATTGTGTGTGTATTTTTGCACTTTTGTTTTTTAATGTGTATATTCATTTTTAATCTATTTATACATTCTTTTAAGAAACCCTTCAAATAATACGGACTTCTCCACTATTATTATAATCCGGCATATATATATATATACATATATATATATATATATATATATATATATATATATATATATATATATATATATATATTATGTAACAGTTATTTTTCAGCCAACAATTGAAGGATGCGTTTTGCATAAAACCCAGAATTGTTCTACCGGTTGTGAGAAAAAAACATATATCATTCATATTCCTATATATATATATATATATATATGTGTGTGTGTGTGTGTGTGTGTGTGTGTGTGTGATCTAGAAAAAACATGGAGGGCCCAAATTCACTTTACAAATTTCAGAGTTCGCTTGAGATGTTCATGGACAGTTGAAAATGAATATTAAGTATTTTTGGCGAAATCTCTGTTGCTTTGACGTGGATTTTTCAAAACTTCTTCGTTCAGGGTGGGTCAGCTGTGCGGTCAAGTCTTGTTGGATGTATTAAAATTGCCATTTTCAGTTGATATATACGAGTTTTCGCCGCATCATTATACCCTAGGCACATGTTTTAAATGTTTCTATGGCAGTACTATCCTTTCATAATTCATACTGTATGCGATAACGTATATGTCGCTTTTATTAGGTTGGTGCAAAAATAATGACGTAATAATGTCGTTTTGTGACGTATTTTTAACGTCAAGAAACCACATTATTACTTCATTATTTTTGCACCAACCTAATAAATTTATATTCTCCCAGGAGTTAAACTATGAAATACACTCTAAACTATTCACTGTCGAATAGAAGAGATTATGAACTAATTATAAACGCAGTTTCATATGATTCAAAACTTAGGCCGGTTTTGATTAGTTTGATACTAATACATAGCGGTGAAAATACGTAATTATGTTTCCGAACATCGTAATAGTTAACTCATAACTGGAAAAAGATTGATTCGCGCCTTTTTCAAAGAGCGTTAGTGAAGGAAAAAGATTCGGCCATAATTTAAAGTCACTACGCTGATTCCACTTCCGATAACAATTTAACAAGCTACACCTTGATTTTTTTTAATTTTAAATGTATTCCGTATCTTGCTGCTTCTCATTGACGTCGCTTCTACTTGTATTTAAAGAAACAAGAACATTTCTTCATAAACAAGAGATCTGCAATGTTTATATAATGCATAGTGATTACTGGACATTTTTTCTCTTAAAGAAAAAGAAGGCTTGAAGCAACATTGATGTGGTTCACTCTTACTCAAGTTTCGTAGACTCCATTCAGGAATATGGGGGCACAGCTCTCAACAACACTAGGTGATGTTGTTTCCGTAACAACTAAGCTTTACGGGACGAAGTTACCATTCCCCTGACCAACCGCTTTTTTTAGGAGGTTGCTTACAGAAGATGGTGTTCCCAAATGGTCCTCCATCTAAGTGCTGACCGGGCTCGACACAGCTTAGCTTCGGTGATCAAGAACCACTGTTTCAGCCTGATTTGACAGTTGTAGTTCTATAGAAGAATTATCACAATAAGATGTGCGTGATATGTGAGCAACAAAAACATTTTAAGGGGGAAATGAAAGAAATAGAACTCTTGTAGTCGGAAAGAAATTTGATAAAGTTTGTTAATGAGGAAAAAAGTTTTGAAAAAATTGACACACAACGTTATATTTGAACAAACTAGAGACAGAGAGGAACAGTAGTTACATATCTAACGAAATTGTTTAAATGGAGTAGGAAATATAGCAAAAAGACAGATATTGCTAAGAACTACAAATGATAGGATGATGAGGAGAGTCATGATCTTCCATCTCCTGAAGGGATACGACATATAAAAGAAGCAAGGGCAGACAGTGAATAAAATAATATTGTTTACAAAAAGTGTACATTAAGACGACTGTGTCGTTACTTACTAAGCTTATTTCAATCTGCTAAAAGGTCACAGTAAGGATTGAAATCTCCTAACACGGGAATCTAGTTAATCAATTGCAGGTGGGCGGGGGCAGAAGCAATGACATATAACCTACCTGGCGTCTTTGAGTAAATGAATGGTAAAACAAGGTTTAGGAGAGATAACAAAAAGATAATTTGTTGCGAACAATAAAGGACAGAAAATTCAGGAGAGCCATAATCGCCAACATCCTGTTTTGGAACACGGCACATAGAAGAAGAAAAATGTTTCGATTACTAGCCTACAAATACGAAAATATGTAGCAGAAAACTCTCTGAAAAGTAGTTTTAGCTATTTCGTAAGAATTTGAAAAATGTATTTATTTTTTTACACAAATACATTTAGGTTTTTTGTTTTGCTTATAACTGTGTCGTGAAGTCCTTCTTTTTTATCCATTGTTATCATAGATCGATTTATCAAAGCAGAGCGTCTGTCAAAAATGACAGACCGCTAGCTGGCCTTATTTTTTTTTTTTTTATTCGGTCGAGCTAGTTCGGGCATTCACGAGTCTATCACCCCTACCACCACGGCCCTGCATCAATGACGGAATGTCATTAGGGAGGCATTCTGTGTCATAGCTGGTCAATGTTGGTGGTTGCTGGGCGACCAACCCGTCTTGTTCCGTGGCTAGATATCCAGAGCAATAGATCACTCGCCTGTCTTAGTTTTGCCTAACAGCAGTGTCCTGCAAAGTGCATTCTGCGTTCGCGTATGATTGTAGAACTATTAGGGATGGGTCAAAAGAGCTATGATTTTGTTGGATGTTGTATCCAAGAGATGTTAAGTATAGCTCTTAACATCCGTGTGTACTTTCTATCAAGCTTTGACTCTAGGGTTTTAGTTCCACTACTACCTATTAGTATCTGTGTGTTCTATGAAAAATGTCTTAGACACACACTCATATATATATATATATATATATATATATATATATATAATGGACATGGAGATCAACGTCAACAACCAGTCTGAAACACACTACCGCCACTCAATGTTGACCTCAGTGTCTAGTTTTATATTTTATATTTACGTATGTTTACCCAGATTTTCCACATAAATATAGCATACCTTCAAACAATGTTTATGTATTTATGTATGTATGTATGTATGTATGTATGTATGTATGTGTGTGTGTGTGTGTGTGTGTGTGTAATTGATGGATTTATTTTTAATATGCCATTTTTATTAATTCAAACGTTATTTTAGTGGGCACTTCTTATTTGAAATAGACCCTCCATTTTTGTATTAACCTACCTGACTAAGAGTTCTCAAAGGCGCAGGCCAGGAGACAAAATGCACAGTTTATGAAAATAAAAAAAAAATTAATTTCAAATAAGTAGCGTTTACTGAAATAACGCTTGAAGAAATCAAATATATATGAATAAAGACAAAAATAACTTTCCTTTGCCGAGGCGTTTCATCCAATGAGTGACTTTATCATGGTAAATATAAGGATTTTATTTTGTAGCAGGTATCTATAAACAGGACTAAATATCGATATTTTTTCAAAATTTTGAAATCTAAGAAATATTTAAAATATTTTTAAACTTAATAACGCTTATTCTTAAGGCCAACTTACTTCAGACTTAAAAATATTTTAGAACATTTAATTATATTTTAGTCCTTCAGTGGACAAAATATGACGGTAAAGAAAAGTTTTACTTTTTGTCTTTATTTATACTGTCTTTTTACTGATTTATTATAGTTATATCTGATTTTTACACACACACACGCACATATATATATATATATATATATATATATATATATATATATATATATATATATATATATATATATATATATAATTAAAGTAATTCACTTGACTTTATTTTCTATCTGTACTGAGTTTCTCTGAGTGCATACACATTGAAAACAAACAACTATTACTTCATCTCTTACTATGGAACTTTGTTCAGAAAGCGCTTGCCTAAATCTGTTATCTTCCAGCCATATTGCGATCGATCGGATTTTTTAAAACTAAAGTCTTTATTATTGTTAGTCTATATATATATATATATATATATATATATATACTTTATATAGAAGTTCAAAATAATATTAAGCTCAAGCCTCTAGCGGCCATCCCCAGGCGTATCTCTCCTTCGGGATGGGGCTGGGGTAGGGGTTGGGGTCATTACCCGTCACCTGAGGTGTCGCCAAAAGGGGAAGTGCCGCTGGGACTTGAGCAAATTTTCCACGATATTGCCGTTAAACACACTTTAAACTGATTTTGTGTCACATTCGATAGCGACGTAGGTGCACTGAATATATATATATATATATATATATATATATATATATATATATATATATATATATATATATATATATATATATATATCCGTGTTTGTGTCCCTACGTGATGGGTGATAAATAAATTAAATCTATAAGAAAATTGGTGGGTAGTTGAAATAACAAACTGAGAATAAAATCCTATGTAACGCGTTTCAAACTTCAAAAATACTTCTTAAGAATAAATAATATTTTTATTGATGGAATATATATGTAAAAATAGGGGAGGCTAGGCGGTGTAAGTAGACTACATCTTCAGCGTTTGTTCCCTAACAATCCCCACTGTCCCTGTTTTGCTATCCATTTACACAAACTCATTAGCTAGGTCACTCGCTATATGTTCCTCTAGACTTAAGTATTTCTTGTTAGCGTCAAATTCTCCAAACCCTCTTTCCTCATTCCCAGAAATTTCAAATGCCTCTACGTGCTTTTTTTCAGTTATCCTTAAATCTTTATCAATGATCCCGTATTCTATCCATGTTATCTTTCTGTAGAACCAAATCTTTTTCGTCACGTCGCATCTTTCTTACGAGAAATTGTCTAGCATCCAGTGCTATGTTGATGAATTGATAAAAAATAGTAGGTTAGAATTGTTTTCATTGTGTCTAATTTTCCAGTTTCTTAATATTTTGTTTATCTTTTGAAAGGTAACTTTCGTTATTCTAATGCACCTTCGAACATATAATTGTTGTAAAAGAAATTCACTGGAATTGCTGTTATTAAAATCAGTATTTATTCTGCCTCAAGAAGACTAGTCTTATGCCCGCATTTTATTTTATATTCCTAAAACACTTTATTTCATTCGATCTGACCTTGCTGTTCGGTTGGATTACTGATAGTGATGAGTTTGAAAGTAGGAGTTTTTGGTTGACTGGTATTTGGAGAGACGTATTTTAACAGGTTTAACCAATTTACTAAAACCTTCAAGTCTATGCGAGAGAGGAATTTGCCAAACAACTTTCTTAATTGCCGCCCTTCTTCCCCAGTACACACCTACTCTAGATTTCGACGTGGTTCTCTACGTGGCCATTGGAAGATGGTATATTAAATGAGCTGAAGTAAGACTCTAAAATTAACCACTACAAATGACATTCTTTGCTTACCCAATTCCTGTAAAACATTTACACATCTGCTGATGTAGACCGGACAGAGCATAGGAACTTTTTAATGAGAGACTGTGCGCATTTCATGATGGGGTCAAATCAGGTAGGTTTGTAGCAGGTGATTAGAAAATCTCTCTTCATTTCGATCTCGACCGCAGGGCTGCTAGGCCGTGTAGCAACAACACAGATGTCGGCACATTTCGAGGCTTCACTAACATGTCCGACTTAGCAGATATGTTTCCAAATAGCCTCGGGGTAATTCGCATCCTTCTGGATATTAATGACGATCATACCTAGCTTGCTTAGGTTCCCAAGTCACATTCAGCAGTGTTCTCAGATCACACACCATTTCAGGAACTAATTCTAATATTAAAAGAACGAACAGTTGTAGACCATAATTAATAATACACAATATGGTTTAGTTTTCTAATGGTATATCAACTACTTATGGGTACTTTAATGCCAAAACTTGATTTCTTTGAGAGCATTGTTAGTTTTTTCTTTACTATTAAAATCTATTACTGGAAATTTTTACTATAAAAATGTATTTTTATACTTCCGTGGTGTTTTGACCCCACTATTTGCCCATAGTCGGGACCCTAGCAGATGCTACCACCTTGGGTTAGGGTGGACCTGGGAATAACAGCGAATAAGAGGTGGTTTCAAGCTCCTCAGAACATCTCGACCAGAGGCCTTGCTGTCGGATGTAGTTTATCGTCGTACCCAGGACGAGATAATACACGGCTCGGGAGCTCGAAAGCAAAGATTAAATCAATTGTGACCATTTTCTTTAAATGACTCAACCTTGATTAGTCAATCTTTTACTGAATTTCTACGATGAAGAATTACCATTATTTATATTCAGACTAATGGCCTCGTCTTTATTCTTAAAATATTGTGGCCGTTGAAACATCCAGTATTAATTAGGTGTCTGTCAATTTTACTGTTATTTTCATAGTCTGAATTGGAGATGGACATATTACATACTTACTTACTCACAGCAGAAACTGCACCTCAGTGAATCTCCGGATATCAACTGCTCACTGTTAAGCACATCCTAATGGACAGCAAAGAAAATGCGCAAAATAAAATATGTACAAACTTTACCGTTTTTTTTAATGTATCTGCTTCTGAAATGACAAGCTACCTAAAATAAATAAACTACTTCTAACACTTGCAGAAGAAAGCTCAAAATACAACTACCTAAGCCAAAGAATGTATAAACACAAAAAGGAAAAGTTCTCCTAAACTACACTAAAACTCCACAATGTCAGAATTCTACAAAACTTTTTGCACAACTGTTCTTTCAAAGATTGTTTCACAAAACACCTTATTTGACACTATTTACATTATTCGGACTAAGTTTCTCTGCTTACTCAATCCTTGTTGTAAACTTGGCCCTTTCCACCAGCGTTTTTTTTTTTTTTCTTTATTAATGTCTTCCATATAATGTTTATTTCTATGCTAGACCTACTGAGGAAACTGTCATCGTCTAGCAAATGAGTGATGAATAATAAAAAAGAATAAAATGAGTTATCCGGAGACAGCGGAACGTGAAAAATCTATCGCAGTAGATTGAATAAAGTGTTCAGTTCGAAATTGACTAAACGTTACCAGAATCGACAGAGATCTGAAGAAGCACGGAGGCCACAACGGTCGAAACGTTTTGATAATGACGAGGACATTAGTCTGAATGTATATCAAGTAAATAAGATAAGACAGTGAGACAAACATTAGAAAGAATCAAGAGAGGGTGGACTGAACACCGTTTTAATATATTTTTTATTAGATGCCACCAAATACAAAGCGCAGGAGTTTCTCACAGTAGGAGGTTAGGGTAAGGGTTAGGGTTAAAAATGGAAATGGTAACGACGAGTTGACTGATAGGATTGGAACAGATGGTTGTTGAAAGTGTTTTGTTTTTTTATTATTATTATTATTTGTTTTAATGTCTTATCGGCCCTTTGTGGATCATTTAAATGATTTTACATTCCTCGTGGGGGGACTGTTAAATATCGACAGTCGAGACGCAGTCTCTGATTGTGTGCGACTTCTTATGAACTCTCTGCTTTGGCAGGAGAGGAACCCGGACGAGGCTTTGCCGAGGGGCAAAGTTTCGTCTGGGGATGTAGACAGACACTGAACCCGTTTATACGGGTTCTAAGGGAATATTTTTGGCCGAGCCTACAGGCTCGGAGAACCCACGGTAAACTCAGCCTTGTGCCACATACATCCCTCGTCGAGTGTTGAATATTGACAGATATTTGTAATTTTATTTCCGTTTGGAAAGCCATACTATGGAAGTAACGACGCTCTTACTATACACATATGTACGAATCCTGTAAGAATGTTTGCAAAAATATTTAGGATCCTCTCAGCTTCATTTTCACGCAAAGAAAGGTAATGATTACCTAGTTTTAAAATTTTTAGCAAGTTTCAAAAAGTGCAGTTGATTATTGTTGTTTGTGTCACATTCTACCCTCAGTATGTAAAAGCGTCCATTATGGTTTTGGACGAAATTTACCTTGTCTCCCTACTAAGATAGTTTGTGACACAACGTCGGTTTTTTTTTAACGTCGAGACCCGAGTGTTTTCACTGGTCGAAGAGAGTCATACGCAACGGGGTGGAAACGCAGGGGAGGAAAGAAGGCCCCTCCGCCACAGAACAGATAATACAACAGCAGCATTTACTCCGACGAAAAAAAAACCCTTGTCCTTCCTTATAGTTAAGTCCAGCCGCCAAACTTGCTTTTGTCTGAATTAATATTTTAAAGTGTCTGGGGAGGGAAGACAGACAGTCAATCGACATTCCCGCTTGAAAATATAAGGCATTCGACGTGTCTTTCAATGCAGACTAATGGATAGTTTTTTGTTTCTTTTAATCTCTTAATACGGTTGCATAAAATTTGCCAGGGAACGCTAATTCAAACGTTGGATGAAGAGATGATAACCCTAACATGTCAACGTAAGTTATAAACTTTCTCTTTAAATGTCAGTTCACTTTTAATTACTTAGTCAATTTAACCGATTCTAACCTTCTGTTTATATTTTCTTACTTCCTATTCCTGGATATATAAGTTCAGTATAGGTTTTCATTGATTATAAAAAAAAAATATATCTATTACACACTTATATTATTCCAGCACTTTGCTGCTTCAAGCATAATATGGATATTTATTTTCTTACAAAATTAATACTTAAATTTTAACTGTCTTAGAAACTAAATATAAATTCGGCTTTTGCTGCATCTTTCTTGAAATCAGTATTAATAAAATAAGTTGAGGTTTTAAATAAAAAAAAAATGAGTTTGAATTTTAGCAAGAAAATCTTCTCTGCTAGAAGCATAAAAATCTGGAACATTAATAGTGATAACGTAATTTCTGATAGATTAATCGTTTTGCATGAGTTTAAAACACATTAAACACTTCTTTTTTTTTATTATTATTATTTCTGTGGGATAATCTTTGCATTTCAGCTTTGAAACTAAAAAAAATGTCTTGTCCAAAATTAAGAAGCTGGATACAGCGAGAAACGATTTCTTTTTCAATGTTATTTTGACAGTTGAATATTAATTTTAATATTTTAAATGTTATCTAATTATAAAATACAAATATTCCAATTTAGTTTCTCAATTTCTCCCTCATTTTCCTAGAATGGTTGAAATTTTTACGAAAATTTGGAGGCTTTTTTTTTAATTTCAGAAAAGACATTAACGTACAAATAGTTGAAGAAAAATATTTTAATAGGATGGCATGAGATTCCGCCCTAAGTAATTACTAAGTCATTTTTCTGTCTAAAAAAAACTGCTTACTCTGTCAGCTTTAAAAATTATTTTACTAGAACGCTCGTATAGATTTTTAGGTTGCTTTGTCAACCGAAGAGTGACTCGAGAAATATTTAAGGTTATAAATCTGAGTTGTTTTTTGTTTTCTTTTTACCTAATATCATCTTGTGTGTTTTTACAATAATTTGATTAACGGTATGCACTAGAGGCGGGAAAATTATCTGCGCGGATGCTGCTTTTTACACCAAATAATTTTCTATCTATTGGTTTTATTACTCTGGTCCATTCATCCAGTATTGGACCACCTCTCTTTCACATTGCTATTCTCCCTCTTTTTTTTTTGCTTGTATCTCTCCAGCTTTTAATGTTTGGTTTTTCCTAGACTCCTCTCACAACCCACGAATTTTGTTCGTTTGTCTATTTTGGCCCTACACTCTATGTACTGTGTGTGCGTCTCTTGCAAACATTTCTTATCTTTGCTATATTTCCGTTTATCTTCTCAGCCTTTCTTTCACAATTTCTTTCTTTCAGCCTTAATTTCCTTCTGACAAACCACTCACTTGATTGTTATTAGTTTATTTCTCTCTGTCTACTTACAACATAGATTTCTCCTCTTTATTTCAGTCTTCTCCATTCCTATAAATTGTTATAAAAAATACTTAACGATACTCAATACTGTAGATAAATCTTTACCTAAATTATAATACAGAGCCGTTTATTTTTACTTTGCTTTTCAAAGTGTGATAATCCGTAAATGTATTTGCCTGGTTAAATGAGTATTTATTTTCATAAATTTACTAACAGCGGCGTGATTTTTTTTTCTCTACTTAATAGTTGAACGTTTATATATATATATATATATATATATATATACACACACACATTTGCACACTTAAAATAATTTTAAAACAATTTTTTTTTGCTTGAGTTACATAAAAATACAACGATAAGGAGGATATATATATATATAGTATTCCTCCGTCACTGAAATGCTCTAAAGTAGCCACCGAAACTAATTTCCGGCACCTTAGTTTGAAATGAATTTTTATAAATGAAAAAGTTTTCTTGAAGCGTATTGTAGTTTTAATTGAAAGATAAAGAAATAAATTTACTATTTTCTGTGAGCATAATATTTTGTATTTCAAACATGCTGCATTGATTGGAATCTTTTTTCTTTTTAAGATGGCTGATTAGCGCCCCTTTTTAGTCATCTTTCATCGTACTGTAAATATTTATATTGAATCTTCCCAAAATAAATTTTTCTGAAGCTTTATTTCGAATATTAGTTGATTTAAAGTATAATTAACCGGATTTGAAAAATACTTTGTATTTATTTCGTACAGCGGGACAAATGTTTGTAGTTCCACGTGCCATGCCTTTCTGGATATCTTCCTTTCAGTTAGTAACTCATCTCTCAAAGTTTTTGTTACTTTTTTTTTTGTTTTATTTTTATGAATTAACAAAGAAGATCCACAACTGTTCTTTCCTTTATAAGTTAGTATGAAAGAATCTGAGTAACTTCATTTATTAAAAGATAGGAAATAGGTCCTGAAAATGTGGAAAATAGTCACTGACCGATCTTCTAACACAATTGTAATCACTGATTAATTCATGCGATAATTTTCCTTTTACCAAAATTTGTAACAATGTCAAAACATAATTTCTCAACTTGTTTTTTCACGCTTTCATTTGGTTTATATTTTTGGTAGCGGCTTGATGTTTTAAGAAATATGTCCTCCATTTTTGCTTTCTCGAACGTTGTTCATAAGATAGAATTTTTGTCTTCAGAGAGAGCATGATCTGAACATCCGTTTAATAGTGTATGCCGTTTCATGTGCTTGGCATACTGATTGATCTTCCTTATTACTATTTTATTACACTATGAATGAATGTCCGTCAGAGAGAGCCCCGTGCCTTGAAATATTGGCCCTCAAACTAACCCCAGACCTCAAGTTAAACTCCTACATACGATATATCGCTAAAGATGCAAGAAAAATCTTTCTTTCTTTGTACCACTCCAGTAAGTACCTGACTCCTCATGATATCCTCTACATTAACAAGAGCCAGATCAGACCGAAAATGGAGCATTGCTGTCATATTTGGACTGGAGCTGCAGAATCCTCATTTTCCAGGCTCAATAGTCCAAAAGGATCAACGCGTCATTTTGGGTGACAAATTATTTTCCACCTTACAACCACTACTCCTACTGACGAGATGTTACCAGCCCCCTCACTGCTCTATCGTTACTTTCCATAAAAGCTTCTCACACGAACTGCATTTCTTAGTTCCGCTAGATCTAACCTTCATGGCTAAGTCCCACTATGCCGGTTACCTTGTAGCAAGTACCTCATTCCCTCCGTATTCCATTGGCAAGAAGTTCCATTCAAGCAGCTTCTTCTCGAGTCTAACGTTACCTGCGTATTTTACTCTGTGATTGTCTACCTCTGGTGACTCCCCGGGTGTTGAACCTCAGTCTAAATAAAATAATAAATAAAATATCTATGACTCATAAATTAGATGTAATTAAACAAAACTTAGCATATAATTTTTCTATCGTCTTTTTTATCATAAGTGTTTTTAGCTGAGATAAAGTTATTTTATGACAAGATATATTTTTTTTTTTTTTTTTTTTTTGTCGTAACCGATTTTTTAGTAAAATTATGTATTGACTACTATTAAGTCTGATCTGTTTATTTCTGGGTTTAACAGCAGGAAACCGGAAATGCAAAAATTATTTAAAAAAAAAAAAAAAAACAATGCTAATACAATTCGGCAGAGGCTAAATATTATAAATTTACTAAATTAAAAATATGGTTCCATCGCTACACAGGAATTACCATGTTTGAAAAACAGAAACTAAACCTTGAATTTAATTATATAATTAAATTTAAAATCTTTATCTCCGATTCATTTTCAAGCGATTTCTGAAATAACTTATTTTGAAATTTACTGGGTTTATAATAAACTTAAGGTTTAGGTTCCGTTTTTGAAACATGGTAATGCCTGTGTAATATTTTTTTAAATTAATAGAATTATAATATTCAGCCTCTACCGAATTGTACTGAGCACTTTTTTTTTTTAAATAATAACATCGGATTATAAATTTTACTGTACTTTTTCATTTTGCATACACACACATAATGTATGTAAAATGTTATGGGATAAAGTGCTCAATAAATATTGAAGTGAACACTAAGAGGCGACACTATTTCATGCTAGACGCAATCAGAATTATATATATTCGTTACAGTTTCTGCATGGCTGTTTAAGGACCAGCTCGACACTTTCTCACCTGCCTGTCAACAAAAGAGGGAGTATGCAGGGTTGTCATTGCCTCGTCTATTGACCACTCAGAGGACTCGTTACATACCGGTTACAGCAATGCCATTAAAGAAATCTCTGGCTAATCCACTCCATTTAAATTCTTACGAGTGGCAGTCACAAATCATCGTACTGTATTATTTTTATGTCTGTAAAATGAATACACCGAATAATGAGCCGCATTTTCCAGGGCAATTTATACATTGGATGTCCGTATATTATTCGACAGACCCGTGAAAAATTAATTTCCTTTCAATTTATATGCACTAATTTTGAGTTATAAATATTGATATAATTCCTTTTAACATTAAAAACTGCACACCCTTCCCAAATTTTCCTTGTGCGTAATACGAGAAATTTTGAACGAAAATTAAATGTAGAAAAGGGGGTCGTATTATACCCAAGTACTCGTTTCCAGAAACTTTTACTGGGCATTAAAGAAATTTATTTGAAATGGCAAGTTTACAACTACACTCAGCATTAGTCAGTCAGTTATGTACCATGCGTGATAGATGTTAAGGCGACCATGTATCTTTCAATAAATGATTGACGAGGCAGATTTTTTTTCCCCGCGGTAGGTTTCATTTTCTTTCTGCTGTAGACCAGTTTCCACCTAAGGTCTGTCCTGCTATTTGCCCATAGGTGGGTGAGAAGAGGATTCACACCTTTTATCAAGAGTATTAGCATGTAAGTGAATGTCATGGATTCGACTGGAATTCGAACTCTGTTCTCCAATTCCTCATTCTGAGCCGCTATCCATTACTCTACTCAGTATAATAGATAATAAAATAAATAGGCAGAGATATTGATGACAATTGTTTAGAAAAGGTATTTGATATGTTGGAATTATTGATTCTTTAGGAACAGCTTTTCGTCTCAGACAGGAAATTCACCGAAATTGATATTTTTAAAAAAAAAATTAAAGGAAATGCCCAAGATCTGTCATGCTTTGGCAAAATTAATTTTACATCTAAGCACCTTCCCCCGAAAGTAAATTTTGAAAAGGAAATTAGAAGAAACATGCAATGGCTAAACATCCGGTTCATTTCTGTTTAATATCGTGTACAAATGTTTTGGTGAAATGCATATACGACATTGAAATTTTAATGGATAATAGGGTACAATTAATCTCCCCCCCCTAACAAAAAATACATCGAAATGACTGAACTACGGGATCGTGTTATACTCGTAGCTATAATTTATTTCCCTTTTTACCTTCAGAAAGCAAATCGTTCTATAGTAAAGTCGTATTATACACAAGAATGTCTTTCTTTTTTTTCTGATGCTAGCTTAATTTTAATATTGATGTGGCTGAAGATGATAAACTTTGTAATATAGATTTGTTTCGTTCGTGGGGGGGTATCTTTGTGATATACACCTTCCGTATTCCTACCTACTTACCACCAACACCAAATTATTAGTTTGTGTATAAACCCTGAAGCCTTTTTTATATTATGCAGCAAAATACTGAATCTACAATAATAAAAAAAAAAAAAAAAAAAAAAAAAACCCCCAGCTTGGGAATCTGTGTTGCATCCCTTCATGACATAGGCTATCATGGATCCCTACAATTTTTTTTTATCAGGTGTGGCTCACAATTGTTTCTCCCTTTACGAAGATCCCCTGTCCCACTTCTATAATCCATTCAAACAAGCTCCTCAGGTAAGTGGCTTGCTGCCTTCCACGATTTTTCTTGCCCTCAATATGCCTCCTGAGGACTGTTTTCTAAGCCCTCTTTCCTCGTGTGTCCAAAGGATTTAAGCTGTCTTTTCCTGACTTTGTGTAGGTGATCTTTCTGTTACTATTCTCTTTAAGACATCCTTGTTGTTTTGTTCATAGTTACAGCAATAATTTTAAGAATGAAAAATGGATGTTGAGCCAGTATTGTAGTTGAGATGGCAGCTATTCTTAAATTTGACGCTTAACTTTTCTGTTCTCAAGTGCTAATGTTGGACTAAACGAAGTCCCCATGTACGCTCCTCTATCTGAAAAGTGTGAAGTCCGTGTAGATCACTCGCTACAGTAGTAATGATCTACTAGATGTGCGCAATTATAACTCATTGGCGAGACGTCTTTATGTTCGTCTCTGTTTTTTGGGGATTTTTTTTTTTTTTTCATATTTAGCAGAAGTAACTAAATCGTTTTATCCACTTGAAATTATATAGAATTAGCCAATGGTCCAATACCAAGCAACATAGCTAATTTAAAATAAACGTCAGATATTTTAAGAAGAATTTTACAGCGCATTTTCTAAAGCTTCCAAATATGTCTGTGCTGCTTTATCTAAAAAAAATTAGATTTCTTTAACTTTGTTGCTCTTTCTATAACATAACGAATTCTCTCGTGAATTTTCAGCCAGCCGATAAAAATATAAAAACAACCAACCAAATTGCAAATAGGTTATCTTAAAATGTATTAAGTAAAATCGAAAACAAAAATCTTCTAAAACGAATAGAATTCTCTCCATTGTTTTTATTCCCCCGTCGTCTATGCAAACCTGTTTTCAGCATCTCAAAGTTATTAGATGCGAATTCGAGAATGTTCAGTTTTGCTTACTTTGATATCAGACGTGGCCGATCTTGGTAAGTCTAGATTTGTTTTAACAGAAATGATCGGTTAACAAAAAGAAATTACGTCTTGACTAACGAAAAGTAATCATCCACTTCTTAGACACAATTTTTACTTTTTTTCCCAGGTTTTATAAATTCAAACTACCATTTAGCTGCTGAATGTTTGACTATTACTTATCGTTTTTCCTCAAAATATACATGGCAGATTATATTTTTAAACAACTCGCACACACTTAATTCAATAATCACATTCTAATCACACGGTCATCGAAGTTTGCATTTTTGTTCACTCTTATCCTTGTTACAGTCCTATGACTGACTGTGATTTTAGGGTTACTGCGCAGTGGAAGACCTGACCAGTTCCTTCCACATATGTATTAGTATTCATTCATTTTCGTATGTTTAGTCCAATTTTAACCTGGCGGAAATCATCCCTCTCTAGGGTAAACCATAGCCGATGTCCTTTAACTAGAGGGCTTGCCTTGGTCCCTGACACATGGCCATTGATTCCATTGGAGGAACCCTCCACTCTGGCCGTTGACTTCAGCACAAGAATCGCTATATCACCACCGCACTGGCTACCTAAATAGCTGTACAACCCAGTCTACCCTATTATACTAGATGACCGCTGATTCTACACTATCGTGTTTTTTAATCCACTTTGGTGTCTTGACATCCTCCTCGCCAGAAGAGCCTGGTGGGAGAAAAAAAATTTAGTCGCTGATACCCTGACCATGCGAATAGGCAGTACTGGGTTATTTGGTACCAGTAGCAATTGTAGAGTGACATAACACGTTCACATTGCTGTAATGGAAATATTATGTATCTACACTTATCTCATATATATATATATATATATATATATATATATATATATATATATATATATATATATAGGAGACATTTTTAATTCGACCTTTGTTTCGAGTACAAGATGAGACATTTATTGTCCATAGTATTCCAGTACGACTAACCTTTCAAAGATGCTATATTGTATATAAGAGACCTTACTTCAATGTGCTTAGTTAGCAGTAAACTATTGATATTTTTCTGCACGCGCGCGTATCGAGGAAATAATTTAATTCAAGCAGAAACGGTTAGTGTTAGCGTTCTGATCGTAAAAGCAGTTCTAATCTCTCTATAGGTGAATAGTCAATAAGGTGACCTGTATGATGTCTTGGAAGTGCTTGAGGGCCCAAGAATTGCAACTCGAAGAGGGTAGATGACACTGCTCGGAAGCTGTTTATTGTTCTTGTTCCAATTCAACATTTAATGGAAAGATGGATTGCCAACCAAGGCTATAACTTAATACTAGGGATCACCACTTTGTCGGTGAAAGAAAAAAAACGGCAGTGCCTGATGAAGAAAGTCCCCAAACTTAATAAAAACAAAGTTTATTTGTCACTGTTTATTAAGAGGAAAGACCAAAGTATTATCATATTAAATTTTTTAATGACTTTTAGCACGTTCGATTTTTTCTTGGTGAAAAACACATTGATTTAGAAATTCTTGTAAAAAATTAAATAATTGCTGGATCTTAATGAAACTAAAAAATTGTTTTTCTGTTTATTTTTTTCTTTTATTCATGAAACTTCGACAAATTAAATTTCAATCTCAAAATTGTTTTTATTTGCTGAAAGCAGAACTCGCTGGAGAATGTAAATCAATAGTTTTTTGTTTGTTTGTTTTTTTGTAAAATAAAAAAAAACGCAATAAGACATGTAATTATTTCATTTTAAAAGCTTTTAATTGTTTTTTTAAATAAGATTTATTAACGGCACTATTGTCTTTAAGAAAAAAACAATGAATATATTTTTTTTTTTTTTTTATCAGAATTTAAGTAGTTTACAATTCCATATTACTTTAATCCGATTAGATGATATTAAGTCAAAACTATATTTACGAATCAAAAATTGAAAAGTTGTTTTTGCACTAAGATCCTCATTTTTTTTTGGGGGGGGTCTTTTTTTTTTTTTTGTTAGCGCAGAAACATTCCCATTTTTGTACCTATGGAAGTCTATCAGGTGTTTTAAGATTTGTCTTCTCTGAAAGATCTGGCCGACTGCAATTTTATTATTTCTTTCTGTGTTTCATTGTGTTTACGTCTCAACCGGCTTTGCAAATCATCCCTTCAAAATTTTAAACTCTAAAATTTAAAGTATTTTTAACTCTCCTTTAACTCCTATTTTATTAAGTATATTATGTGCTTATTTTATATTAAGTATATATAAGTATATTAAGTATACTTATTTTAGTGCTGATCATATTTCAATAAATTATTTTTTTTAGTTTCCTTAACAATTCTACTAAAAATAATTAATTTTTATTCAGATAGATAATTGCTGAAAATATGTTAATTACTAAAAATAACTAAGTCGTTAAAAACCAAAAATCAAAGCGTTCACTTAGATTTCGTAAATTTGCCAATTTCTATTCAACCATACTTAGCTGCCAATAAATCAATCAGCACGTCAGAAAAAACAAGACCCTGTGGCTGACAAATGCTTCTATACTACGTTTTAATCTATAATTAATGTTTCAAATCAGGTTAATTTAAAATTGCCAATTTTCCTCAAATATCTCGTCACAAATATATACTTTATTGTTGGAAGATTTTAAAACTGGGAATTAACTTTTATTTACTAATTTGTCAAAATGACCGATATATATCTATTTTATATTATCTCAAACCTTATTGGAGGTCACTACTAAAAACCAATTTATCTGCCCCCCCCCAAATGACTGAAATTATTAAAGCATTAAGTCACACACATGGAAATTTCAGAATAGAAAAATCCTGCTGAAAACAAGGAAAACACTCAAAATATTCAGTTAATGTTTATATTAATTTCAAATAACGGTAATTTTGTTGGCTTAAATTCCTGTTCCTCGGAATAATCTGCTGCCAGATAATTTAATTTTCTTAATGATCTTACGTGTATACTAAAAGTAGGGCCTACGGTGAAGATCAAAATCATTAGCATAAGGTTGGGATTTTTCTTGAACAAAAAAGTTAAATAATGCCTGAGCAATAGTGTTTTGTTTTTTTTTTTTGTTTTTTTTTAATCATTCACCCCAATCAAGGCATTAAAACTACAAAGTCGCAATGGGTTGCTGAATGGGAAAGAATAAAAAAAAAAAAGAAACCTTATTAATGCGAGAGAACAAAAGATCAGGAATTATGAAGACAGAAGTTAACATATGGCACTGCATTTAAATCATTGAAGATAAGTTGACTGAAAAGCAAGAAGCTGGAAAATAGTTCCACAGGTGAAAACTGCGAGAGAAGAAACTATTAGCATAAAACTGACGGTTACGTCTAGTTATTTCAACTGTAAAATAACTTGTCGCCTATCTAGCACTATGATTGAATTCGTAAAATACAAATACCAAAGAGTAAAGCTCCCTCGAACAGTTTGGCGGTGTGAAAGTGAATTAAGCCGAGATGACAGGTTGAGACTAATAACATAAGATTCTTTTTATATTTTATAAAGTATCTCTAAAAGCAGAGCCTGAAACGAGGATGTTTTAGTAAGCATTCAAACGGAATTCTTGGCAGATTTTAGTCTCTCTACATTTTAATAGTATTTTTGCTCAAAGATATTTAAATATGAAATATCTTTTACCATGTAATTGTACAAAATGACTTTAACCAGTTACGAAACGACAGTAATAATGCTGTGGTTTTCCAAGGGGGAAATAATGTAGTTAATTTGTTAGAAATTCACGAATGAGGCTCACTTGAGGAAATCCATAAGATAACTATTGAAATTACAGCGTATAAAAATTGAATTTCTATTATTTCTCAGTTGTACAAATAATGTTGTCATTTGACATGACAATAGCTCTCCAAAACAGGAGAAAAACAAATATTAGGTTGGTGGAAAAATAATGACGTAATAATGTCGTTTTTGACGTATTTTTTAACGTCAAAAACGACATTATTACGTCATTATTTTTGCACCAACCTAATAATTTTCAAATGTAGGTTTCTCAAATTTAATTTTTGGCAACAATTTATAAAATTTAGTGATTATTTTCTTATTAAACAAACAAAATTAAAACGCAACAAAGAAATAAAATATTATTTTGAGCATTTAAATTATCCAGTTTCCCATCCAAGTTGATTTTTTTTTTGTTTTCTCTCTTTCTCTCACACACTATATATATATATATATATATATATATATATATATATATGACGATCGAAAATAGCGTGAAACCCAGGGTCACAAACTCACATCAATCCAACTATAAATATATGTGTGCGTGGAAGGCCGTAATAAAAAAAGAATTTGTATTAATAGTATATTTCCAAGTATCCAAGATATTTTGGCCTCAAAAAATGTATCCTAATTTGAATTTAAAAATTTAGTAATATCCCCCACCCACTTGGGTGGGGAATTATTTCTGCAAAACACAGGGTAAATTATCGGGACTTTTTGGAGAAGTGACGTCGACACCTGGAAATATGAATTCTTCTTCATAAACTGCCATTTTATTGGTGCCTCGTGAAAGAACACTATTTTATATCTGGGGATATATATATATATATATATATATATATATATATATATATATATATATATATATATATATATATAATATATTGTGTGTGTGTAAGTTTCAATGACTACGACAAAGTGCTTTAAGTTTTTATACAATTTCTCATATGATCTTATATTTTTTTTCTTTTCGGTAGATAAATTATATAAAAACATTAGCACTTTCACCTATACATTTAGTCATTTTCAAGGTTAAAATATATTAACTGTTAACGAGAAAAAGATTCTATGTCTGTATTTAGATAATCTTTCATTTTTAAAACTCTGTCTAGATATTGTGTCCATGCTCATAGGAAACAATCTCTTAACCGTGTTTTTAAAATGAAACCTTATATAAATCTATACATACAACAATCTTTCTTAATATATTTCAACCTTGAAAATGGCTAAATGTATAACTAAAAGTGCTCGGAAAAAAAACAAATTGGACAGTTTTCTCTCTTTCTCTCACACACTATATATATATATATATATATATATATATATATATATATATAATATGACGATCGCAAATAGCGTGAAACCCAGGGTCACAAACTCACATCAATCCAACTATAAATATATAATGTGTGCGTGGAAGGCCGTAATAAAAAAAGAATTTGTATTAATATCCATTTTATTTTTCTCCAGTAGGTAGACCCGTGCAACTCTCCACTGATAAATTGATTCTGTAAATATTCATTATTTTTGTGGGAGGAGGAATAGTGGTTTCATCTTGCCTTATCGGAATTGGCATTTTCTTTTTGACAAGCGTCCTTTTTTATTTTATTCGTACCTGAAGAAAAGACCGGTTTCATTGCTGCAAAGTAAACGCAACAGACTGACTTGTAATTTGAACAATGTTTCTTTTTTTCTTTTCTTTAAAAAAAAATTAAAATTCATTGCAATATTTTACAGATTTTTGAAGTTTAAATGGCAAGGAAATAGTACAACGTCTTTCTCTTTTCCTCCATTCCACAAAAAACTTACTAGGATGACACCATGACTTAGGCAAGTACGTTTAGATCTAAGATAGCTACACGGCAGTTGTTATCTAGGGCGCCAAAAAAGTGACAATTTATTACATTTCGTATATTTTCGTATTGAGTTTTAGTTTTTTTTTTTTTTTTTTTTTTTGTTTTTTTTTGTTTTTTTTCAGAAAATATTCTGAAAGGCGCCAAGGGTAGCCAAAGGAAATAATTTCATTTTCTTAATGATTTTCCGTACATGCTAATTGCATAATTTCCGTATGGAATTAAGGGAAAAAAATCGCAATTTTCTTTTCCAAATCTCCGGTTCATTCTGTTTGAAACTTTACATTTTCCGATTATTAAAACTGTTTTATTTAATAAAAGTTTCAGAAGTCCTCATGGAAAATAAATATTTTTAGATATTTTAAATATATTTTTTTTCTGTTCATTCTTAGATCCAAGGTTTCAAATAATTTTTTTTTTTTTTTTTTTTTTATATTTTTAAAGAATCACACACACACACACATCGAGACAGTGTAGACAAAGGAATCAACACGACATGGTTATAGTTTGTAAGCGGAAATTTGATAGTCGTCAGATCAACGAAGTGTCGCTATGCACTACTGGCTCGTATGTCCACACTGTATCCATAAAAGCTCAGTTACCCACATTGAACACTCTTCCTTCATAAATATAGCAAATTTCAAACTATGTATATAATCTGTGTGTGTGTGGTGGACTACCCGCCCCCGATTTTACTGTATGAGGGACGAGCTTTTCAGTTTTTACTAATGAAACGCCCACATACATGGACTTTATTTTTTATACACACTTTACATAAGTACTAATAAATGCCATAGTCTCTAAATACTATACCCCCGATTTGAATTCCTCGACTGTAATTTGAACTCCGTATGCGGATCTCATTTTCTGTGTAACCGCACGCAAAATGTTTAAATGTGCTTATAAGCACGCTCACACACACACACACACATATATATATATATATATATATATATATATATATATATAAAAATTAGGAAGAGTTTTTTATTAATCCGACATTTTTTTTTTTTTTTATTACTCAAACGTTATGTTTGGGTGGATGTTCGTATTTAAGTAGACGTTCTGTTTATTTATTAAACAGTATAGTTATTTTCGCCTGTTGGTCTGAATATTCCAAAAATCTTAGAGGAAAATATGCGCTCTCCAGTAGGTTTTGAACCTGCGTTCCCCTAGACGAAACTGTACTTGGATATATACTGTTACAGAATGAATGATCATTTTTATCAATCCTGCTCTTATTTGGCAGGCAAACAGCGGATTCATGTGAATAGGGGTGCGCACAACAACAATCAAATGTACTAACAAGACCTGTTACAAAAGTGGGTGACAAAAATGAAACGAAGTAACAGTCCAACACAATCTTCAGCCGATGTCTGTGAAGTACTTATGTCTGGTGGCTGTCGGAACGAAAGGAAAAATGTGTTGCCGCTTTCAAAGTTAAAGAGAGAAGAGAAAAAAAAAACTCGCAAAAAATATCGCATCTTCTGTAATTACTGTCAGTAGCAGTAATCTAAAAATACATAAACGTGGGTTTAGACGCGATATAAATTTTCACAATCTTTTTTTTGTCGTTTCAAGCTATCCTAATTATTCTTGCTATCAGCTTTTTTTTTCATTTAAGAACTCTCACCCATAAAATATGCAGCAGTAAGTCTTTATACGAATACTGTCCTTAAAGTGAGAACTGAAGATCCTGATAAGTTATGCGTTACTTTTATGGAATTATCGCCCTTATCTACCAAAAAAATTCAGCTAACGTCCGCAAGATGTTAAAATCAGTATACAAGAACAGGGTGCAATGTTTAATATTTTTTTATGGCTACAAGGGGCCTTAGCATTAGGACGCATATCGCTTCCGTCTGGAAACCTTGTGTTCAATGCAACATGTTGTTCGCTGTTAAACAAAACACATGCCCCAAGCTTACTTTATGCACAGGCATCAGAAGTGATAATTCTATCAAACAGATAAAAATATCTGCCCAAATGTCTCATCTTTAATAAGATTTGATCAAACACGTACATACGATAAAATACATATCGATACGCACATTCATTCATCTCCTTTTTATATTTAGTTTGCTGAGGTAATAAAAAAGTATGCGTATATTTGTTTTTCTACGTTGTAGCATTAAATATCATTGCGTCCATTGGCAACCAATATTACTACACTTTTCCCTAAAAATATCTTTTCGACAATTATTAATCTCTCAACGAAACTCTAACCCAAAACTGCTAATCCAATCGGTGGCCTTGGGTGTGACTTGAAACTGTATCCGATACTGAGCAGACTGATTGGGAGCTTTGGAGAGTGTGGAGCCACCTCTTAGTTGCCATTGCTCTCAAGTCAACTCTGACCCGGAGTGGTGGTAAGTGTCAGGATCCCAGCTATGGATTAAATAGAATTTGTATCTACAAAACATACATCTTCAAACCAGAACTGTCTACAAATTATTTACTTACCATACAAACAACTATACACCCTCTCCCAAAATATATCCTGTAAATAAATAGACTATAAAATTAAATGCTAACAGAACAAGATTGTTCGCAGACTCTCGGATAACTATCCACCTACAATATTGAAGCAACCGACTTGCGTGTGATATTAAACTGCACAAGACACAAACCTCCTAAAAATTAAAAAAAAAAAAACAAAACAAAAAAACAACCGTAGTTTCCCAAATCATTTAAAAGTGATGCAAAACAACCAAAGACCATCAGTTCACCCCAGTGGGACCAACTGTTTGCGGTAGGTGACAACCCATGATGCCTTGGGACGGAGTCCTGGTGGCTGAGTGACACTCTGACCTGAAAGTGTCCTGGAATCCCACAACATTCCACTTCGGTTTCAACGGGAGCTAGAGGAGCGGATGGAATAATCCAATCCAATCAGCTAGTCACATAGTAACAAGGGCCACTTAAGTTTAAAAAGAATGATCGTGATACGACTGCGAGTCTTTTTGCCACACTATACTTGGATAATGATGGTGAGGGAATGCGTGGGCTCGTGGCTACTTCCAGCCCAACCATACTGTCGGTGCAACTCTGACAGATCGGTGCGAATGCGATAAATCCCCCCCGCCTGATAGCATCCCTTAAGGAAGAGGCGGGTAGGGAGCACGGATGGTGAAATAAAAAAAAAAAATTATTATTTGGCAAATATTTATAAAAGAACCAAGAGAACATACAGTGTAACCCGGATATAAGAGTTGTCGGGACCGGAGAAGAAGTCTCTTATATCCGGGTTTGGTCTATTTTGTTTAGGTAAGTATGGCTCTAATTTGGGACCAGAGACAATCTCTCTTATATCCGGGTTTCTCTTATATCCGGGTTACACTGAAAATCTCAAACTGAGTGAATAACCAGAAAGAAAAATCGCCCATTTTCATCGTCATCAAATCAACAGAGTATAAACCCTTCACAAAATTGTTCCCCTTTATAATCCAAAAGCTGATCAAAAATATCGGCCAAGATAGATCCTAAAATTCATTACAAAAATACAGATAACACTTTTGATAGAAGTAAAACCCGCAAATGATGCATATATTCTGCTAAAGACAACTCTGTTCGACACAATCAAAGTAAAAACCTACTCTCACTAATTATTAAACCCATCCAAGCGAGTCATTAATATTTCAAATCTCTTGCTATGCTCATCAGAAGAAATTAAAAATGATGCTTCATTAAAATGTCAAGGCATAACAGACATCAAAAAGATACAAATTCTGAGAAATGAAACACTAATAGACATCAACACATACATTCTCACCTTTTTAAAAATTCCATGCCACCAAAGGAGATTAGACTAGGTTACATAACCAAACTAGGGCTATACATCCTTAACTTCAATAGATGTCACAAATGTCAAAGATTTAACAACGGACAAAACAATGTACGAGAACTCTAATATGTCGCAGATGCGGGGACTCGGAAATGACAAAACCCCCTTTGTGTCCAAACTGCAAGCAAAATCACACTAAAGAATGCGAAGTCTGGAAGAAGGAAAAATATGTAATAAAAATTAAATATAATGAAAACATCTTCCAAGAAGCAAGAAAACGCAAAGAAGCCTCCACTTTACCAACCTAATATGCAGGTGTTACCGGTAGAATGTCCCAATTGAGGGGGAAACTTTGTATCATTCAATGGGAAAGTACCAAGAGCTCTTATCCCATTTTATAAACGAATTTAAAAAAAAAACAAAAAAAAAACTAATAGAGTTGCTGAAGACATGCTTAATATCGACGAACTCATTTCCCTCCATTGGAGAAAGTCTTACTCACTTCAACCTCAAACCCAAAAGGAGAACGTGTAACTACCAGAAAAAAAACCAACTTCGAAAATACAAATAAAAAGTAAATAAGTAGAAGATTCCAAACAATCACAAGAGAAACTAAAGACCACATGAAAAGTAATCTCACTTAGTACAATCCTGAAAAGCAGGAGAAATGGAAGTAGAGCAATAAAACTCCACCTAGACCAAGAAAACGATTTACATCAAAGCAAAGACCACAAAAAGAACCTAATAAAAAGCCAGATAAACAGAAAAAATGCCTCGAGGAATGAAAAAGGAGGACGAAACCCCAGACAAAACTGAGAGTATAGAAAGCATGGACATTTAACACACTCAAAAATAAATCAAGTCAAATAGAATATTGCAGTGGAACGTGATAAGTGCAAAAATTAATTTCAATGAAATAAATTCCCTGTTACAACATACAATCCAGCAATAGTATGCCTCAAATAAACTCACTTTAAACCTTAAACACTACATGTCATACAACGCTATAAATAAACAAGCCAGTAAAGCTTCAGGTGGGTCATCAATACTCATCACCAGTAACAACCATCAGAGGGAAATAAATTTAAAAACTAAATACTAGCGGTTGCAATTCCTCGCCACTTTACACAGAACCATCCCGCCCAAACAAACACAATACGTATACACAAAATATCACCTCAGATACACCACCCTGCTTTTACTAAAACAACCAAACGTCTTAGAGTTTAGAAGCCTCCAAAAATCCGAAACAAAACCATTTACCTATCGAAAAGAATTACACACCATTTAAACACACAATACGCAAACCACACATACATATACATAGAAGGATCCAAAATCGGAGGAAAATAGGATGTGCCGCCATAATGAACAATTCTAAAACACTGAAACCGTTGCCTGATGGAATTTCAATCTACAGTGCCGAAGTACTGGTAGTTGATTCAGCACTAGAAATTATAACCTCATGCAAACGTAATAAATTGATAATTTTCTGATTCAAAATCCACGCTTACATCCTTGAAAAACAGACACTTCAAACCCCTTAATCAAAACTTTAAAATAAAATCACTCTAAAAAAAAAAAATAAATAAAAAAAGACATCACTTTCTGCTGCCACAGTGGCATTATCTGAAATGAAAAAGCTGATAAGGCAGCTAAAAATTAACTAGATCTGCCCCCACAACCTAATGCTAAAATCCCATACGCAGACCCACGAGCATACGCTAAAAAGTACATTATGAGAAAGTGGCAGCAATCATGGAACAACTCAAACTATTTAACATCAAACCTAACATCGAAGGATGGCTCCCAGGTTATGGGAAAACAAGAGGTACTTCTGGCCACTTTTTTATGCGATACACACTCATCAAGCATCAATACCTGCTCAAAAATGAACCCCCTACCCAATATGTACGGCCTGTCATGAGACATACACAATTAGACACATAATAATAGACTGCGTTGATTTTCACCAGTCCTAGGTTGAATCATTACCAAACAAATAATCTGAAGGACCTTTTTGATAGCGCTGGGTCGGGCAGAGTATTGAGGATTCGACAGAGATATCGGATTGTTTAGGCGGGTATAACTGTAGCAGTTGTAGCCGTCGGAGCGTTTTGGCGTCTTTGATGGGCTCCGGATGTGCTGTTTGGCCTTGGGCGAGAAGATTCTCCAGACAAAAAAAAATGGATAGGTATCATCTGTCTATTTGCCAGAGAAACGGTGGCGGGTTAATAGCACTGCGTTTGAGGGAGAAAACGGTGTAGTGACATGGTCCCCCCACAAACAAAAAACACTGAATTATTTTTAAATCCATCACGGCTATAAATGGATGATTGAACATTTCCAGCCCAGATATGATAGTAATACGTTATTTGTTTTTGTTTTGCTGCTGTTGTTGTTTACCTAATCTTGCGCTTATAATTATGTAGGATGACAGGCATCGGATATTTTCGAGAGCGACAAAATTGATTTCCTCAGTACTCAGGAGTAAGTTGAGTGTGAGTTGATCTTGAGACTTAATAGACTTTCTAATCATTCAACCTCCTTATGACTACAACTGTTCAACGTGAATGGAGAAAATTCAGTTTCTGATAGGTTATAAGACAATATTAGTTTGTTTCTTGTTTTAAATGTTACGCGCTTCTTAGTCTTTCATTGATCAATTAGAGCTACATCAGTGAGTTGACGTGCAAGGATTCGGTCATGTTTATGTTCGGGAAGTGCGTCCATTAACGGTGGTATAATTTGTGTAAATCTGCACTAATGACCCGAGAACTTTCTAAAGCAGACCATTAATAAAACAACCTTCACAGTATCTCTGAGAGGACATATCCTATCCACCATTAATGTTGTTTAAATACGATCGGAAAAAATTAATATGGGAAATCCGAATTACGGGAATGTTTTGTTTTAACCTTTTTATTTGCTTTGTTTGTGGCTTGATTTTTTTTTTTTTTTTTTTTTTTTTTTTTGGTCGGGTGGGTGTTTTTTTTTTGTGATTGTATATTTTTTTCTTGCTGTTAACCACACTACATCACTGCACAATGAAGTCTGTTTTATCTCTCAATCCGTGCAGGAAGGTTTCGATTTGATTGTAAGAGAACACCATTTACAAAGTGGATGTTTGTTCATATCAATTAATACTTTGGCGTTTATCGATGTAGCGTAATGGTTAGCAACCTTACCTCAAGATCTAGATCAATTACGACTGAGTCGTGGGTTCGAACCACACTAAGTGCCCCATACTTTCGGCCTTGTGTCCCATCCAAGTTACGCTTTCAATTAATACTCGATTCAGAGATTTGTTTTTTGTTATAGTCTTAATTTCAGATCAACACAAAGCAGGTAAAATCTTCATGTGTTTTAAACAGTTTAGTTTTTGCGATGAGCACTTGATAAACTTGATTTGTGACTGACTTGAATTATTTCGAGCAAATTCTAAATGATTTGTGATCTTAAGTGCAGGTTACTGCGGATAATTACTTTTTATATGTAATGAACTTTAGGGTAATTAAATATTTAATCCCTTCGTTTATTTCTAGTGAATCTCGTTTGATAAATGTATTTTGAGTATTAGTAACTATATAGTAAGTAGAGGAGGGGACGAGTTTCTTTTTATTACTTTGCTACTCGTATTCACATCGCTAATCCAGGGAATGATAATAAAAAAAAATAAACGTCTTCAGATGTCGTAAAAGTTTATCGTAAAGAAACACCGTGAATCTCTGAAACTGTCCTTTTTTTTTCCTTAAGGAATAAAATAAGTTTAAAAAAAATATATCTGAAGAAATTCTAAAAATGAGGACTTTTTATCCGCCCAAAGTGTTTTTAGTATGTTTGATGCAAATTTATAAAAAAACATTAAAAGAAAAGGAAACCGCGATATCTCGATGTTATTTTTATTCTATGCAGACATTTTAGATAAACCAATGTATTTGAGCAAAATGTTCCCGTGATACAGAAACTAAGCACAAAACACACGCATAAAACATGTACTCCATTCTGTCACGACTATCAATGACGATAGTAACATTTGGCAAACATGAATCTTCGTGCCCAAAGGAAAAAGTGTCAAATGGACGGTTTTTCCTATTAAACGAATTTATTTTAAATACCTTCACTCTTCAGCAATGTTTGTTTTTAAAAAGCGATGCATAGAATTGTAATGAAACCTAAACATATAAAAGTAAATGTATACATTTTTTTTGTTCTTGAGAATGTACAATAAAAATATAAAGGCTATTAGATTGTTTAGAAAAAAAATATATAGATAACATTTTAAAACTAATACGATTAAAACTGTTGCAATATTTATCCTTTTCCAATTTATAACGAAATATGAAACCGATTTATTTATAAATATACTCAATTGTTAATGTGAACCAACCCTGTAAATCTAATTGACATTTTATAAAGTTCGAATCAATTGGCAATTTGCCGACGTTTCACCAACTAATCTATTGAACAATATAACAATGTAAATAAATTATCTAATAAATTGGAGGGGGGGTTCAATTCTCAAGAACAAAGAAAATATAGAAAATCACTTTCATATGTTTAAATTTTATTACAATTCTAATCATCGATTTTAAAGCAAACATTGCCGATGGGTGAAGTTAGTTAAAATAAAAGCGATGACAATAGAAAAACATTTATTTTGACACACTTTAACCAATAATTTATTTTATTGATTTTTGCATGCATATTTCTGAAGCTAGGATTAGTCTAGTATTAAGTTATTATGTTGGATCGTTTTAACCATGATAGAAGCGCACTCACAGTTGTGATTGTTTCGTAAGCTTGCTTGCTTACTCATATTCTTAGATGTCCTCTTTGTAGATTTACCCATGTATACCAGCGATAAGTGTCTAGCTGGCTAGCACTGAGCAAGTATGTAATGAAGTGTGGGTGCCGACTAGATGATCACAAGAGACACGAATCTTCATTTCTTAATATTTTATTCATTTTCTTTCTCTTTTCTCGTCAGTTAGTATCTGCCAATCAGTGATACACAAGCTACGCCCAACACTTCTCGTCCTATACATGAAACTGCTCTTCTCCTCTGGGGCGGTTGTCTATGTCCAACGATTTTTCTCGCGTGCATATATCAAACTCAGTCAGGTCCTATCATGATAATCGCGGATCTACAACTCCAGTTAGGGATAACTTGGCACTGAACTTTGATGGTCTAGTGTGGAATTTGAGTGCAATGTCTATTGAGGCATTTAAAAAAAACAAAAAAAAACTGTAAGAGCTTATAGGAAGAGATCAAGGGTTGCATACTATGTAGGATAGATAACGGTTAATACTTAAAGAGGTTAAGATTATAGTGATCAGTAAGGTTAGACTGTTCCACATTGCAACAGTTCTGTGAATGAAGCTGTGGAATTTATTCCTGAATTAACGCGATAATCTTGGCTTAATAAAGTATTTATTCCAAAGCCCTTTACAATTAAACTTCGACAGCAACGAGTCCGATATGACATATTCGCTGAGGAAAAAATTGTTACTAGGATTTGAAAATATAATCGGTCAATGCAAAAATAACTGTTATAGGTTGTTGAAAATACTATTTTCTCGGTTTTTAAGTATAAAACACTCCATAGAAGCCCAGCAGATGATAGAATAGTGGAGTTAGTTTTTGTTTTTTGTCGTTTTGTTTTGTTTTGTTTTTTGTTTGTTTTGTTTTTTGTTTGTTTTTTTTTTGTTTTGTTTTTTTTTGTTTTTTTTTTTTGTCTAGCCATAATCCTCTTTTAAGATGGCTGTTCTCTGGACAGACGTAAAATCAATATACTGTCACTTTGTTCTTTTGGAAATGGTGTCTGTAGTGTATACATTAACAGAAGTATGGCCAAGTATAAGGAATTAGTGTAATTGGTGGAAGTACAGTAAGAAAAGTATATTGGAATTACTGGTAATCCGAGTGTAAAAAGAGAAACTAAATATTGTGCCGGACCAAGAGTTGATGTACTTATTACAGCTGACAGAAAAATATCTATGGCAAGCAATCAGAAAGCCTTCAGGTGAGCTGTGTTAATGCTTAGTTTAATGCAGTTTCTTTTGCTACTCAATAAATTTGTGCAAAATTGGTTCCCAAAATATCAACATTCTTAGAAGTAGCAGAACGTGATTGCTGTGCAAGAACTTCTTCAGCGCTATATACGATGTACGTATGTATGTATATGCATGTATGCTCTCTCTCTCTCTCTCTCTCTCTATATATATATATATATATATATATATATATATATATATATATATATATAGTGTGTGTATGGTGCAATGGATATTTTGTCGTCTAAATTTCGCAAAAATGAAAATAACACTGATATCTCATAATACTAGAGTAGATTTATTCAATAAAATCACCATTGGCTTCATCCACGGCCTCCAGACAACTTCGGAATCTCCTACATCTCTTCTGAAAGGTGTAGGTTGGTGAATACTGCCAAAATCCTTGCCTTCAATTCAGCTTTGAGGTTACAAGGAGTTTTGTTGGTCTCTCGTTTAACTGGAACCCACACGTAATCTCTTCCCTCCCCCTCTCTCTTCCCTCCCCCTCTCTCTTCCCTCCCCCTCTCTCTTCCCTCTCTCTCTTCTCTTCTCTCTCTCTCTCTTCTCTTCTCTCTCTCTCTCTTCTCTTCTCTCTCTCTCTCTTCTCTTCTCTCTCTCTCTCTTCTCTTCTCTCTCTCTCTTCTCTCTCTCTCTCTTCTCTCTCTTCTCTCTCTCTCTTCTCTCTCTTCTCTCTCTCTCTCTCTTCTCTCTCTCTCTCTTCTCTCTCTCTCTCTCTCTCTCTCTCTCTTGTGAATTGTGTTAATATCGAGTGAAAAATGTGAGATTATCACGGAAAATCCACAATTTTACACATCATGTTCCTATAATGTAATTTCATCAGCAGCCGTGGTAAATTCTCTGCTGCTACAATTACGCGTTATGTATCCGCACGTGTAAACTCTGCTAACTGGTTTATGAATATAATTTTTAAAAAAGGAACTTAGTACCCAATAAGTTAATTTTTTGTGTGCAATATTGTTTACTATGCTCCGGTCGAATTATACTAAAGAATGTTAATTTACATTATGCTATTTATGAGAAAAAATAGGATCACTGGAATTTGTTAGAATTACTAAACTCAGTTTTATCGGTTAATATATTCCCTAATTCTTAACTTCAATTTTTAGGTGTGAAAAGATTGTTAATCATTTTTTGCTGAGCCTTCAATTATTTTTTTAGCAAACGATAAAAGATTACCTGCTTTATTTAAAGCTTTAGTTGCTTTGGAGATAACGTCGGTGATTGTTTAATAAATGCTAATGTGAAAATTTGAAATTTGTATGAACCTATTTTTGTACAATTGATTTTAGCTTTGTATTATCCTATTTTTTCACACAGTTGAAATTTTCGCGATACTACATAAATCCATTGAATTCAAACATTCTACAATTTTTAACGGGGTTTCTACACTTTTTCGTATAAAGAGCAACAATACAAGTAGAAATAAATATACTTATGTGTGTAGGTAGCTAAATAGGTAGAAAAACACTTAAGGCTTTGCTATTAGGTGTCTGTGCGCGCGGGGGAGTTAAAACCTTATTATCGACCCAATGGAAACTTACACCAGTAGAACAAGTTCCATGTTGAAGCGTCTTCATTTAGAACCAGAAGAAAGTTTTTCAGATACCCATCCTTTTATAGTCCTGAAACAGCGCCACCAACCAGACATGTTTAAAGAAGTTGTGGCTATTCCCCTACCACACTGTAAATAAAGCTCACACGCGTGAATTTTAAGCGTAATACTAGATTGGCCTCATCATTTTACAGCTGAAATGGCTGGATGTAATCATAACTTCTATTCTAACAGTTTCTTCTATCGCACTTCACGCTTGTGGAACTCTGTTCCGGTTTCTCGCTTTAAATTTAAACGTAATGTTAATCCTTGTCTTAATTCTATATATTTTTCCACATACACTGTTACCACTTGCGTCGCAGTGATTTTATCGCCTTACTTGAGGCGATATATATATATATATATATATATATATATATATAACACCATGTAGATAATATAAGGCTACAAAAAAATCTCCTGTATCATACGTACTGACTTGATAGAATTTCTATCTGTTAAATTTTCTTATCAGATGCGTATCGACTAAAAATGACTACGTTTTTGAAGCACGGAAATTGACAGTAAACACACATTTGTTTACGCAAAAATGCAAGAGCCTTGCGGTGAAAACAAGCTTAGAATAGAAGAAATAAAATTATAAACAGACATTTCAGTGTCTCCAGGTGTTTTCTGAATAGCGGCGTAAAACCAAAGTTGACATTACTACCTCTTTTTTCCAGGGGGAATGTCAAGATGACTTTTCTAACGACTATAACGCCGTCAACATGGACGTCATGGCATTTTTTTATCTTCAACACGTAGAGCAACTGACACAGACTAAAATATAATTTATAACTATCTTTTATTTTTCTAACAAATGCAGTTATTGATTAGGCTTAAACTCTTCGTAAACACATGACTTTGTTTTAATTTTCTATTAACCAAACAAGGCGATAAATCCACTCAGGCCCAAGAGGATTACTGAAAATGAAAGACCATAGTAAAAGAAACTGGGGAAACGAAGACCATAAAGGGGTAATATCAAATAGAGATGACAATTGCTGTTGCATTTAAATAAGATCGTAGTTAATGAGAACGCAAAAAGTAAGATAAACCATTTTTCACTTGGGAATTTCACGAGTAAAATAATGAGACCTAACTACTAATCTAGTACTAAATTCATAAAACTGAGATACCAGAAAGGAAAGCTCGTCACAACAATTACCACGAAAACCTTTATAGAATTGGCAAAAGGCAGCTACGTTGTGGTGGTGGGAAAGGGATTGCAGCCAGGCAAGATATAAAGTAATTAATTTTGGGGATTTAGGCTTATAGAAATGAGTCTAGAAGAATCAACAGAATGCAGAAATCACGGCCGTTTTGTCCTATCTGGGACTCATCAGCAGTACGCATCCACTATAGAGAATCGAACCCGGACCGTTTCCGATACAACGCAAGCGTCATACCAACTATACCACGGGACTCGGTGACGAAGAAGACACAATCTAGACTCGATATAGCGTGCTACTCACTCAGTTCTGCAGCGATACTCATCCAAGTATTCAGATAACCTCGGAATAGTGCCCCAAGAGCCACGACTGCTTGACGTTTACGTTGTATCGAAACGGTCCGGGTTCGATTCTCGGTAGTGGATGCGCACTGCTGATGAGTCCCGGATAGGACGAAACGGTCGTCCAGTACTTTCTGCATTTTGTTGAGGATTCTTCTAGACTCATTGAGATATATATATATATATATATATATATTATATATATTATATATATATATATTATATATATTATATATATATATTATATATATTATATATATATTATATATTATATATATATATATTTCTCACTCTCCCACATGAGTGAAGAGATGTATTAATATGGAGGAAACACCAGAATGTAAACTCGCCTCGTTAACTCCACAATCTGCACTGATAACTGTTACTCTACCCGCTCATCGGTAATCTTACATTAAAGTTTTCTTTGGTGAAGTATTCACTCGGATAGACGTAGAGAAGTATTATTTAATTATTTTAAATTTACACTGAATGTTTTTTCTTTTTACGTGAACACAATCACCGAAGTCTGGCGAGGGCGTGGAATACATTAACCAGCTGCAAGCTGTAGTTATATCTTCTCACTAGTGTTTTGCATCAAGGTTGGGCTATTTATTTATTCATTGTTTATAGAGCGAAGCATTTTAAAGTAACTTGTGATCATGTCGATAACCTGATTTGAAAGTACATTGGCAGTTTCTAATCGTTCCACTGGCAGGTGGTGCCATGGCCATTTCCAAAATTTTTCAAAACAGGCGAAATCAGGAAAACCCATCTTCAAATGTTTTAAGAGAACTTCACCGTGTAAATGGGAAGCAATAACTTGTTTTCGATACAATAAAATAATTTTCTTTCTTCAAACTATCTTGTTGAATAGAATGAACTCGAACGCGTTGTAGACTTATATTACATATAAACAATATTCAATTTCAGATTGCAAAGTACGGTAAGAGTTTGAGTTTGGTGGGGAAACGCCTAACAGATTGCCCTCCCAACAAATACACGGGTAATAAACAGAGCGGGAAAAGACAGGAGGTAACAAAAATAACACTGCCTCTGAAACCAGAGCAACCTGAACAAAAATGCCCACGGGATCAACTTCACAAGATACCGAGTCTTGCCGACTGCTAGTTTTCCCACTGGATTTATTGCCATGTGGCTTTTTGAACAGTTGCAGAGAGGCTCATATACAATGTTGAACTGTCTCACTGCTAACGGGAAAAATCCAAATGTAACTGGTATTGACAAACATCTCCGCATGCGATCCGAGGCCTCTTTTGCATCTGTACTGACTCACGTTCGCCACATCTACTCTTATGGTAGATACATCAACCTTACAAATAATAGGCTCTGGTTACTTCTATCAGAAGTAAAGTAACCTAATTTCCTCTGGTATTTAATGGCACATAAGAGGCACCTAATTTTTATCCGGGTTTATTGCTGAAAATTCATGGTATATTTAGACATTTGTTAATTACATCAGAGTTGCACGTGCGGGAAAATGAAAATATTAGAAGAGGACATACAGTTAAATCATACTAGTGAAATATTAAAACATTGAGACCTAACTGCCAATCTAGTATCGTGCTTAAATTCATGCAGCTGAGTCACCAAGAAGGAAAGCTCATCGGAAAAATGACCATAAAAAATACGGAGGAAAGCAATGCCGGAGGGAATAAGTGGTTGAAGTCGAGATGCCAACTCAGCATCGATTGCATTACAGAACCTTCTTTGGATTTTGTCAATGTTATAAAATAAAATAAGACATATCTCGGCTGATTTGCAGGCAAATAAACTAACAGACTCAAGAGCGAGTGCCGGATGTGAACGGGACAAGGCCCCGTCACAAAATGACGATTATCGTCGTTTACGCATAGGCCCGACGCATGAGTTACGGTCGAAAAATAAAATATTTTAAAGTGTTTCCATTTTTCGACTAATAAAAATGCTTCCCTCCTAATTATACTCGCGTCGTTTTACGAGCCTGTTAAGCCATAAAAAACGCCATAAAAAGGGTTACACGGGGAAGTACAACAGCAGTCAACAGGAGGCCAGGGAAGAGACCTGTCACGGTCAGTCAGCAGGAGAAGTGCCATGCCAACCAGTGAGAACTACTATGAGAGATCAACCCAAATCGGAAGTCGGCTTATGAACTATACCACAACGTAGCTGTCCCAAAACCACACGTTTCTATTGAAATAAATCACGTAAATCTGTCTGCTGTTGTATTTCTTTCTTGCAACCATACGCTTGTCTATAACATCAAGAATCTAGAGATATACAGCGGTATCAGCAGACTAGATATAACAGCTACATTCAATGCACGAATGAATGTTAGGTTAATGGATTCTGATGAGAAAGAGTGATGAGCAATACGCAGTAAACCAACTTTCCTAGCAGTAGATCTAGCAATTGATTCAATGTAACAACTTCATATCCGTGTAAAAAGTGAACACAAAAAAAAGCGCAAGAAGTTTCTCTCCTAACCGAAGGTAGAAAGGGTTCTCTATGGTCATTAAAGCAGGTTTGCTTCGAAGACGTTAACATTTACAAGCCAGTCCCTGTTCCAATTACCCAATTGGAGATTGTTTTTGAGAGTAAATATCGGTTTTATTTTGTGTGACTTGGTACTAAGACAGGAGTAAATTGTTATCATCAGCATCAATACATTTTTGGGAACTGACAATGTCAAGGATGCCCTTGATGAGGATAAGAAACACCAGAAATCTAAGGATAGAATTCTGTGGGGACACTCGCATTAGTATGAAATGAACTAAAAGTGTGTCCGTTTAACACGACCTTCATTACACGATTTAATAACGACTGGTTCAAGCAAAATATATCAAAGACTCCGTCACCCTTGTTGAGAAGTTCGGCATGTCAAGCCCTGTCGAACGCCTTTGGGATATCTGAAGCGACGGCCCAAGCTAGTAATAGCTGTAAACACCGGTGTTTGATCTAAAGAAACGAAAACTATATTGTCTATCCGAAAGAAGTCCGTGTAAAGTGAGATGCTTAATCCATTCGTTGTTGACTAGAACGTAGCTCTTTGCCAAAATGAGGAAAAAGAAACATAGGGTGATGATTCAAGGACTTAGCAGGTTCACCAAGGTTCTTAAAAGCAGGTACTACGGAGAAGGACTTCCAACAAGCTGGAAAGTAAGAAGCATCCAAGCAGTTTGAATCAAGAGGAGCCATTTCAGGTGCACATTTCCATTAGGACAATTTCCGGGTTTGCATCGAATCCTCAAGTCTTGTCGGAATCTAGTTTAGAAATAATAGCATAAACCATAGACGGAGTTATGTGCGTATTACTCAGAGACTGATCTTGGGGAATATCAAAGATACTCCTGGTGAGTCAAGAGCAGAATTGAAAATATTTTTGAGCAAAACCTTCGGTTTTATCTGCAGTACTGGTGTATTTTTAATCCGATATTTTGTGTTCAGATGTTATAGTGGACATTTATTTGAAATAGACGCCCCATTTTTTATTTGTGCATTTAGTCTATTAGCCTGTGCATTCGAGAAATCGAATGCTCAGACCGACTGACGTAATACAGTGTTTAATAAAAATTGGACATCTATTTCAAATGTGCAGTGTCTGCTATAATAACGTTTAAAGTCGCCTGAAAATCACGTGAATAAATCTTAAGTAGCTACTCGAGCTGTGCCTTGTTAAGGGTTGACATTGTGAAACATTTTTGCTATGTCTGGATAGTCTATCGTTGAGCACTTTAATTTACTACTTAGGTGTTTGCCTTTGTTTTGTTTTTCTTTCTTAGTTTGGGGGTTATTGTTTTTATCTAATGTTTTAGTTTACATTATTTACATTGTTCAGAGTGTTGTCCTTATCTTTGTCATGTTCACGATGTTTCGGCCGTTGTACGTTCCTTCTTCATGTGAAGGGAATTTCGAACCGAATCCTTTATTTCGTCCAGTTTGGTAGATTGTTCTAGTTCCACGTCATGCCTCTTCCTGATATCTGTTATTTCCCTTTAACTCAACTCTCCAAGTTTCTGCTCTACACTGCCGTAGCCAGGTATTGAACTCGAACTCTTTGGGTTAAGTCACTGGCTCCAACCAACGCTTTTATCCACAAGGCACATGTGTTCTTGAGGACACATGGCCCAGTTTGAAATTCCAGGCAACTGAAGAAGGCCGGAGCGTACAACGGTCGAAACGTCATGAACATGACAATAATGAGGAAGACAACAGTTCGAATAATGTAAATAAATACAATAACTCATCTCAGAAATATAGACAGATATCTAAGGTATTTTTGTAGATAGTCTGTTGACCGCACCAATATTTTTTGTATACATGCACATGAGAGGTCCAGACATGGTTGTTGTTTACTGGGGGGGGGGAATGTCTTCCGAAGAAGGAAATAAACATGGCTTGTCCTTAAGTCAACCTGTATTTGAAGAGTAAAATTTTTTGCTTTTTCATTTTCCACTGCTTTATACTGCGTCAGCTAGTCGGTGTTAGAAGTCGGTTGGCAGATGAAGTGGGCTAATTCTAGTGTTTATGTAACAACTACTGCAACTCCAGTATCCGGCGTATGTGGTAACGTTTTCTTCTCGAGATGCCGACTTTATTCAATATCTATTTCTCGATTGATTCAGAGTTTGAGCTCAAAACTAAGGCTACCAGATGAACTTCAGTGTCCCTTTTTTTTATCTACGAAACTGTCGAATTGGTAAGACTTCAATCTGATGTCGCTTATATATTTGTATTAAGAGGTTTCAGTGAGAAAGTACAGAAAAATACGCCATCTCAATATACAATGTTATCAAGATCACGTGAAAGAAATGACGTTTATGAGTTTTACTATGCTCAAGAACTCTAAAAAAAATGGGAACATGGCCTCAGTGGGTTAAATAAACTCTTTTCAACATCGCCGGAATATTAAGCAATACGAGGCACGCAGAAGATCAGTTTACATTGGTCGGAATTTTGTGATAAAGATGAGACTATGGAACTAATCCAAAAGTATGGTTATATTTCTCCAGAAATTCAAACAAAAGCGGCTTAACTGAAACATCACTCTATATTGGAAGCATGTTAACAAGCAAGGAAAACATTGCCGGCTTGGATTACAAAGGCTGTGTTTAACGTTTGAAGACGTCTTTGTCTATGCCACACAATTCCTTGTGGGTTGTAGACCTCTACCCACCCAAAAATATATAGCCAATATTTAGTTTCTCTTTCTCTCTCTCTCTCTCTCTCTCTCTCTGAGTCTGTGTGTCTCTCTTTGTCTTTCTCTCGCTCTTTGTCTGTCTCTCTCTCTTTCTCTCGCTCTCTCCTGTCATTTCTGCTCCAATCACCTTGCAAAGAGAGAAGTAACTGCGTCGAATCTCGTTATGTGGTAAAGTTAACAAACTAGTTAGAGTACCAAGTGAGAATCGAATGTACTCTGTGCGCTTGGACTAATCTTAATAAAATAGCCAATTCAAAGTACAATATGTGTTATCACAAATATGCTAAGTGGCAAAGTATGAAAAAATGCAGAAGGATGACTTTGATGCGTCTTAGGAAATGTCGATGATGCTATAGACAAATTAACATAGGTTTCTTATTTTGTAATAACCGTTGTTTTCCATTTTTCTGTTCACGCGGAAAACGCATTTTTCATCACCTGAAATTGAAAAGCAAAAATAAACGTTCGGAGATATAGAACGTTGTTCTTTATTCCCCAGCAAAAAATCGAATTTCTCTGTAGCTTCAATGGTTCAGAAGAAAATTAAAAACGAAATGCATTAAAATTTGTTTTGATGCAGTAAAATTAAATAAACAGTTGCAAGGAGGATCAAAACCAGATTTAAATATACAATATTCAGTAAAATTGAGCAAACAAAACTTATTCACTTCCCGCTGATAAGACATAGACAATTAATATATTGTCAGAATTCTTTGCGTTCTGGAGAATTTAAATTTGGACGTATTGTTTATAATACGCTATCCATAGACAATGTGTGGTCACCGAAAATAATGATCTAATTATTTTAGGTAAAAAAACAAAACCTCTGTTTTATGCTACACCTCAAGATCTGGGTTTTACTCACCTTGATTGCACCAAGAATTGAATTCTTTCTTTACAGAAAGATCTCTAAGAAAACTTGCATATACAAAGGAAATACCATCTGGCAATTAGCAAGATCACCTAAGATTAAGATTTGCCCCTTTTCTGCGATAATTTTCTGCAACTTTTATAGATATTATTATTTTGGATTTTTGATGAAGAATTTCTCCCCGAATAGGCCAGTTGGTCAATTTACGGGAATATGGAGATAACGAAATTTAGCATTATCAGTTGTCATTCTCTGGGGCCTGACGAAGTAAAGAATGTGATTAATTATTTTATCGGAAAAGATTCCCTTATATAAAGGCAGCGCGCATTTAGTTTGATCTTTTTTTTTTTTTTTTTTTTTCTTCTGAGCGAAGAGTAGACACGTGACACGCCCGTATATTCGGTGTCCTGAGTGAATACAGACACATGCATAACCGAAGGATTGCTGTGAGTCGATTGCCTGAATATTACTTTAACAGTTACGACCAGAATCTTCAATTTACCACTTCTGCAGTTGATTTACAGAAGCTAATAATGCCATTTTTTTTATTCAACCAGTTTTTTTTTATATTCAAGTTGTTAGTGTTATCAAGTGTTGTGCATTTCAGTGGAGGAGTTCTTTTTCCAATCCGATTTCAGAAATTGCATTCGGACCAAAGAGACCAAAATTTACCACGGTCACAGACAGGAATTATGCAATCTTGTTGATGATACACAACGTATATAAGGGGGTCCAGTCCTAATATCGAGGATTTGGAGAAATCCGAATCAATCCTATCGAGACGATACATCAGCACCAACATAGAAGTGAAAAGAAAACTGAACGGCCCATAAGGTTGGTATTACTCAAAGCTAGCAACTGACGACCGAGAGATATCTCTGAGCCGGGGGAGTCTGGTGTGTGAATTGAAGTGATAGGTATATTGCTAGACATGTCAACGTCGGTGGGTTACATCAAAATCAACAAATATAAATTAGGTTGGTGCAAAAATAATATCGTTTTTTGACGTTTTTTTTTTTTTTTTTTTTTTTTTTTTTTTTACGTCAAAAAACGATATTATTTTTACACCAACCTAATATATATGGATAGTTTCGTCACAGACGACAGAGAATGCTGAACAATGTTCTCACAGGAACAGATTTGAGATTAGGAAAATGGCTTTCTACCAATGAATACTAAAAATGCCATAGAAAGAACATGTGAGCAAAGATGAAGTGTTAAGGAAAATAGGAAGAACAATGAAAGTTGTACTTATAAGATACAGCCAGAATTTCTGGGACACATGAGGAATTCTTAAAAATAAAAGCAACAAAGAAACGTATATTTACAATCGGAAAGACAGATTAATTTTCTCAGATACACAAGGAAAATGGCGTTTCTGTACTAATGTTTGCCCAATACAAAGCCCAATAACCACTCAAAGTAGATAATTACAGAGAGGAGTTGCATGAGCGTAAGAAAAGGTAAGGGTCTTTCATAGGAAGTAAATATAACGGTTAACCCGTTACATAAAGAGGTCAAAGTTGCAGTGATTGGTAAAAGATCCTGCCGGAAGTTGTACCACAATGCAACACTTGTTGGGGAAAAAGCTGTCAGCGTGGAACTTACTTACTCATGGAATACGAAGGGGATGATAATGATTCACTGTTGTTTCCGTGCCTAGTTTCAATGGAAACAAAGAATGTTGCTCATCAGAACACATGCCATAGAAATAGCAATAGAGTAGCGAGAGGTTTGCAATGTTTTATCTCTTCGGTTCGCGTAGATATTTGAACGCTATCAAGGCGGGCAAGTTGTGATTTGTCAACTCCAGCCTAGATTTTTTTTATTTTATTAATTTTTTTTAAGCATTTCACCCCAAGCAAGGCGGGAGTTCCACTAGCATGCAAGGGGTTACAGAGGATTGAAAACAAGATTAAAGAGAAAAGGATACAGAGAAGGAAGGGGAACAAGCTCAGGGTGCCGGATGTCGATTGACATTACACTTGAATATTTGAATATTATAGTCATCGGGGAAGCAAGTAAGGGGAATGGAGTTCCACAGACGGGAAGTGCGAGAGAATAAGCTGCTTGAGTAGAAGAGACTATTAGATTTAACAGTTTTGACAGTGAAAGGGTATGACCGAGATGCTAACCTCGTAGATTGATTAAATGCATGTAGTCCGGGAACCAGCGAAAGTAGCTCGTCGAAACAGTTGCCATGAAAATACTTGTAGAAGAGACAGAGGGAGGCCACGGCACGTCTGTGAGATAGCGATTGTAGACTAGATGCCAGATCAGGGCCATTCATCGAGAGACGAATATGCCTCTGGATTTTGTTGAGGGCCTCGAGACGTACAGCGGGAGCACCAAACCATATATGACAGCAATGTTCCATGCAAGGACGGATGGTTGATTTATAGATTTGAAGGATGGACTGACGAGAAAGACTGCCTTAAACGACACAGAGCCAACTTTCCTTGCGGTAGATGAAGCTAATGTATTTATTCCACCTCATGTCAGTGGAAAGCGTCAGACCAAGCAGGCATAACGAGGCGCTCTCAAGGAGATGGAAATCAGCCATTCTGAGGGGGACAGGAAGAGTTCTCTGTGGTGGGTAAAGAGGAGTAGTTTCGTTTTGGAGGCATTAAAGTTTACATGCCATTTCAACTTCAGATTGGAGGTCCTTTTCGAGATCAGCAGCCAGGTTAGTTTTGTCAACGATACCAGATTTACTACTGAGGCAGGAGTAAATAGTTGTGTCGTCCGCGTAGACAACTTTGGAACTGATGACATCGGGAAACTCATTGATGAAGATCAGGAACAGTGTAGGGCCCAAGATAAAGCTTTGGGAAACACCAGCGTTCGTGATAAAGGAGCCAGAGGAGAACCCGTCTAGGACGACCTTTATTTCACGGTTTGACAGGAATTATTGTATTAAGTCGCATAATCGTCCTGTAATACCGTATCCCTGAAGCTTACGAAGAAAACCAGCATGCCGATCCCTATCAAACGCTTTAGAGCTACGGCCCGAGGTTTGCCATTAGGTTCTTGGTAAATTTACATTCACGGAACATGCTGAAAGTAATAAAAGCAAGCGGGGAAATATCGAGTAATCTACTTTTATGAACGGACGAGAGCAAATAGGAACCTTGAAGAGTCTTATTTCGAACAACAAAAGGCAGAAAATTATGGAGAGACATTAGTTGTCGAGATGAAAAACAGGAAAAGATTGTGTTGGGCCAATCTTGGAAACGGCGAGTAGTTTTCCTGACTACATCTTTGCCTTGTGACTCATTCTTAATATAGATTTATTGAATATCAGACTTGTTTAACCAAAGTGCTTTTTTTTTAAACTACAAACATCTATGCTGAATCTGTCGAAGTTATTAAAGGAATTGTACCGATTTAAACCATAAACACTCCAAATCAAAACAATTGAAAAATGTTTGCCTGGAGCGATGCTGTGTAAAAACACTGTTGGAGACCAAATAGTTTGAATAACGAAATTTGCGGGAAAAGCTTCTCTACGGTTAATTTATAAAACTAGTTTACCCATGGTGGCAATAAATATAAAAACCTTTTACATTTTCTTGTTTTATGTGCAAAATTCTAGAATATTTAATTATGCGTTCTATTCATTACAGAATTTTATTGATCAAATAAAAATTGTATTTTGTTTACGACGAGAGTCAACTATATAATCCCTCTATTAATACGAATTCGACTAATACGCTTTTGATTAGGGCGGTTTTTTGGGGATTTTTTTTTTAATACCAAAATTCGATTAGTGCATGCATAATACTTGATTAGAACGGTAAAACATGTTTGTAAGTGCAACCATAGTTTTTTTTTTTTGTTTTTGTTTTTTGTTTTTTTTTATAATAACGAATTTTTTTTTTTTTTTTTTTCAAAAAATGAAACAGGAATAATTATTTTGTTTGTCAAATATTAGGTTGGTGTAAAAATAATATCGTTTTTTGACGTTTTACGTCAAAAAAAGATAGTATTTTTACACCAACCTAATATTACATTATCTAATTAGTGCATAAACATACGGACGTTTATAAATAGATTAATTTTATAATATAAGCTGATAATAAGCACACATAATTGTCTGTTAAATTTTTTGAAAGTTTTGAATTTCTTCTCTAACTCTTCTTTTCTCTAACTCTTCTTTTCTCCCTTTTCTCTTTTTTCTCTCCCTTTTCTCTTTTTTCTCTCACTTTTCTCTCTTTTTTCTCTCCCTTTTTTCTCTTTTTTCTCTCCCTTTTTTCTCTTTTTTCTCTCCCTTTTTTCTCTTTTTTCTCTCCCTTTTTTCTCTTTTTTTTCTCTCCCTTTTTTCTCTTTTTTTTCTCCCTTTTTTCTCTTTTTTTCTCTCCCTTTCTTTTTTTCTCTCCCTTTTTTCTCTTTTTTTCTCTCCCTTTTTTCTTTTTTTCTTTCTCTTTTTTTTCTCTCCCTTTTTCTCTTTTTTTCTCTCCCTTTTTTCTCTTTTTTTCTCTCCCTTTTTTCTCTTTTTTTCTCTCCCTTTTTTCTCTTTTTTTCTCTCCCTTTTTTCTCTTTTTTTCTCTCCCTTTTTTCTCTTTTTTTCTCTCCCTTTTTTCTCCCTTTTTTCTCTTTTTTTTCTCTCCCTTTTTTCTCTTTTTTTTCTCTCCCTTTTTTCTCTTTTTTTTCTCTCCCTTTTTTCTCTTTTTTTTCTCTCCCTTTTTTCTCTTTTTTTTCTCTCCCTTTTTTCTCTTTTTTTTCTCTCCCTTTTTTCTCTTTTTTTTCTCTCCCTTTTTTCTCTTTTTTTTCTCTCCCTTTTTTCTCTTTTTTTTCTCTCCCTTTTTTCTCTTTTTTTTCTCTCCCTTTTTTCTCTTTTTTTTCTCTCCCTTTTTTCTCTTTTTTTTCTCTCCCTTTTTTCTCTTTTTTTTCTCTCCCTTTTTTCTCTTTTTATTAGAATTATTATTTCTCATGATTACAAAATTTCCAAAAATATATATACCTATATTTTGATCAAAAAGTACACAAATTAGAAACTGATTGTGAATAAGACAAACATTTGAGGTACAAATTACATCTTCTATAAGCTATTATATTCGATTAATTCGTATCTTTTTAATGTACAAATTAACCGCACTAATCGAGGGATCACTCTACATTTTTGTGGCCAACTGATCTTCATTTCAAAATACTAAAAACTTGCACGCAAAATATTTACATTTGAAAATTTATGCATACTGCTATGCCAAGAGAAAGATTTGTGACGTCAATGTTTCAGACTTTTTTTAAGTTTAACTTTCAAATCGTGGCCGTCTTGCTTCTTATAGTTTATGCGCTGAATTTAATAACGTTAGTATTCTTTGCTAAAGAATTTCTTCTAACCACTACTTCATGGTGTTTCATAAACAGTATTTTAAAAGGGGTGTGAAAGATTTCTCTCTCCGAGAAGACAGCCCTCAAATAAATGTAAAGAAAGACTGAACACTGTCAAAAATACCGAAAGGTTGCAAGATCAGAGCTTAATTATTTGTGACTGAAAAATACCAAAAATCGGGGAGCCTCCACGCATAACTTCCGTTACAAAAAAAAAATGGAAAATTAAAATAATTTGGCTTATCAGAAAAATTGACATAAAGAGACTGTTTGATGATTAGCCTTAACCAAAGTTCCCGTTATAAACTCTGAACTTATTCAAAAGGGTATAAAACCTTTGATACCTCAGGGCTACCAAAGAAGAGATCTGAACGACCCCACGTAAGAACGAAACAAAAAAAAAACGCAGCCATACGTGAAGAAGCAGTCAAGAGGTCATCTGCTACTGACATTTTCGCCCTGTTTCAGAGCCGAGAAAAAAACACCGTAAACTGACATCTGACATAATTTTTCACATTACTACTACTCCAATCATTGGTCTGACTTCCAGCTACTAAAACGAATATTTCTTCATACTGCTACTAATATCTGGTTGTTAAACGAATGTTTTGCTACGCCGAATATCAAAGGACTTGCTCATCACTCATATTATTCATTTTAAACGTTTCAGTTAGTTTTATTCCCAAGGATAATTATAAAATAATTATCCTGCAATCTGTCCAAGTGGGCAGCGTTCAGAAATGAATTCCACACATTCACAAAAATAAACATTTCAGGTTGCTTTGTTGACGAGCATGAGAATCATCCTAGATATCTTTGTTAGGGACAGATGTTTTTCTGCAAATATTTCAAAACCATGTAAAATGTATTTTAGCCGATATGAAACATAATTTTTTTAATGTTAACTTCTGCTAATTTCTAGAGTTAATGCGTATTATACTCAAGAAAAATTGTTTCTTTATGGTATAATATATATATATAGGTTGATAGCTGCATTGTCTTCCTATTGTCTGATTTATTTCATCTTAAATATGACCAATAATCAAGCCAGACAATGTCCTCGTTAAATATGTTTTACCTCTCAATGAGTCTAAAACCGCTTTTTTTTCGTTCGGTTTCTTCCAAGAAAATGTCTCGCTATTCTCAAATTGCAATGTTAAAGTTAATTTCTTTTGAGTGAGATTGTTCTGATATAGCCCTAGGTTTGTCTGAGATATTTGTCTATGATTTAAAAATCTCCCGCCGTCGGGCATTACATTTAATTCACAAAGAAAAATAGCCAACAAGATTCTTAATAACAAACTTTTGTCTCGGCTAGTTAATCAGTAGCAGACTTACTATAAATGTTCGTTATATCGAAAAGTATTATTACAGTCTTCTTCTAATGATGATTAGGGGAAAAATATTGTCATTATGGTTTATATAACAAAGGGTTACATTCTTAGAATAGCAGACTTGTAGAGTAAATCTGCGACATCTAAAAGACATACATTTACAAGTATTTGCAAAATATTTCGAAAATTAATGGATGGAAAGTTCCTGGCGTTTTGCTTATCACATTTTTTTATTCTCAAAGGATGTTTCGAATATTATTCTTACAAGATGAGGGTTGGAATTGTGATATCAGGCCGCAGATGTTTCTAACAGAAGATATCAGGAGATGCTAGTGTATTGAAACTAGTAATCAGGGAAATAGACTACAGTAATATTTGCAAGAAGAGACAAATGGCGCCTGATTTGTACGCTGAAAGTTACGTCGTAGTGGGGAAACACACACACACACACACACACATATATATATCTATCTATATATATATATATATATATATATATATATATATATATATATACACGCTTTTCTCTTCCTAGCATTTATTCAGGTTTTTTAATAAGAGATTCATAGTTGTTGCAAAGAATTAAACAAGTCTAGTAATATTTTCACCTTTTCTAGTAGAGCTAAAACGAGTGTAAAGAAAAAAAAAGTATTTGACCAAAAAACTCCCAACCGTATCTCTACTACTAAAAATTAGGTAGATCTCAAACACGTATCATCAGGCGATGACTCCTCGATTCTAGATATCTGGGATATCATATCTAGCCTCGCTCGTTTGCTTGACTCGTACAACTGAGTAACGAGTGCAAAGCTTACTAGCCGCCCCAGACTCGTCTTTTCGCCTAATTCACCTAAAATTACTAAATAACACTGCTAGAAACAACGGAAGTGAGCGGAAACGTTATAACTTCGTGTGCATGCATGACAGTTCAAGATCAAACCGTGCCAAGCGGCTTTACTCTGTGTTCTTTAGCTTCGCTACAATTATCGGTTTACTTCCTCCTGACTTTCGAAACCGCCATTGATGGATACTGTCCCGCACTATAAATACTCTGCGATAATTATTCGCAGCCTTTTCTTAACTCTTCCGCTGACATGTGGATTTCTCACGGAGAGCGCGTTCTCTTTTGTTAAGTGCATGAACACACACACACACACACACACTTTCACATTCATTACACACACTATTGTCTTTGTCACTTATATAGCTTTGATGTTAATACTTTAATCATTTACATATATATTGGTTCTTGTCGTTTCTTTCATTTTTTACGGGGGCTTACATCCCGAGTCTGCCATGTTTGTTATAGGTATTTCAGGAGATACGTGTTTATCTCTGAACGCATACACCGGCCCGCAACACCATAGCAACAGACCCAATAATACTTTTTTTTAATCTGATCACGTATCTTTTTTTTTTTTTTTTTTTTTTTTTTTTTTTTTACTCAAATCAGTTGCATAGAATATTGATGATCAAACTGTCCTTTACTCATTAAGTAACATAAGGAAATCGAAAACTGAAATGCCCGACGCATTTTAGAAGATACTTTTAAATCCTTACATATTCTGAAAAGCGTACATACAGTGTTATTCAGAAAAACTGAACCGATTTCATGAAGCATTGCTTCAGTTCTCGAGCATCATCATGGGATGAATCAGTGACTATTTGAAAGAGGAGTTTTCTAAGTTTTTGAATGGCTGCCACGGAAGCGCTGTAATCGCGTTTTGTCTCCGGCAACGTTCAGTTGTGTTTGCCACGGGAATTGCGAGTCCTCAGCAAAAGGCTTTCTGCGTTTTGCGTTCTCAAGTTCTCGAAAACGTTTGTCACGGTGCAGCGTGCCTTTTCGAAAGAAATTCTACATTAATCCGCCCTCTCCTAAGAACATTCGACGGTGGTTTAAACAGTTGCAAGAGAGTGTCTGTGTTCCAGGATGACCACGAATTTCGGAGGAACAAGTGGCAAGAATACGTTCTGCGTTTGAAGGGAGTCTACGGGAGTTTATATATCGAACTAGCCTTGAGCTTGCGATCTCTCAATATCTGGCGTGTGCTAAGAAGACGTCTAAATTTGAAACCTTACAAACTACGCTTCGTTCATGCACTTACCAAGACCTTGCTCTTTGTGCTTGGCTTGCGAGATCCCTAGACATCACCGTGTGTGATTTTTTTTTTTTTTTTTTTTTTGTGGGGATACGTAAAAGATCGAATTTATGTTCTAACGCTGCCCATTAAGCTCGATGACCTTAAACATCAAATAACAGCGATCAACTCGGTGTATCGAGATATGCTGATATGCGTCTAAGAAGAATTCTCTTCTCGCATTCTTCTCGCTGCAGTTGGTGGCCACATTGAAAACTTTTAAGACAGAAAATAAAAGTTGATTCTAAGTAGAATACTTGTGACTTGGCTGGAGTTTTCTATTGCTTTTCCTTATTTAAATATTGCGTAATAAATCTGCTCATTCTTTTTGAAAAACCGTGTATTATATAAGTCTATCTGTTGAAAATGTATTAAAAATAACCACCACACAACGTTCCCTTAAACATATGCTTTTACACTATGCCATATATATATATATATATATATATATATTAGAATATATTTTTTAGTTTCAGAAACAAGACTAACTCTAGATGGGATTAACTGTTGCTTTTCTCATTTATACAGTCGTATATACGCATTCCCTTTATTTCTTGCATCAAGTAAATATCTCGGAGAAGCCTTACAATTGTTTTTACACTTTCTTTTTCATTGAATCTCTAAATCTGAAATCACTAGTTCTCTGTGTAAAAAAAGTTTTAATGTAAGTATAGAGTTTTACTTGCAAACTATGATTTTTTTTTTCTAACGAGGCCACAAAAATTTAATAAGTGACAAGTTATTATCTCAATGAATTATGTTTCTCTCTATTTTTCGGCTTTTCCGCCGCCTTCTCATTCACTTGTTGCTCATCAACGTACATATATTCCTGTATCCAACAATGCCATTTTGAAATAAACTTCTCGAACAAAAACAGCCATTTCAAGCAGACACTATTTCTCTTGGAAACCCAATTTTTATTCGTGGAATTTATCAAAAATAAACGGAGACAACTTTCTAAAAACGTCTTCTATGCGTTGCGTCCCTTCAGAATGTGTGAGTACATGGCTCTCCGTAACTTCCTATCCTTTTCAACTATGTTCTTATACCTTGCGACATTTATCATTTTACATCCCTAACCCTCGTTCTGCCATAGGTATATTGGACACTCTTGTAAGTGGGAGTAATATTCTGTCTAAGTAGATCACCACTAGCAGTGTTTACCTACTTCACGTATTGTATTTTGTTGATGTTATAAAGATTAACATTTTCATTTCCAACCTCCATTTTGGTTATTCCTCATTCAGTAACCTTTTCTAGGTTACAACACACTGCGATATAGGAAGATTGATAAGGCGAAAAGTCTAAATATTTAAAACAAGTCGAACAAAATAAATCTTTTATAATGAATCATAAATTCCACCTCCTGGAAAAAAGCTGCTTAATTTTTGAGTCATTGAAATGATTATGCTTTGTTTTTGTTTTTATTCTTTTATCCAGCAGAACCTTTTGAAATAACCGCCCCCACTCAAATGCAATAGTCATGCCTATAATATATGAATGAATAATAGATATATAATATATATGAATGAATAATAGATATATAATATAT
>OZ010579.1:87009918-87132418 GCA_963932145.1 Acanthosepion lycidas
ATGAAAATAATTATCCTGTCTTTCCTCTTAATAATAACAAATATTAACTAAATCTTATTTTAAAAAAATCTACCACTACAGTTGTAAATAAGCCAAAAGCACAATTTTACGATTACTGTTACTTATTTTCAGTTCTCTTCTATAGTTTCCAGCTTGCTAATGATACGAGTGTGATGAGGCATATTTAGGTTCGTTAGGTCAGCTGGTACTGACACTCTTCATTCACAGTCCCGCTAATAACAAGTATCTTATGTAAATGACGTTATGGCGTCAGGAAAATATGACTATCGGAGTTAAACACGTAGTAAACATTAGGGATAAAATCAGCCTACGGGAGGATATGGGTAATTTCATATGGAAACAAAGAAAAAGTGTTTATCTTATGTCAAATGCAGCTGATTCCAGAAAAATAAGAAACAGCAAAATGTTGAAGCAACACAAAGAGTATTATTTATCTGATTATGTGGTGTTGGAGACACGAGAGAAAATACTGAGTAAATTGTGTGTTTGGTGGCAAATATAGATCAGATAAGGCTTAGAATCCGACAGGAGAAGATAAAGAATAAGCAAAGTGTATACAGGCTTTCTCGATTGATTTTGAGTATCTAGATAATTTAGTTGGAAAAATAAAGCTCTCTCGGGGTTTTCTTACCTCGAGTTTCTTAGTATTAGAATAAATGTTACTATTGTAATGAAAAAGAAAAAGGACATGAAATTTTCGCTGACGCTCTTGTTAACGAATTGTCCCTGTGAACTGCTTGTCCGATAGTAAGAATATCACGTGTTTGTGTGCGTGTTAGATTCTCATTGATTTAGAGTGAGTGAATTAATTATAATTGTTATAATTATTTTATTATAATTTTTATTTTTTTATGGAAACATGTCTATCTTTAATAAGTCATTAACATGCAACGTTTTTCCGGCGTATTTCTTAATCTCGTAACCATAGTTTTGGTCGGTTCATTTTGAGATTATTTTTCATGGGTATAATCTTTTAAAACTTATTTGTTAGACCAATATTAAAAACATATCTGGTTAACCTAACTTTTTAATTTCAGCAACGCTAGATATACAGCGTAAACCATACCACTATCTAAAAAGCTCTCAAACATCTTTGTAAAACAAAGAAAAACGACACAGGACTGAAGTCTTTACCGGCATACACACATCCGGAAAACGTATGCTAACATATTTTTAATTTTCTCTTGCAATGTTTCCTCTGAATAACCTCGACCTTATCCCATAGAAGTTAAAGTAAGAAATTCTATCTCCAGATAGTTCACTACACAAGAGTTTTCTACTTGCAGACAGTCTTAGGTATGACGATATAATACATCCAGCAGCAAGACCTCTGATTGGGAGGTTTTGAGGAGCGTGGAACCAACTCTCAATTCCTGTTGTTTCCAGGTCCTCCCTGACCCGAGATGGTAGCACATGATGGGGTATCAGCTATGGGCAAATAGTGAACTAGGGTAAAAAAAACTAAAAGTATAGATTTAGAAAAATAAAACAATAAATTACCAGCAACATATATTTGTAAAAAGAAAAAAATACATAAGCTTCCAAGAAAATTAAATTTTAGCATTAAATAACCCATAAGCTGTTGATATTCCGTTAAACAAAAAAACACAAATTTACTGACCACTTTGTTACGGCTTTCGATCTCTTCCATTGCACTTTCGATTCTTCAATAGGTGACGTTTCCTGTCGCCAATATGTTATGTCACTTCGTAGTAAACTTCGTGGATTCTCAGTAACGGTAATAAATTGCTCTAGTTAAACTAAGCATGTATTTATCAGCACGCACGCATCGTTACAGAATAGGGCACACAATTCCATAGCTTAATGTGTGCGATTTCACTAAGCCGTTAAAAAATCGCTCTCGGCAGTTTTGGGGATGCTCAGGCGCCGGGTAATACCCCACCGCCGTTCCCGAAGGAAGGGTACTTGCCGGAAGGAATGCCCCTGTTTTTAAAGAACTAAATAAATTTTCATCCGGGCATCCATATTGCAAAGAGTATAGGACACATTTGTTCAAGCTGCCTCTGAATATTTCTATTTTGGATACTCCTCGCGCGACGATTAATAATCCCAACACACTCCCGAAAGGAAGGTACTGCTTGGGGAATGGATCTCTCGGGTTAGAAAAACAAAGTATAATATCGCTGTCTATATAGGTTTGTTGATATACTGTCCTACTAGCCATCCCCTCTAACTCTTACTGGAGCAATTCTTTTTCTTGATATAGCTGGGATATTCAACGCTATATTCCAAGTAACCAACTTCATAAAGATGTCTGGCTTCCTCACTTATAAACTCTTCAAAATTTCCGTATGACCCTATCAGTGCAGAAATAAGTCTAGTAAGCATGGCGTGATGAAACCACTCTGATCTTGTAACAATGACACACATTTTATGACAGTTTCGCTGCAAATGGAATATTGTAGTTACAACATTGTTACTGGGCGGTTTATCTTGTTTTACCTTTACGAAACGACCGGATAGTCACGTTAGAGTGCGCTAAGATAATCCTTTTTTTTTTCAGTTACTTGTGATTACTGCTAAATAGTGTTGAATTCGAGAAACCATTCTTCAATAGAGAAGAGGATGGTTACAGTCATAATAAAGATATAACCTTGTCTTGTTTTTCTTTCTTTTTTCAACTGTCAAATTCGAAAACCAACATTTTCCATGTTGATGTTTTCCAACGATAGGAGGTTGCACCCTTGGAATATAACAATATTAACAATCGTGCACAAGATATTCTCAAATTTCCTGGTCTTTTCACCGCAAGCAGTCCACCCGCAAAACTGTCGACCTATTTCTAGTGTATTAAGGAACAGATGAATCGTGTGTGCCGTAATCAGAACAGTGGAGAGTTTGGAAAACTCTATTTGGAAAAGATGGATTTGGCAGGAAAATGTTTCTTTGGTGCCTTCACGTTGTTTATGCCTCTTTTTATAACCAAATGGTGTTATATTTAACTTCTGCTGTCTCAGTTTTAAGAACTCAACAAACAGCCGTCTACCATTTTTTTGCGGGGTGGGGGACTCCTAAAGGCTCTAACCAATGCACAATTAGTTAATCATCTCACATCACTGCCATTTTTTAAGACAAGCAATAATTATCTATCAAGCACTAGATAAGAATGGTGAAACTCGGATTATGATTTTGGTCATCTCAAAAGCTTTCAACAGGTTTTGACATACAGATCGTTTCCACAAGCTGAAAAGTTAGTGTCGGACATATTTTTGAACAGATCCAATCTTTCCTATCCAATTGTGAATTGAATGTAATCCTGAACGGCCACTCTTTCAGTTCCTTTCGTAATAATACAGGTGTCCGCAAGGGCTCCATCTTTGATCTTTGTTTTTAATTTTCATTAATGAACATTCCGATGGCATCTGCTGTCAACTTGGTGTCTACGCCGATGGCAATCATTTACTCAGGTCTCGATATTAAGTCTGATCAGTTTGATAAGACCAAAATGACAGCTAATATCCAAAACGACCTTTAGTCTATTAACTGGGGCAAAGGATGGCTTTAACGTCCCCAAAACTAAACTGATATCTGTTAATCATCTGAAAAAACCCTCTCTACGTTCCATAATTATGGCTGATGCTGACCTCTGGGAGAGTGGCTCTTCTCGGGCTAACGTTCTTGGTTGACATAAGGTAGAAAGATTATATTCAATCCATTGCTAGGCCAGCTGCTAAGAAAGTTAGTTCACTGTGTCGTGATAGGGAGTTTTTATCTCTAGAATATATCTTATATATCTATGTCTACCATTCGTCCATGCTAAGAATATTGCTGCTATATTTGGTCTGGTGCTCCTGCTATTTACCACGAGCTTCTTGATAAAATCCAAAGAATCTGCACTATTATTGGCTCTGTTCTGACGACTCAGCTTCAGTCTCTTTTGCATTGCCATAAAGTTACCCCTCTGCCTTTTCTATACTTATTTTTATGGTAATTATTCAAATGGGTTCTTCGATGTGGTGCCTAGACTCTTTGAATTTAAGACTGGCGACGAGTTCTTAAAAATTTACATTTGAGTTGGCTAGATGCAACCGGTAATTTCTCTAACAGTTTTTTCTCGCACTTCTCGCTTGTCAAACACCTACCGGCTCCATTCTTTCCAATCAACTTTAATCAGTAAAAGTTTCAATACAATATCAATGTCTATCTTCAGTCCTCATTAATCTTTTAGTTTTACTCCTTGGCAATGTTTTCTGTTCCTTAAAAGCAAAATCTTTATTCGATTCGTTTTGTGATTCAATATTCGACAACCCCCTTAAAGAATGAAGGAATCATTTAATCTTATATAAGTCAATAAGCTATATTTTATGTCATTATCCTTGCCAATTATTTAACCCTAGAATACTAACCATGGGTATATAGTACCCAGCGCAAATTTCCTTATTTTAATTATTATTTCAGTACTTGATTTTCTTACCTAAATGTTTTTCAGTTCCTATTAATGTTAACTCAAAGTATAAAGTTTGAAGTGTTTGCATGTAAAATATTTCCAATAAAGATTTATTTGATTTTTTTTTTTTTTTTTTTTTTTCAAAATCGGGTATGATATACCCATGGTTAATAGTGATGTAACTTTAATTGATGGTTAGTGTTCTAGGGTTAAAACAAATATTTGTGCCCGGAAAAAAAGACATCATGAAGTCGTTTATTTTTTATTTATTTATTTTATTTTTATTATTATTATTCAATTAGGACAGAACTTCAAAAGGGACATTTCCTCGAAGTATTTCCTTTCGCGTGATCGCCTTACTAAAATAATATATATCCAACTTTAGATAGCCAAGTTTCATGTATAGGTATATCAGTGTATTGTCACCAAGATATTTTGTTTGTCGCCCCGACAAACAGTAGAATCGTAACTCCAATCTTATCAACTGACCTATCTGCAAGAATAGAAACTTTAACTCAAACGTCTAATGTTCGACGGAAGCTTCGCAACTACCTTCCCTCGAGACGCCTTTTTGTGCCTGATCAGCATTTCTTTCTTTGAGCCTGAAATCCATGCAGGCAAACTGGAATGAAGTGAGCAGAATACAGGCGCTCAGATGGTAATATGGCTTAAAAGTAAAGGTTCTGTTTTTTCACAACTGGACATTAACTGCTCCGGTTCGTAGGCATAGCATCGTACAATTCGGCTGTCAGGAGCATCATGGGATCAACCCTGCGCCTAGAAAATATATTTGAGAGTAGATGCATTGTCGGGCATCAATAAGTAAATGTAAAGTAAAGTCGGCAAAAGGAAAAAATTACTGGCAAATACATGATAAATACAAGTATTATAAATAGTAACATTAGCCGTTTCCTTATCAAGAAATATTTGACATTCATTGACCGAGCAGCTAGTGTTACTATCAGTTGGAATTTTATAAAATCTTTCTATTAAAACATTTTTTCAGGAAAATTATTTTCTCAAGTCCAGTAGCCGTTATCGCTCTTTCTTTCTTAGTTATTTTGTCTAAAGTAGTGTGAAATGTTAACCTCTTCATTATGCCATTTTCTTTCGAGTTACATGTGCTATGCATTTTAGTTTTTAGTGTTGATGACATTCCAAGTGATGTCATTTCTGTTATTTAAAACCACTCTTTAAGATTACCTAACGCCAGTTCACAAGGTTCAAAAAAGGATGATCTTCATTGAAGGCCATTTTTAATTATTGATCTTAGAAAGTGAGTGCATTCATCCCTTTACGGTAATGAAAGTTCATCTGGCGCAAAGTCAAGACACCCAATTTAGTCCTTTACTGGCGCTGCTTTAAATCGTTCCTTTTCTACAGTCACAGCTTATTGGTGTTGATCTTAATTTCGACATGAGGCATTATTATGCACCAGTTTACACGGAATACTATTCTCATCTTGGATATAATTCTTATTGCAATCATCGGTCATTTTCAGATGTGTCATTGCTGGTAAATTTGAAGCGAGTGCTCGTCTAAAAATGTTGGATAGCACACAATTTATATATTGTTCAGCGGAAGAAACTGGCAACACGACAAAGAATAATGGTATGCAGGTAATCTCCCTTAGCATCAACACCTGAAGAACAATTACAAATCCGTGGATTGAATAAAAGGTTCCATTTGAAATTGTCAAATGTTTACTAAGACATACGTGAAGAAGGCTGGTGGATAAAATGCCCGAAACGTTGTGAATATAAACGAGAAAAAGTTTCAGTTAATACGAATGTGATTAGCATCTTTTAATTTCGAATTTCATTTGTTTCTAATGTATTACTTAATGTTAACGTGTGATGCATATTTTTGTAATGCCATCGACAAAAGGCCGGAGAAGATCCAGTGCACTGATTAATTTGAACACTTTATTCAATACAAGAGCCGAGTGAATCCTCCTAGCTAAATATAGCTTCTCTCAAGAAGCTTTGGCTTAGTCCCAGTGCTGTATTAATTAATTTTAAGACAGCGATAGTCCTTTCTCTTCCGAAACCCATTTACCGATGGTGAGCGGGTGCTATGCGGATGATAAAGGTATTCATAGCTAGAGTAAATATAGCCTTGAACAAAGAATCTGCATCTTCTAATTGTTCCCCCAAAATAGGACATGCCTTTCCAATACAGAAACCAAGATCTGTGATTGGAAAGAAAGCAGTGATGGAACATAGACTGAATCCATTATAAAAATTCAGGATGTGGAATTAGTAAATACTAAATATTTCAAATATATCAGTGTAGGGATCAGTTATAGAAAAATTAATAAAAAGAGATAAGGAACGTGAACAATAAATAGGCTGTTCTAGAGTTAGTTCACGACCCGCACTGAAAATTGTTACAAAACCAAGTTAAGCCTCGCCCTGTTGACGTTGACTGCAGCGGATACATACGCGGATGCATACGCGGATACATACGCGCCCGATTGAGGAGAATGGAATCAAGCAGAAAAAAAGTGTAAATATAAAAATTTTCAGAGCAGAAACTGAGAAACTAATGTAGTTGGCTGGGAAAATAATCCCTGTGGTAGTAGACAGGCATTCAAATGGTCGAACCAGGGAATTGTGGTTGACACCTTTTATGTCTCGTGCCTCATCAGGATGTAGGCGATCATGGCCCTCCAATTCTTCCTATCCTTTGTAGCTCTTAAAAAGTTTTGTCATTTTGTTAATTTCCCCCAAACCTTGTTCAGCCATCCATTTGCTCAAGCCCATTAAGAATGTTATGCGAGTGGATGCTCAAAAAGAACAGAAAAACTTGCAGAAATGACTACGAGGCTTAAAATGAAGGGATATCCTTATCACCGATAGCGAGCTGGAATCGAAACGATTTTTTATAGAATGGTGAATGCAATTTCCCCATGGTTTGTTCATTGCTAACGAAAATACGAAAAAAAGTGGTGATCACTTGTAAAATTTGTTCAATCGAATAATTATGGAATCAAATGTGTCTGGTGCTTCCGTGGTATCAACAGGAGTAATACAGGTGACCTCACTTGAGCATGAATGTAAAAACGAGACCGAAAGGAAGAGAAAGATAGACGCGAGATCTTTATTCATTTTTATGCTATTGTCCACTTGATACAAGTTCCAATAGCCACTCGGTATGGAAGATTAATAAATATGGCTGTTTTATAGATGTAAAACTGATAGATGCTGAGGATATGTTGGATAGATTGACTCTGGATTTGTAAATATGAAGATTGTATTTTGATTAGAATTCTATCTTTTTTTTCACTTGTTAATAAATTTTGTTTACTAGTGATAACACATTTTACGATTGTATTTTGCTATCTACAAAAAAAAACCTAATCGATTTTCTTTGAATATTCGACTCCAGTCGAGAGACTTGACTCTTCATATATTTTCAACAAACTTACTACACAAAAAAATTCGATTATTTTTTTTTTCTTTTGGCCAAATACAGAACAGGTCGTCAAAGTGAAATCCTACTTCCAAAAAGCACGCCTGTGTTAGGAAAAACAATTGGATAATATTTTGTTATTGATAACGATAACTGTACCTGTACCATAAATAGGTGTTCAAGTTAAATATGGAATGTTCATATTGACAAAATATGCTTGTTAGTGTTGAATGACGTAATATCCACCTATCGACCGGAAATTTACGTGAGAGTGGAGCAGGTCTGTGGTTTGCGTGGCGCCAGTCTGGAAGTGAAACCATGAAAGAAGTTTATACTGCCTCCCTTCGCTGGTGCATGAATTTTCTTTCGCAAAATCGTATGCCACTCAGCCCTTCCAGAATATTGTTTTTTCTTTGTTCGCTTTATGTTCTTTGATATATATATATATATATATATATATATATATATATATACTTGTTGCTTCTATTGTTTTTTTTCTATTTACGTTTTTTTTTTTTTTTTTTTTTTCTTTTTTGGTGGGGGTTCTTCTCTTTTGCTTTTGTTTTTTCTTGCTTGTGTTTTTTCCTCTTTGTTTTTGTTTTTTTTCTCTTTGTTTTTGTTTTTTTTTCTCTTTGTTTTTGTTTTTTTTCTCTGTTTTTGTTTTTTTTCTCTTTGTTTTTGTTTTTTTTCTCTTGTCTTTGTTTTTTCTTTTTTTTTCTTTTGTCTGTTTTTTTTTCTTTGATTTTGTTTTTTTTTCTCTACTTTGTTTTTGTTTTTTTTTCTCTTTTTTTTCTGTTCTCTTTGTTTTTGATTTTTTTCTCTTGTCTTTGTTTTTTTTCTTGGTTTTTATGTTTTGTTTTGCACAATACAACAAACGTGCTAGTCTGACAAATTTTATTTTCATTGTGGCTCCATCTTGTCGTATGGTAGCGTAATTCATTGTAAACACATCTGACATTTGATTGACGCAACTTTCTGCAAAACAATTTTTGAGCAGATTCTATTGATCTAACAATATTTCACAGTGAGATTAAATTTAAAATTTTGCTGACTTTCGTTCTGTTGCTATTATTGGTTTACTAGATAAGATATTTCAGAGCCACATGAGATCATTACGTTTTCTTTTCATGAGCTAAAAAGAACACTTACACAATTTCTATTCACTATCAATAAGAGATATTATTTTAATTTTATAATTCTGTTGATTAATCATATGTAGTACATTATTAAGCACTAAACTTTTGAAGCCGCTTTCGACGAAATTCCATTTCATTATATTTACATTAAAACAGGTTGATGGAATGTCTGCTATTCGACACAAAGTACTGAATAATAAAAAAGCACTGTCACAACAGCATTTACTTTTTAGTTGACGAATATTTTCTTAACAAATATCCATTTTGTGCTGCTATTGTTTTACCTTTTCTGTCTTTTTTTTTTTTTTTTTTCTAAGTATATCACTCCAAGCAAGGTGGAAGTTCCACTAGCACGCAAGGGGTTGCAGAGAGTGAGAGCAATAGTAAAGAAGAGTGTTTTTTTTGGGGGGGGGAGATAAAGAGAAGGACAGAGGTCAAGGTATCAGAAGATGTCGATTGACATTACATTTGATTATTTGAAGATTATAGCTATCAAGGAAGCAAGTTCCAGTGACGGGAAGATGGGAGATAAGAAGCTGTTGGAGTAGAAGAGATGGCTACATTTTAGCCATTTCGAAAGTGAAAACACCAACATAGTTTTTCAGTAACTGTATTTGTTTATATGTAACAAAACACAAATAGACAAATCGAGGTGCTGTAATGGATAGTTGCTTGGGATGAGAAATATGGGAACAACGTTGGAGTTTCTCTCGGGTTCGTTACATTTATAAAAATGTCTCTGGTAAGTGGTATACTGTAGATGGTTGAATGTGCAGTGTACTAGTTGTGAAGTGAGATCGTGAAAAATGAATATGCCTAACCCTGGCTGACTTTACAGGAGGTCGTTTACAAAGCTTAATGGCCGGACGGGCAGTCAGTCGTGCATTCGTGGAGTCTCTCTCCGCTTTCTGTTGGTGTGCTACTGTCCGGATTCCTATAGCACGTATAAGGGAAATGCGCGGACGTAGTTGAAAGTATCTGCGACAAACGAGGTTCGCCTCAATAATGGCTATCGGTCTGATACAATTAAGCTGTCGTATCTTTTTTTTTTTTTTTTTTTTTTTTTCAAAGAAAATCTGCGCGTAATATAACGAACCTAACTGGAATTGGAACTCGATTCTCCGATTAACAATTCGAACCATTATGCATTATACCACCCGCACATCCAAGCTTACTGCACCTGGTTTACCAAGCAGACACCCGTTTAACCAGGTTGCTTAACTTCAGGGATCGTACAGGAACCGGTGTTTCTACGTGATATGACCGTAAGCTGAGTACAGATAGACTCGAGGTATGCTGGCTTCTTCGTAAAGGTTGACGTTGGATACATTTTTAAACAATCTATCTAATGGCATATAAACCGGTATTTTTATTTTTTATTTAATATCACAATATGATCGAGTTAGGCGAAAGCTAAGTATTGATAGTCTACGCTGTCTGCGTAAATCTTACCAGATACCTCCGCATCTTATGCACAATACGGGAGAAATTTGTTTTGAGTAAAGTGCGGCGTATGTACAACTTAGCTAGATGAAAATTGGTGTATAGTTAAATATTTTTTCTAATAATTGTATAAATTTGGCTTTAATTTGTTATCTCTGTGTAAATTGTTTTCCCGCGCAAATACATTTGGGGAAACGTATGAATCGTCACATCCAGCTATAGGTTAAATAGCATTGGAAAATCATTTATGTTCTTAGAAAAATTAATATTCACACGCAGAAATTATTCTAAGTATTCAAAATATTTCTGCTTGAAATAAAATACAAATGGTTGATAAGCCATAAAAAAGACAATATTGAATGAGAAAGGTTGTCTGAAAATTTGATATTGCCTGCCAGATTTTAATCTGACAGTCAATCTCGAATCTTTTAGTCACAAACCTTAACATAATTACAAAAGTCCAGATGAACGCTGTTTTACTTTTAAGACAGAACACTCGGCCTTTTAATATATACTTACTTAGACTTAATATAAAAGTATCTAGTTTGATAGTAGCAAACGTACTATAAACCTTGCACAAATACCTTTAATCTAATGAATCTACCAAGAGCCTATACTTGTGTATTCAAAGTTATCTTGAGTGAACAAGATTTCCTTTAATCCAACCTTCAACAGTGTTGAATACTGTGTTTCTCATAGGAATGTTCACTGATAGTTTAATATTTACAAGCCGTAGTTAAAGCCATATCAGTACAATGCGTGTACGTAGTTGGGGACGTGTACAGACACGTTTTCCCTTTATTTTATATATACACATCTTCCTTGTTCTCATATCAGATTATCGAATATTATGACGTGTTCTGTTAATCGCACTAATCATTACTTTCTTTGTTGTAATTGCATTCCTATAGAGCTATTGGCCTATCCAATTCCCAAAACTCGATCAAATACCATTTCTTTTTATACTCTTATTCGGTGAACGGTGGAACTTTTCGGCACCCCTTTGTATCAAACACCGATAGATATTGCTATTATCATAATATAAACATTAAAATTGGTTATATGTTTGATATTTATTTAATCTTGTAAACAAAACCGATTATTTCATTTTATGTCAGTTTTAAAAGCGGCATTTGGTATCTGATTTTATTTGAAAACACACCAACGCTTGTCTGAACATATTTTTAACGGGAAAAGAAGAATTTTATTTAATGAAACCAAGAACCAGAATTTTAGAACCATGTCAATAAATATAATCTGAAAAATGAATTTAATTAAAACCAGCATTTTCTAGAACGAATAGTTGCGTGGATCGTACTCAGATGCGTATAATAAAATTAAATTTTAAACGAGTCTATATTGATTAAAGCTCCAAAATAATTTTCGATGTTATATAGGTATTTTATATCCTCTGTTCTAATCTGAAAAATAAAAATTTCTCCCGTGTTGTGCATAAGATGCGGAGGTATCTGGTAAGATTTACGCAGACAGCGTAGACTATCAATACTTAGCTTTCGCCTAACTCGATCATATTGTGATATTAAATAAAAAATAAAAATACCGGTTTATATGCCATTAGATAGATTGTTTAAAAATGTATCCAACATCAAACTTTACGAAGAAGCCAGCATATCTCGCGCCTATCTGCACTCAGCTTACGGTCATATCATGTAGAAACGCTGGTTCCTGTACGATCCATGAAGTTAAGCAACCTGGTTAGATGGGTGTCTGCTTGGTAAACCAGGTGCAGTAAGCTTGAATGTGCGGGTGGTATAATGCATAATAGTTCGGGATTGTTAATCGAAGAATCGAGTTCCAATTCCAGTTAGTATATTCACTTACGCGCAAATATCCTTGAAAAAGACATGACTCAACTTAATTAGTATTGTATCAGACCGATAGCCATTATTGAGGCGAACCTCGTTTGTCACAAATGCTTTCAACTACTATTTCCAAAGAACAAGTAAAATTGTGTACAAAATAGTGGTTGATATGCCACTAAACAAACCAAACAACTACCCATCTATCTGCGTTCACTAATATCACCCAACCTCTTCCCAAATAAAAATAATGTTTTGGAGATATGTTTGCCGTTTTATTGACCCCCAACATTTTATGGTGAAATTTTCTGTGAAGTATGCCGTGGATCACAATCTCAAATGCAAATATTAAGGCAGCAATACTTGTAATTCTGCGAATTAACCATTATTCCACAATTTAATTTGATTATTTCTCTTTTTCATTCATATATTTTCTATCACAGCCATTGGCCAAAAGACTGCATCAGGCGAAACGGCTTAAACACAAAACTACCAGAATAAAAGAAAATATTCATCCGAGCAACTCATGGGGTGTAATTCTGATTCAAGCAAAAGAATGTAAGAATTCTACAATTCTGAGAGGAAGCTTTGATATTCTGTGAAATTATCCCCACCTTATTTGCAAATGAAAAGAAAAAACACGATAGATGGTGTGGCAATCGGAGGTTTAAAATGGAAAATACTAGGTCCTTCTTTCTTGCTTTCTCGCGTATGGGATGTGATATGTACAAATCTTTGTCAAATCTCTTTTTCTCTCTCTCTCTCTCTCTCTCTCTTTTTTTTTCTCTCTCTCTCTTTTTTTTTTTCTCTCTCTCTCTTTTTTTTTCTCTCTCTCTCTTTTTTTCTCTCTCTCTCTCTTTTTTTTCTCTCTCTTTTTTTTTCTCTCTCATTTTTTTCTCTCTCTCTTTTTTTCTCTCTCTCTTTCTCGTGCTCTCTCTCTTTCTCGTGCTCTCTCTCTTTCTCGTGCTCTCTCTCTTTCTCGTGCTCTCTCTCTTTCTCGTGCTCTCTCTCTCTTTGTCTTTCTTAGCCATATTTGTTTTTCATATAAAATATGCACAAAAACCCTCCATGTATTCAATTAATTTTGAAAGTTTCCAACCACTTCATCACAATTCTTATACACCAGTATCCGCTAAAATTCTTTGAATGATTCAAACGATTATTTTTTTTATTCACGATATTAATCCTGGTTTAAAACAATAGTTTCTATCCTTTGGCGTTGCCTTTTATTTCGTCAATCGACCATGTCAACTGTTAAGAACGCTAGTGAATTTCTCATCCTTCCGAGAGGACACTTCTTAATGCATGTTTTTGTGATGCCATCAAGATTTTGAATATTTAGTCCAACTTCGAAAAAAAAACTCTTTTCAACCAGTGAACAGTTCCAAATGCGACATAGGCAATCTGTCATTAGTTTTACACCAACGAGTCAACTATTAACTCCACCAAAAGATGCAAGTATTTTTCTTTGCATGGTAAACCACACTTGCTATGAAAGATATATTCAGAATTCTCAAGACTGTTAAATTCTATCAAAATTCGAATGCGCGTTTCTTTCTGGAGTAAAACCTGCAACTGCCAAAATAGTTTTAGTAGCATAAACTCTTCTTTGCCGCAACAAAATTAAAAAGAAATGACATACTAATCGAAACATCATGAACTTTAAACAGAAAATCCAAATGCACGTCTGTGAGAGCATCAATAAATAAGACAAATCCATAGGATTTCATCATTAATAATAAATATAGATTTTATTTTCTCTTCGTGGTAGAAACTTTAGTACTCTATTATTTCTTCGTAATATTTTCTCGTGGTTTTATACTTTCTCTCCAATTAAACCGGGTAAAAAAAATAAGTCACTGAAGGCAGCCATATATATATATTGAATTGCATTTGACATTTTGTCCTTATTCATGTTTATTTTTAAGGCTTGTTTTTTCCATATCCAATTATTGGAAAAGCTGACTGATGAGCTAACGGAAATATTTATCAAATGCACGTAGAAAAGTGACATACGGAGAAAAAAAAATTAATTTGGTCTGTTAAGGCAAATCCATTGAGAAGTCCATGTTTAAATGAAATGGAGTAAGCAATTTCAGAAGACTAAAAATCTTTCCCGGGTTTTTCGTTAATCGGAAAAAAATACTGCGTGAGAATCAGATTTTGTATCGTATGTGTGTTTGTTTAAATGGTAAATTAGAACTTCCAGTTTCTTATGCTGCAAAATTTAATTGGAAGCATATCTTAAAATGTCTATATGAAATACAATGCTACATATCTCAACTGAATAGGATTTACCAACAACAAAAAATATTTACGAATCCATATTTGTTTATTTATGTAGTAAGTTACTTGCATATATGATCCACTATGGCTGCCTGTTGAAAGAAAAAGAAACCAGGTGTGCATCGCGACTCGGTGCTAATTAGTCAAGAGAGGCCAACCTTTATTGATTGGTCCAAAAGAAAATTTCTTCTAAATGACTTTACTCAAACGGTTAGTTTTAAACTTTCTTGATGTTATTCGCAAAGAAAAAAATTCAGTTTTAACATTTACATGAATTTAAACACGAAAAGACCCAGTTCAAGTGATCTTGCTTCTAAATATATATTTTTTTTTTACTCTATTATTCACCCAATACAATTCTATAAAAATTCACCCAATACAATTCTATAAGAACAACTCTAGGTAGAGGGTTACTTAATGAGGTTCTTATGGACGTACGAGTTGGTAGGAAGTGTAGAATTATGAGATGTAGGAAAGATAATGTTTAGCCCTAGCCTTGGTCAAGTGTGTCGTCGGGAAAGAATCCTCTCGGCGGTCTGTTTCACAAAGCACTGGCTCTTTGAAAGAAACTGTCTGAATGGAATTTTCTTTTTACCAACGGAATACGAAAGAAATGAGAATGTTTCGCCCCCTGTATACCTGTCATAGCGATTTTTAGGTGTAAATCTCTGAACTGGTAGAACTAAGGAATATTGCTCGTCAGAACTTTTTCTATGAAAATAGCAAGAGACGTTTGACCTTGTGTCTATGGAGTGTGGAAAATAATTCATCATATACAATGTCGCGTAAACGCTTTTAAACTCTATCAAGCCAGGGAAGTGAGGACTGGACAGCTCCAGTCCCGATAGGGCAGCAATATTCCATTTTGGGGCTGTCCGTATACTTCTTTGTTTCCTTTTAGAATTTGTATTCTCTTTTAAATTTTTACTTTACCTAGTTTTCCCATATCGCTCTTTTATATTACAAAATTATAATTCCTTTATATTTTATTGTACGTCTAGAGGGAGTTCATTTAGTATTGTTGCTGTTAATATTTCTATAATATTTTAATAGTTGGAGGATATGTTGAAATAAATTGATAGCTCTATTTTTTTTTTTAATACCATATACATTCAGGACTTATGTTTTCATGGTCCTTAACAGATTCTGTGACTTGCCATAACTTCTACAGAAATCTAGTTAAGTAGTCTTCCGTTTGCCTTCTCTGCTGTTTTGAATCAAGAGTTTTCATTCTCTTAAAATGATTCCCACGCAAGGATAGATATTTGCATACCCTGCTATTCATCCCACAGATGATGGGAGGAGAGATTGAAACATGCTTTTTGGGGGGCATTTAGGTTGAAAGTTAATGCAATAGACTAGGCGCGAATCTTAATCTTGTTTGCCGATTCCTCTGTGTGCCGATTGCTGCTGAGCTGCCGACATGACTCGGTACCCGCTCTCTTTCATCTATTTTTCTATAAGAAAATTATCAAAGTCACGTCATTCCATAGCTCACAAACGCATACACACAAATACATATATAGGAAATAGACATAAGGTCTAATATCTTCTATGTAATGCCTCAACACAGGACTTGGGTGATCATAGCTCTCCACGCGTTCTATCACTTGTAGCACGAAGCAGCATTGAACAATTTAATATCTTTGTATTTGCTGTCTTCCATTCAGCAAACTTAGTTAAGTAACTGATTTGATGTTTCCCTTTGTCTTTGGTTCCTTCAATATGACTAGAAAGATATTTTCCAAAAACCTTTACTTATAATGTGCCGCAGTAATTTCAATATTTCTTATTTTAAGTCATGAAGTGGGGGCGATTATATTAAATCATTTGCTCAGTCTGCTGCTAAGAATGTCTGTTCACCGTATCGTGCCAAACAATTTTTCTCGATAGGATCCCATTTATAAATCTCTCATTCGTCCATGCACTAAATATTGCTGCCATACAGAGTCTGGTGCTTCGGTTATATATTTCGAAAAATCCAAAATGTTTGCAATGACATCGTGATCTCGAATTCAGTCACTTTCCCACCGCCGTGCCATGGCTCCTGTCTGTCGTTATAAGTATTTTCATGGCATTTATTCTGATGAGCTTTCTTCTTTGGCGCCCTTGGTTGCATGAATTTAAGCGTGCTACTAGATTAACGACTAGATCTGATCGTTTTATTGTTGAAAAAATAACCTAACCGTAAGTTTCCTCATTTATTTTCTTTGCTTCCTGAACACCTACATTCTTCAAAAAATTAATGCAACGTCAATCACCATCGTCTTTATTGTCCTTTCTCTTCACTAATTTTTTCTCATTCTCTCGCGCTCCAAGTAACCCCTTACGTCTTGGCGGCATTATCGCTATGCTTGGGGTAAAATGATTAAAATAGTTTTCTTCTAGTTCTCAATTTCTTTAATACATCCAAATTACTCACATTGCTCATCTATGGAGTCGCATTCGACAAACTGTAAAGAAATTGTTCACCGGAGATATATTAGGTTGGTGCAAAAATAATAACGTAATAATGTCATTTTTTGACGTATTTGTTAACGTCAAAAAACGACATTATTACGTCATTATTTTTGCACCAACCTAATATATATATATATATATATATATATATATATATATATATACACACACATAACGTTCATCGTTTTTTTTTTTTTTGTTTTTTTTTTCGTTTCTAACGAGATTTTCATCTTTTAATATTTAGCTTATTTTCTGGAAGACATCGCCCGCTATTCCGACGCACGCAGGGTTATTCGGCGATACAGAATCCTGGTTGAACTTTAATTCTCTTGGAAGTGTCTCTCTGATTTTCTTGATAACAAATATGATTACAGGGTGTCATCGACTTCCAAAAGAGTTGCGTTCCAACGATAATCCCGGATATGACGATAAACTACATCTGGCAACAAGGCTGCTGATCGGGAGATTGCAGGTTTTGAGGAGCGTGGAACAACCTCTTAACTTTTGTTCACAGGTTCACCCTGACCTGGGGATGTAGCACCTGTAAGGGTCCCAGTTACGTGCAAATAGTGAGACCCCCAAAACAAAACAATATGTCTTATAGAAAGATAATTAACTGTAGTTTTATCTTGTAGTTGAAGCCATAAAATTGTGTTCAAAATATTTAAATGTCTGCATGAAATAACCCATAGAAGTGTTGATAATCCACTAAACTAAATCAACCAAACCAAACCGTGCCTATGATGTGAGTATTTTCCGTATAAGTTGGAACACTCCAGCGATTTCCCATGAATAAGCATTGAACTATATTGATGCAATAGTAAAGTAATAATCTAGGATATAACGTATTTCTACGACCTAATTAAAATAATTAGGACTAAAAGAAAATTGACATAAATATAATACATATGATGAAATGAAACCGTTCTAAATTACTTGTATATTTATTGCCATTGACGTTATTAGCTCTCGTTAGACGAGATGACGAAGCATAAGTTATCGTTTCTCTGCCAGTACACGGAAATGAAGCTGGAGAAGAAAGAAAAACAAACGATCTTTTTTATCAGGAATTAACCAACTCAAGAACTGCAAGTACGCATATATGTATGTTTTAAGCGACAGTTGACTGACTTAATCCAAGCAACCGAGTAATGTTCTTCGCTGTTTATCCTTTTTTCAGAACGTTTAACAATGTCTAATTTAACTTCCATGGTGATGGCTCTCATTTTCTTCGAATCGCCACCATCAGAATTTACTCTACGTTTGGGAGACATGATGAAGGGCAGTAAATTTCAACAAACATAACACAAACGAAAGAGAGCAAGTACACAATAAACCAATATGGCGTAAGACCAGGAATTTGCTCACGCCGCCTTATGTGCAAGGCAAATGACATAAGTCAAACAAGATTCATGAAAAACCAGGAATCGTCGTAGGTCGAGACTACCATAACCCGGGAAATTACTGTATTAGTTAAAATGGTAAACACTTTTATTATAATTTTTTAAGCGGAAAAGGATTTCTGTTCGAAATGCACTCTTTAAACAAATATCACTCACTAATTTTCAGGCACAAGTTAAGTATCGATCATTAATACGAGTGATTTCTTCGAATCCAATTTAATTGCACAGACGCATTAACAATGGGAGCATCAAGAAGTACTAACTCGAGTGAATGCCATGCAATCTGTGCACAACTGTTTCGTTGTCGCTTCAGATATCTTGATTGGTGAAAGGTCATCGTGCGCGAAACAACACTTCTCCAAGTCACCGAAAACTTGCTCGCATAAATATTCTGTAAAGCGTGTAAGCTGGAATTATCTACGGATAATACATCCATGTGTGTACGCGAGCATAACATATATAGTAACCGAATTACCAACACCTTGCTGTATGTGATTATTTTTGTGGTAAGGAAAAGAAGATTAAGTTTAAATTATTTTTACAATTTGGATAGAAAAATGATCCATTCCAATATTACTCACTAATCTTGCTGATGTGACTTTCTCCTTCTGATTTTCTTCTATATTTTGGCTAGGAGACATTCCCTTGTTAAAATTTAATTTAAATTAAAGGCATAACATTTTTCTGGGGGATGCCCCCACCCTCCGGACTCCCTGGATTCAAAATGAAGTACAGTGTAACCCGGATATAAGAGACCCGGATATAAGATATTTTCTCTGGTCCCAAATTAGAGCCATACTTACCTAAACTAAATAGACCAAACCCGGATATAAGAGAAACCCGGATATAAGAGACTTCGTCTCCGGTCCCGACAACTCTCTTATATCCGGGTTACACTGTATATTTATCCAAGTATCCTAGGAGTCATTCCTTATTTAAATTTAATTTATATTAAATGGAAAAAAAAATTGAGTGGGAGAGCGTCGTGTCCCCCCGGGACCCCTTTGATCTAAATGAAATATAATTATCCAAGTACCCTGGGTAGTTTACTTTCGGAATGAATATATATATATATATATATATAAGATAAAGCTTATTTGATGTGTACATAGTATGGACACATCAGCTTCCCTCGTTGTGACCTTTTCAACTCGCCTAAGATTATTTAAATGCCCATTATCACTAATAATTGTTGCTGACTACCTAATGATACCATGGAACGTTTCGTTGTGGTTGGTCAAACTCCCCAGGAGTTTCGTTGAAATATTAATGCTTCATAATATACGCCCTTTAGGTGATTTTTTTTTTGGGGGGAGGGGCTTTATTTGAATTATATGCTCTGAAATGGGGGACGTTGAGCTCCTGGTACTGAGTACCAATTTGCTTTTAGTGTTAGCCTTTTTTGCTGAGGTCGTTTTTCTCATGCTAACTTTTAATTCATAGGCACGCTGATTTCATTCTAGTGTTTTTTTGTTTTTTGTTTTTTGTTTTTTTCACCCACATAATGGTGATTCTTCGGCATTTTCGTCTTGCCTGTATGAGATCTGCCCATTGGTGAGCATGCTTGGTGTGTGCATTGTTTCATATTTGTTGCCGACTACCTTATTATTGCCTAAAAACGCTTGAAACGTTTGTTTATCTGCTCTTTCAGGCTAAATTTTAATTGACCAGTGTTGTTTTAATGCCCATGCGTATTTGATCACAACATGCCAAACGGTGAATGTAATCTCCACAGTCATAGATAGAAAAAGTTTATTATGTACCGCTCGGCAGATTATATGCACACATGTTTATTCAAATATATTTTAACAGATTATTCTGTTTAAGCCGGTAGAAATTCAGTTTTTTTGTTTTTTACACACTGTTATTCGTTAAAATATCGTTTGTATGGTACCTAACTCTTGTAAACTGTGGAATATAGGGACAGTTTCACCATGCTAGGCATTACAGCTGTGGTGCGTGTAGCATGTAGGGTTTCTTCAAGAGAGGAGCCTAGCCCAACCAGATATGAATTTGTTATCGTTTTTCTACATTGGTTTCTAACCAGGCTAGACATCCGTGCGTAAACTACGAGATGAGAAGAGAAACGGTTACAAACCTTTCCAAGTGTATTTGTGTGAAAGCGAACTTCCTCGGCTGGAATTCGAATTCACCATTCTTACTTTTAAGTATACCTATAACCACTACGCTAAAGACATATTAATTATAGTTTCTTATCGAGATATAAATAATCTCTAATTAAAATGTAATAAGTGTTATTCCAGAATTTTTTCAGTATACATTTATTTACTTTGTTGCTATCACGCTTTGCATTATCCTGTAACATATACGCAGATGTGCTTTTCATTCTGATATTATCAAACTTGCTTGTATAGATTCTTGTATTTGTTTGAAGCTGAATAAATATGTAATTTGTTATATGCATTTCGATGCAAAGTGCTTATGTATATGTGTGTATATAAAGCAACAAGCACACACAAAGGAATGATGGTTCATACACTTTACAAGACAAAGAACAGGTAAAACCTTTCATTAAAAAACTAGAGGAAAATTCAAAGGAACTCTAAAACTCATTAAATATAGTTTTTAAGAAATGTGTAGAATGAAACATGTATGTGGAAAAAAAAAACAACAAAACAATTATTCGAGTGAAATTGTGAGTCACAGCAAAGAATGTGCATACAGAGATGGCTGACAATTTCAAAAAATCCATATTAAAGTTTGAAGAAAATTCATAAACATAGCTAGACAGGAAAATTGCAAAGAATACAAAGGTTAGCAAGAGAAAAATTACAAATCAAAGACCTTTTGGGTATAAAATCGAAAGAATAGAAAAATGATGATCATCATCAATGGAAAACTAATAACAAAGCACTGACACACTCACACACTACCCGTAAATATGAGTATAGCTTAGATGTGGCACAAGGCCAAAGGTATGGGAAACACAGTTCCTTATTCCGTTGCAATTGATCTAGTGAGACAAGCATTGTAAACATTACACCATGTCGGACTGCCTAGTTAAAAAAAAAAAAAAGTATCTATGGATCGATACTTCTGCCGAGAATCAAAATCTCTGTACGGTCCATCAATGCGTTACCCTTTTTCCTTCTGGCGGTTGTCAATGCGTAGTATCTGTTCTCCAACTCTCTGCCCTGTTTCTGTCTTTAAACAGTTCAAATAAAAGCTCTGAAAGATGGCTGGTACCAGGGATTCCAACAGCACCTCTATCATTTCACTAAAGAGAGAAGATTGGTGAACGCCAACGCTAGTGTGACAGTCAAAAGAAACAATTTCCTGGATGACAAATTTTAGTCATATCTTTTAACCCACAGTAACAGCGAAACGCTTGATAGTCTATTCGTCACTACAACGATTGAGCAATTGAGCAAGATATCCCCAAGGCTTTTGACAATTGGTGAGATAGGGAGGTGGCTACACAAGCTCTCTTTTTATGGCATCTCTGGGAGATTCTATGAAAATAGAGTTCTTTTTCTTAAGTAGGTCCTTGATGTTTGTTGGGAATTGTTAGACTTCTAAGACCAATGAGATCAGGCTGCAACATTGGTTTTAGTCTCGTTGTGATTTATATTAACCATCTGCCTAGGAAGATTATCAGATCATTAGTAAAATCTATGCAGATGTTACAATATATTATGGAAGTATTTCAAACAAACATGGTCTGAGTTTTGTGGCTTATCTCTCCTCTGATCAAGCTCTAAAAGCTCATTGTTTTAGTATCTCACATCTCGAGCCGGTTTCGTCTTGATCTATCGGTAACTCAAATCTCGAGCCGGTTTCGTCTTGATCTTCACAGATTTCATCTAGTCACGATAGCCGGTTTCACTCATTTAGACTCTATTCTTTCAACGACTTTTGGCCCTCAATCTCATTCTAAACCTTCAGTGGAAATCACACATGCGGTACATTGCTGAAGATATTGGGTAAATAGTCGTCTTATTCTATCGTCCCAGAAAGTACCTGAATTCCTCAGCCATGCTTTATCTTCACAAGAGTTAAATTACACCAAAATGTAGTACGGTTGCTCTCTCTGGTCTTCAGCAGCCCAGTTCTCCCTTTCAGCCTTGTTCAAAATCATTACGCAGTTTTGTGCGGGGAAGATTTGTTTTCGATTCTGTATCCTCTTTTCCACCGACACAATGACACAAAGCCTATTGCTACTTTATCGCGATTTCTATGGCAAATACTCAAATAAGCTCCAACCTTTCTTTCCGCCAGTTCAAATCTTTAATGCTATTAAGTTGGTGCAAAAATAATGACGTAATAATGTCGTTTTTGACGTTAAAAAATACGTCAAAAAACGACATTATTACGTCATTATTTTTGCACCAACCTAATAGAGCACGTGAGGCAACATCCGTGGTCTTGAATCACTTTCCCCTCCTCCTCATTCCATTTTGTTAAGGAGGAAGGTTCACTCAGTCTTTTTTTAAGGACTGCTATTTTGTGGAACGTATGAATGGATGCTTTACGTAATCTTCTAAATGCCACGTCCCTTCAGGACATGGATTATCAAAGCTATCCAAAATCTCTTATCTCTTAGCAGTTTTTCTCCTTTTGCTAATGCTCTCGACCCCCTCCCCATCACACACACACACACACACATTCCGCCATTTGTTCGCAGAAGTTTGTCAGGTAGCTGGCTCGCTATCTGCCCCATCTCTCTTGCCTTGTTAGGGTTAATTTTTCCCTGTCCTCTTTCCTGAATAGGTGTCTAATAAATTTTAACTATCTCTTTCTGATTCTGAACGTGTTCTTTGTGTTGTCATTTTTTAGACTTCCTCGTTGCTTACATGTTCCGTCCATGAAAATTTCATTCTCCTTCTGTAGGACAACATTTCTGTTGTGACATGATCTCTATTCATCTGACGCCTCAGAGAATAATATAATCTAAACCTGTTCTAGTCAAGTGCCGGTCATTATCTTTCCTCATAATCTTAACTTGCTACCACCTTCACTTAGATTCATATTACACACTTCATTCATTAACGCTCTACTTTGAGTGGCTCTAAAGTCTTGTATTGGGTGATCTTTAGTTAAAAAAAATACATTTAAATTTATTTCACATCTTAAACTGTCGATAGGTAGGTAAGCACCATCAAAATGTACTATCTGTTCAAAATCTATCTTTCTGCTTTCGAACAGTTCATTACAAAAAAAAGGCAGAACAGTACATATCCGACTGTAAGAATCCGTGAATGTACTATCTGTGCACGCTGCGTAAAGTGTTACTAAAATGTATAGGAATACGCGTTGTACTTGTATAATAAATATATTATATTCTGCTTCTTCATCCGTTAATAAATTAGCGCGTGCATACATGAGAAAGATTAGGAAGACAGTGGAAACGACAATGCTCCCGTGCGTTTGTCAGCTTCAGTGATGTGGAAAACATTGTCAATTTTTTATCTTTTTGTCTGTGTCTTCTTGCTTCTTGAAATAATGACGTGCATTCAAACTCTAGGAGAGTTATTACTCTCAGTAAATAATTATAAAACTCCTAACGGTTATTTTACACACACACACACACACACACACACACACACACACACACACACACACACACACACACACACACACACTACTAGTAAAAATGACAAACGGCAAGAGGTGGGAACAACAAAAATAGTATAATTTATTATCTTGCTGTTATGTGGTGTTGTAGACACAAAAGGGAGTAATGCCAAGTAAAATTGTGAGTTTGGGGTCAAATAAGGATCGGAATCTGACAAAATACGAAAAAAAAAAACTATATGAACTTGTGTGTATATATATATATATATATTAGACAGACAGACAGAGATATGCGTGTAATGAATGTCCAGATAATTTAGCTGGAAAGTACAAGAAGCGTCTGGAGTTTTCTTATCTCGAAGTGTGTTGAGTGCTAGGAGATAAATGTTACTACTATGGCCTGAAAAAGGAACTGAAATTTTCATTGATGCCCGTGTTGACCGCTTTTTTTCTGATAGTGAGAATGTCCTGTGTGGAGGAGAAAAGTGGGGTTGATTCTCATTGGTTTAGATTGAGTGAATTAATGATAATTGTATTGTCAAAAATGTTTATAACAATTATAATAAAAAGATTTAATGGACGCGACACGGTGAAAGTAAAATTATTTCTTTATGTATTTTGTATGGACAAAATACTTATTGCAATTGTAATAATTGAAGTTGTTAAGCGTTTATAATATACTAGCAGCATGGCCCGGCGTTGCCTGTGCTTGATTCAAAAATCGTACGACATACAGCAATCGCTATCACTTGACTTAAAATATTTTTGCCCTTCCTTGCCTTGAAAGGAGGAGTGCCCTTTGACGTGCTGATGTTCCTACGTGTCTTACTTCTTGCCTATCTCACACTGCAAATTTTTTCTAAGCTCTATACTAAACATTAAATCAGTTACGAAAAAAGAACTAAACAAAATGTACACAAAACGATCAGCTTTAACTTTTTTAAAGCTGATCGTTTTGTGTTCATTTTGTTTACTCGTAACTGGAAAAACCGAATGAAAAAAGAATGTTTACAACAAATACTCTTTCACACCCAGCCCAGTTCTGCGGAATCAGTCAACGTTGAGTTTAAGCAAGCGAATGAGCCAATTGGAGTAAAGTGCCATGCAGATTTAAATTTTCCACACTTGTGACGAATGCAGCTATCGGTTTTTTTTTTTTTTTTTTTTTTTTTTTTGCATGCTAGCAAGTTAGTTAACATTCGTGTCAGTCAGCTATTGGCTCTCACGCTGGCCAATAGAATCTTTCTGCTTATTCGTGGCAGCCAGCTATAGACTCTCATTCTGGCCAGTAGAAAATGGCCGCAAACTATACATGAAAACTGCAGTAGAAGCATGAAAAACTCTATTTCCACTACCGATGGGAGTTGGGAAATGCAAAGTTGGTCTTGGCCTTCCCGCTAACTTGGTGCAAATCCTTCGAAAATGGCGGCCGTGCATTCGTTACACACACACATCCTGCCTTTTATAGATATATATATATAACGACGTAATAAGGAAATAGGTCCATGTATTTTACAATAGTGGAACTCACAAAGAGATACTTCTATCATTAAATTAAGAATTAGAATTTGTCAAATTAAAATAGTAAAATGTGTGACATTTTCACGGGTACTGCTACTGTAACGCAAATTGGAAAACTTCTTTGACATGTTTCACCAATGATCAGAGTATCGCTCCAGCTGCCATTCAGGAATAATGCACCATCAAGAAGTAAGCATCAGATGTGCTTTTATAGTCAACAAGATATAAATTACAAATCCGAGATACTAAAATCAAACGAGCGCAAAAATTTAAATATCTGGGAATTGTTCCAATAGAGAACGGATAGTACAACACTGAGATCTGAAGACGATCTAGATGGCCAAAGGTGCATTCCAAAAGCTAATCAAGGTATTAAGAGACAGAAAAAAATCTTTAGAAAAAAGAAAAGAGTACAGCACGGTTACGTGATATCTGTCCTACATTGCAGCGAATGCGGGACAATCTCCTCAAAGATAAAATATCTGAAACAACAAATGTTGATCTACAGAAAGATGCTGAGGATAACATAGAACGAACATGTAAGCAACGGCAAGGGTTTAGAGAAAATGGAAATTTACATTTAACATCAGGAAGAGACAGTTGAAATTTCTGGTGCATGTAATGAGGAAGGAGGGCTTGGAAAACCTGATACTCACAGGACAGATTAAGGGACAAGAAAACAACTCTTAACATACTTGATTGACTTTAGTAAATGGATAGCAAAACAGGTTTGGGGTAATATAAAAATAATGACAATTTATTAAGAGCTATATAGGACAGGAAGATGGGGAGGGACATGATTACTCACACCTTAAAGGGAGACAGCACATAAACAAGAATTAAATAAATTGAGTTGCTCTATTCTCTACATTGACTATGTTGGTCGATTGATTGCTTATTGTCTATGCTTAGTCACTATTTCATGTTTGGGTGGCCTAAGATCATCCAGGGTTTTGTTAGTTTATTTTAATAACTTTTCAGAATAGTTGAGTTCAGGTTACATTACTTTGTTTAATGTTTACATGTCAACCCTTGTTGCTCCCCTAGCAATGGATTAAATAGCAGGGTAGACGGAACTCTCCATATTTTGTGTTTTCCTTCCCGAAGTCTTCCTTACATATTAGGACTTAAATTTATTTGTCTGCATATTATTCGTCAGTCAATTCTTTCTGCATTCTGTGGACTTTCTACATCATCCGAAAGACTTCTAAAAAATAATTCTCTTACTAATTAGTGCTTCATAGAATACTAGTTTTTAAGAGTCGCAATTATTTTTGTCTTAAGTTTTTCGTTAGATAGCGAACTGGCCTCTTGGCAAACAGGAAAAATATTTGATTCTTCATTTATACATCACTGAGTCTTGTTTTTTGGGGTTTTTTTTTAAATAACAGCCTTGAGTCACAATCATTGTAACGTAAAAAATAGATTTTGTCATTCACTCGGTATAAGATTTGAATCGAAAAACCTTACACAATTCAATATGTTTTTTATAATAATCTGTACACTAATTAAAGATTAATTTGCATGTTTTATATTCTTTGGGGCATCATCTTGGGTTGTTGTTGTTAGCGAAAAATATTTCCTGGTCTAGAATTCTGATTTTCAATTATTCTTACATTTTGATGTGATGTGAATAAAAATTTTAGTATTCATTATATTCCTACAGAAGGTGGCTCTTACTGGGGTCAAGTTATTATTACTATTAATTATTGTTATTATTATTATTATTATTAATGTCATTATTATCATGATAATAATAAGCTGAAATGCTCTTCTTGACAACTACATCTGAGGTACCTGAAAATTATACGACGGATTGTTGTGAGTGAAACTGGGTTGACGAAACTGTTCGAAAGCTGACGATGGTTGGGCTTAGTACAAAAACTCAGAAGTCATCGTGTCATTGGTTTGAGTCTACTGGATTTGTCCAACTACTGACCACTCCAGATTATACGCACTCTCTCAGAAAGTGTAGTAAGGCCTACACTGCATTGTTTAGTATAAATCACAGATTGGCCGTGTATGTTGAAGAAATACAAAATGTACGTCAGCAAACGATTAACTAGTAGAAACGAGCAATCGGCTGTTACTAGTGTAAAGTGTAGCCTGCATTTTTCTTGATTTTGTTTATTCCATTTATAAAATTTTAAGACCAGCATTATGTAGTGGCTTTTATTGAATATCAAGTGACAACGTTTCCATGATGGTCTAGCGCTTTATTCAGTACTTTAATACTAAATTCTGAATCGTTTTGATTCTGCTTCTGAGTTTTTGTTTTGTTTTGTTTTTTGTTTTGTTTTTTTTTGGGGGGGTCTTTTTGGGGTTTTTTTGGGTTTTTTTTTTTTGTTTCAAATCTCGAAACTATTCGCGAATGAGTACAACAGTATCCTTCATGCTTCAATTTCATTTCTCATTTTAAACTGGATAGCAAAATAACAATAATTTAAATAATGAAATCCATTTCCTTATAAATTTTTAAGATTAAATATAGTCTTTGACTAAATATTCGTGACTTTTAACACTCCCAAAGAATTTGGACATTTCCCATTCTCCATTACAGCTTCTGACTTACAGTATTTGCATATCTTCCAGGTGATCATCTTTGCAATCGACTTGGGAATATTATCGTATTATTCTACGATGGAGATAATCTTGCCGATTATCTCCATCGTAGAATAATACGATAATATTAAGTAAACAAGCAGGATTCAAAGCCAGAATTAAATGAGTGCCAGTAATCTCTTCATTCAATCTAGCTTACTATTAAAACCTAGTAGTTCTTTTAACTGTCCTTGCCCCATAAATGTGACATTTAAGACAAAACCAGGTGACTCCTCACATATCGAAGGTACTTAAAGCCACAGATGGTACTTGAACGTTATTTTATTTGAGGTCCGCGCCTGTCTGTAGTTTAATTTGACAGGATACTATCTACAAGGTTAACGAGGAACACAAGGAAGGGATTTTCTATAGGGTGATGAAAAATCGTCCCGAAAAAAGTTAGAAAATTCCTCCTCTTTGCTAATGATATCTCTCAACTAGTGTTTCTACAATTGTAAGATAAATAGAAGAATAAACTATGAAACTTTTGCGTTTATTTTCCTCCTCTCCCCCTCATATATAGAATTCCACCAATAAAAACATTTATTTTGCCTGATGATGTCTTTTTCGATAATGAAACGTTTTTGTTTTTTTTGTTTTGTTTTGTTTTGTCATCATATAATTATTTAGTAAATTTAGCTTAATTTTAGTCCACGGTCAGATGTACAAGTTCCCTGATGAGTATCGACCGTACTACGTTACAATAATAATCGAGACTAGCTTATGAAACCATAACAAAGCGTCCAGTTTATACATTTAGTAATTACGATCAATTGTTACCCATTCTCCATGAAATTTAAATCCCGAACCAAAAGATTAATTTGTTTCATGTGTTAATTGAAAATTAAAATCATCTATGAAATTAAAACAAAAAACGACAGAGAAATACTCGAAGTAATTCAAATGAAAAATGTTTATTTTAAGAATCTTTTGAAACGTTTCCATGCGAAAAGCGAAACAATACTTTGTGTCGTTCGCGACTTTAATATCTGCATTCTGTACTCGACTAGTTAGTTTCTTTTTATCTACATTTGGAAAACATCATATAAATGCAGTTTCTCTCTTACTGAATGTAACCTCGAATTAACTTTCTATTTTACTTTTTCATACGTAAATACACAAAATATGTATCTATGAAGGGTGAACAGAGGTTAAAGTATTTGAACAGCTTGCATGAACTCATTTTAATATCATCTTTTGCGGCTGCTACCCTGTATCCAGAGAGCATAAAAACTAAAATTTAGACGTCAGGGTTTCTCGCCAACATGGTTTCAATGGAAGTCTTTCTAACTCCCTGTGTTCTTCCTCATTAATTCACTCGACAGAACGTCCGCATGAATGTGTTGACCCCCGAAAGGAGCCGCCTCTCCGTCTATTCTGTATATCCACAATGCACTACTGTCAATAGACGTGATCGGCACACCCACGTATTTTATCATTAATTCTTACACTTAGTTTTTTTGTTTTTTTTTTCTAATACAAAGCTCATGTCAGTATTTCTAATCTCGTTTTCACAATATTAGACTGGGCAAGCAAAATTAACTGATAAAGAATTTTTTATGGTCAAATACCCTGAAATTGTCGGTAACGCATGATGCGCGCATACGTGTCTTGCGTTATATATATATATATATATATATATATATATATATATAAATTCAAGTACACACTTTTTATATAAGCTACAAGACCCCCTCACCACCGCAACACAGGTACATAATTCGGCATCATTTTTAATTCATGGGCGTTTGATTAAAATAACCAACGAAACTTCCTTGATAATTATTTTATTTAATTTTTCAATATTTCTGATTTCCTGTTCGTATTTATTAGGTTGGTGCAAAAAATAATGACGTAATAATGTCGTTTTTTGACGTTAAAAATACGTCAAAAACGACATTATTACGTCATTATTTTTGCAAAAATGTCGTTTTCTCACATAGTAACATATGTGAGAAAACGACATTATTTTTTGCACCAACCTAATATCATCTCCCCCCCCCCGCCTCAGTACACTCAGTACATATATATATTTATATGCGCGGTACTTATTGGGAAGCGTACAATATTAATGATGGCGCAAATATTTTTTAGCTAGATTGATGTGAGTTTATGACCTGGGTTTGTCTGACGATCACAGTGAGTGTGAACACCAGGATCACTCACATCAATCGACATTTATATTGTTTAAACGTTGGTTCTGAAGTTTGCAATTTTGATGATCTTTATTTAGTTTTTTATGCTTTTCTTTGTGGTTAATCAGATATGCACATCAGTTTAAATTGTGATATTTATAAGGGCAGAGCACTCAAGAGCATATTGACACAGGTAACATCATGGTGACTGACATTTTCAAGCTTCAATGGGATCTTCACAACGTAAACACGCACGGGAAGCCCCAAGAGAATACTACTTATGTATTACACAGAGACTACAATGGATGCCTTGTAAAGAATTAACAATTTCGAATAGATCAAGTTTTCAGCTACTGAAACCCTTTTTTCCATCTAGTAAAGAATGTGGAAGCAAATATGGGCTCTGAAGCTCTCTTTTGTCTATACCTTGCTGCATAAGATCGTGGTTTCTCTTGCATAGTGGGATGCAGGTTCAAGTCCCTCCAGGAAGTATATTTTTCTTAAGTTTTCTTAAGTGCGACGGTCGGTAGGTGTAAAACGCAATTTTAAAAAAATGTGCTTTTATTTAAAAAAAAAACAAAAAAAAACGGATATCCACTAAAGATAACGTACGCTGTAATAAAAATAGTCGGTTGCATACAGAATTATTCTGTAAATATGGAACAAAATGGAATTCATATTCAGCTTTTTGACATTTATTGAACTTTTTATAAGAAAAGGACCAAAAAAGTAAAACAATTCTGTTACTCCAACCTACAACTGATATCATGTTCTCAAGATATGCTGTAACAGATCGTGAGTTTGTGTAAAATTTTAAACTGAGCATCTTTCCGAATTATTATGTTTGCTTTGTGTCTGCTTTTTCATGTGTTTTCGTCTGCTTTGTGGTGCCTTTTGTTGTTGTTTTTCGTCTGCTTTATTTAGTGTCTTTTATTGTTTTTCGTCTGCTTTTTTTTTTTTTTTTTTTGTATTTTTTGTTGTTTTTCGTCTGCTTTTTTTTGTGTCTTTTTGTTGTTTTTCGTCTGCTTTTTTTTGTGTCTTTTTGTTGTTTTTCGTCTGCTTTTTTTAGGTGTCTTTTGTTGTTTTTCGTCTGCTTTTTTTTTGGTGTGTTTTGTTTTTCGTCTGCTTTTTTTTTTTTTTTTGGGTGTCTTTTGTTTCTCGTCTGCTTTTTGGTGTCTTTTGTTGTTTTTCGTCTGCTTTTTGTTTGGTGTCTTTTGTTGTTGTTCTTCACCTGCTAAATGAGTTTCATTCGGCTTTTTATATCTACTTTGTGATTATACTTTTTCGTCTGCTTTTTTTTGTTTTTTTTTTGGGGGGGGTCGTCCGTTATTTGTTTTTTATCTACTAAGATGAAACTTAAATAGCTATCCTATAGATTATTTTACATTTTAATGAAGTTAACCTAGCCTAAATCCAGAAGCAAGAGTCACCTAGGGTATTTAGTTACGGAATATGGATAGATAGCGATTGACCCTTTATTTGAAGTTCAGTAATGTTCGAGGAAATATCCACGCGGAATTTGAGTAGACGTTTTGACGTTGTCGACCTGTTCGCATGTACGAGAGTTACACTTTTCTGACAGATAAATGTATATCTGTTACTGATCCTCTATCTTTTTGATCTAAACTCGGCTACGCTTTCTGACTAAGAAACCTACCTAATAATGATAAAACACAAGTAGGAGAGAAATTCGGAAAAATTGAATGAGAGTAGGGTGATGAAACGGTAGCATAGTTGGAGATAAGAACTTTAGAGAATGATCAAAAAAGTTAGCGAAAGAAAAAAAGTGGAAAAGAATGTAGTCAAAAGGAAGACATATTTGTATTTCTTTTAGAAATAAAATATTAAAGGATTGGATATGATAATGGAGAGTATGAGAAGATGCAGACATGTTTAATAGTAGAGGCATAATCTTAGTAGGCACCCCAACTCAGTTTCGATACCTTGGTTTAAAAAGGAAAAATCATTCTTGAAGCGATCTATTTAGATTTAATTGAAAGCTAAATGATTACATTTACTATTTCCAGTACGTAAAATATTCTGGTGTGTATAAAACAGAAATTATGTAGATTAGAATGCTCGCTTTCAAAAAATCTTCTTGCAAGCGGCCATTTTCTCGCTTTGTAGACAAACAAAAATTTCTCAATTTGTAGACAAAACAAAATTATCTGTTTTAAAAATCTTCGAAAAAAATATTTTGGGTATGTTATTTGAATAAAATAAGCAAATTTTAAAGTTAAATTATTCGGATTTAAAACAAATATTATGGCATAAAAAAAAATAGTATACAGGCATTTTTTAACGTCAGGTCCTGTTTTTCTCGTGTCTTTATGTCGTTATTGAGGTTATCGTTAAATTACGAGGTGTTGAGAGCTAGTATGGATAACGACGATTGACAAATTTACGTAATCTAAGTGAACGCATTTTTTTTTGGGGGGGAAGATGTAACTAACTGTTAATTTTTACAAATAAACGTGTTTTCACCAATTATCTAATATTTTATAGACTTTTAGTTGCACTTGAAAATGTCTGATGAAAATATAATAAAATTGAAAGTAATATAAAATTTTCTTGGATTAATTTAAAAATTTAATAACTGAGATGAAATACCATGATAGAGGAAAAAAATTAATAAATTATGAAATGTTATGGTCTGCACTTAACTGCTTTGAGGCTTACCTTCTAGGTCCACCCTGGGGGTTCCAAGGTCTTCTGGCGTTTTGATGTTCAGAACTTTGGTATCCCTGGTGCACCCAGCATATATTAGAATTACCATATATCAAATCTTCATGTTCATGATAGACATTAAATTCGATTCAGACTTCTTGTATTTCTTTTTGTTTTGTTTTTTTTGTTTTTTTTTATTGATATTTTACGCAATACAAAATTCAAGAGCTTCATCAGGTAGATAGTTGTTGAGGGATATCGTTGTGAGGAGGAAGGAGGGATTAAGAAATGTATAAGAGCGTGTAGGATATATTTTGAAGAAACCAAAATTATAGTTGTCAGGGAAGTATTCTCTCGGGATGCTGTTCCACAAAGCAAGTTCTGTGAAAGAAGCTGTCTGAATGGCACTTGCTCTTTATGCAACGGAGCACAAAGGGAATATGAATGGTTTACCAGATTAAATACGGCATGGCAGATCCTAGCTGTGAAGGTCTGAACTGGTGAATGTAGAAAATGTAAACTATTTATTCGAACGGTCTTACCTCATGGCTGAAATAGCGATGTCTTGTTCATCTATCAGATTTGGTAAATGTTTGAACCCATGTAAAGCAAAACAAAATGGTTTCTTATTTATTGCTTATTCATTTTTATGCAGACAGATTCTCTTTACATATGCGCTCCATTTGTTATGCCGGGTTGAGATTAACATTTTCACTACTGCATTGTTATACAGAGTGATCCGAAATACTTGTCACCCCTACATAATATAATTTTCTATTTCAGATGGCTGACACAAAAATGGTGTCCATACAGGCATTATCGATGTGTGACGGTGTCAATGAAAGTGAATAAACTGTATCCAGTATATATGATTTGTATTACTTGTTCTATTGCTCTCCTCACTTTTTTTGGTAGGGTGACAAGACTTCCGGGCCACTCTGTAGAATTTCTGTCAGACCGTGTTGGTCCGTTTTAAGAAAAATTTAAAAAAATAAATAATTACTGAAAATATCTACAAAGACTAAAAGCTATTTCTCCTGAGCAGCGACATTTTGGTTTCGACCAGATACTCTTCAGTACAGACAAAACTTAACTGCACCAGAATCTCACGAAACATAGTATTGTATGCTACAATATGCCTACGCTTGTGCGTTTTTTAGACTCCCTGAGAGTATGCAGCATTATGGTATATGGAGAATTGATTGGTGACAGATGAGTACTTGTGTTGAATGTGCAATTTGTAATGTGGGAATGGGTCGTTAATCGAATTACCTAGGTATAAGATAGATAGTGAAGACCTGCCTCATTCCATTCCGCCTTTTCGGACTTGTACCATAACTGTATTTTATACAATAAATCTCAATATGCCTACGCTTGTTTTTGAAAGTTTATAGCGCAAACGCTATATTACGATATATACGCCGACAGCAGGCACTTTACGTTTCATAAATATGTGTACTAACGTCCACAGCAGCCGAAGTGTTAATAAATATGAATGGTACCAATAGTTTTGCAAGCTAATCACTAAGAGAACATCACATTTTGATTTTCATGTTTGCTCCAGTGTTTTGGGCTCGTGCCAAACACTTTAGTCAGTAGATGAATTTCGGGGGATACTTGAAAGGCTGATGGGTTAAAATTGATATTTTCGGGAAATTCAAACATATTTTTAAGCCGTCATAATCGAGTGATCTAGGGCGCGAATCTTTCGATTCTGAGTTCTTTAGTTCGAAACCCTTTGGAAATGTACTTTAACCTAATTCCTCAATCCACTCGGTTGTATAAATGTACCTTAGACTAGCTGGATGCACATCTCTCGATAGTCACGTGAATGTTACATACGAGCCTGTTCCCTTTTGCGCTATGGAAACTGAGGATAAGCACTTTCTTTATATGGGCCTCATGATTTCCAAATAGAGCATCAATATTCGGTTTTTCTTAACTATATCATGAATCCACTTTAAAGAATAATTAACCCAACAGTTCTATTTGAAGGACCTAGTAGATTATAGGTAAGAAGCAAAATGAATTACAGATTTTTATAAGTTCTCTTTTTCTTTTTCTTTTTTCTTTTTCTTTTTTCTTTTTCTTTTTTCTTTTTTCTTTTTCTTTTTTCTTTTTCTTTTTTCTTTTTCTTTTTTCTTTTTTCTTTTTCTTTTTTCTTTTTCTTTTTTCCTTTTTCTTTTTCTTTTTTCTCTTTTCTTTTCTCTCTTTTCTTTTCTCTTTTCTTTTCTCTCTTTTCTTTTCTCTTTTTTTTCTTTTTTCTCTTTTTTTTCTTTTCTCTCTTTTTTTCTTTTTTCTCTCTTTTTTTTTTCTTTTCTCTCTTTTTTTCTTTTTTCTCTCTTTTTTTTTCTTTTCTCTCTTTTTTTTTTCTTTTCTCTCTTTTTTTTTTTTTCTTTTCTCTCTTTTTTTTTTTTCTTTTCTCTCTTTTTTTTTTTTTCTTTTCTCTCTTTTTTTTTCTTTTCTCTCTTTTTTTCTTTTCTCTTTACAAAATGGATACATTAAAAGTCAGTAAGAAAAGGTATTTTCGGCCATAAGAATAGCGCTGTTAGATGTATAATTGCAGTTATATTATTCTGACATCAAAATAAAATTTTATGAAACTAATTATTCATTTCCGTACTCTATATAATTTTCTAACGACCTAAAATGGTGGCGCTAATACCCACTTTCACAGGGTCCAATCATCCTTATTCTATTAGAATCGTCTTCATAAGGTTTCCCCAAAGACAGCTGCTTTCTTTCAAGGTCAACATTTATCGTTTCTATTTTGAATGTCTGTTGAACATTGTGCGATGGTAGCACCTGTTAGGGTTCCAGCTATGGATAAATAGTGAAAGTGTAAATAAAAACAAAACTTTATGAAAGTATAAAAATACACTTTTATAGCAGAATGACCAAGAATACATTTTATCTGTAGTTGAAGACATATATTCGTGTTCTAAATATATTTGGGGCCATGAAATTATTAGATTTCAGCATTAAATAACCCATAGAGATTGATATGCCGCTAAAACAACAATCAACGAAATCCTTGACTTTGTATTGTGTGAACAGTAGTCATAAAATGAACTTTAACGTGGCGTTGTTTGAATTCTGTTCCTTAAGTTTTTTTTCATGGCTGAAGAATGTGTTGCCATAATTGTTTTTTTGGACAGATACTTTTCCGATGCTTTTTCCACGATCTTGAATTCAGAATTGTCTTACTCTTTCATTAGTCATTAACCGCGAAGAGAGAACCTCCATTGCTTTGCTTATTTAACGTGTAGCTGTGAGAAGAACGTTTGCCGAGGAAAGAAATAGCTATTTCGATATAGCTTTTTCCCTCGTTAAATAAATCATACATTTTGTAGAGGAATGCATAAAGCATGTGCTTTGTGCATTTTACATGCAATTAGTGCACCCAGTTGTTTGCTATTTCTCTTGGGATTTCTTTCTGGAATTACATTTATTTTTGAAATATCTTTTCTTACAGAGAAGATAAATAACAACATTTAATTTTTACACAAATGCATTTCATTCATGAATATTGAGAGGATAAATCATTCGTGCGTCTAGTTCTTTTGAATTTGTTCTCCGTTTTCATGACCTGCCGATACCCCAAGATCCCGTCCGTCATTGTAATTAATTTTTCCTTTAATTTATCTATTGGTGTCAAAGCTTGAATTTCCATCAAATGGTTTGTGTTTTTAATTTCCTTGCATTTTACTCCATTCATCGCTGTATGATAGCCCAGTGGTTTCATTGCTAGACAAGAAAGGAAAAAGCCAAACGGTCGATACACCGGGGTATAGCTGTTCGATTTACAGTTAAGTCCTATCGAAGTCGATCTTATTAGTAAACTGACTCTTTGATTTTATGGCCAAGAAAGCTTAACTTTATTTCATTCTTTCTTTTTCAGTTGTCAGTTGTTTTAAGTATTTTTTGTTGTTGTTGTTTTCGACTCGTGTGTGTCTGATATTTTGCTGTGTCCATACTCTTGGGCCAAGAAAAAGAATTGCACAGTCGCCGTGACCACCGTCATGCTGTCGTCTGTATTCTCCAACCCCTCCCCCTCCTTACTGTAAAAACAAAGTTGCTACCGCAGCGTTAGAATTTCTTCTCCATTGATTAACAGGAGAATAGTTACCACTCACTGATCCCAGCTAAGGATAAACTGTTGAAAAAAAAGTTATATATTACGTCAATATAAACTGAAAAGCATTGGCGATTAATAGCTGATATTACTTACAATTAGAAATATATTTTCCTTGTGAAATACGTCATAATAGCTTGGGTATAATAAAATTGGTGACGGTTATTCTTAAAAAGAAAAGATGGATGTGATTTCATTCGTAAAATAAGTGATTTTTTGGACTGTTAGCAAATCATTTAATGTAACTGGGTAGTTTTCATTCGTTGTCCAAGTAATGGTGGGGGGATCCCATCCCTTTTAAATTCTACTCGACTAGGTGTGTGGGTGTGTTTCTGTGTGATATCTCTATCTCTCTCTCTTATATATATATATATATATATATATATATATATATATATAGCATATTTTTCATTCGAATATGTTTGGTTAAATAATTTGGACGTATTAAGTCCATTTATTTTAGATGTAATCCTTTCAAATCCACTAATTAATTTCTCGGTAGCTGGAGAAAATTCAAAAATTTATTTCATATAATTTTTATTTTCCCCCAGTACTTTCAATCTCATCTGAGACCATCTTTAGGAGCTTATATATATATATATATATATATATATATATATATATATAAAAGCATGTTAAATTTTGTATATTAAATCTTGACATCTCCCAGACAATTTGTCGTTAGTAATTTTAATTAAAGATAGTTATTATGGTTACGAGCTATACTTTACTCGTATAGATATATCCTGAAATTCTTGCATCATCGGTTGATTAATACCAATTTTCTGAAATCAATGACTAGCATAATAAAATCTGAGATCTCGAAATAATTTTCTTCGCATTTACAAGAGTTTACTTTCTGTAGATCGTTTTAGTTAAGGTGATTTGAAAGATAAAATATTTTAAGGAAAACAGAATTTCTTTTTTATATTTATTAAATATCATCATTATGGCAATGGATCTCAGTTAATAAAATTGCAGTTTCGTTTTGTATTTTTGGCATTGAAATTCTTGTTTTAAAAATGATACGCCGAATTGACTTCTCGTTGTGATGCTGAAAAATCCCAACTCATTATACTAATTACATTTTTAACATAATATTGTTAAATCCAACCGTAAGTCTTTATTTGAGATTAGCTTCTTCCCTTTTTTTTTCTATTAGATTCTTTTATCACAAGAGACGGTATTTTAGTGGGTATGAACTATTCAATATGTATATAATATTAAATGCATTCCTTTTTCCGGTGCAGACAAGCTCTGTGAAACTATCCTGTATATGACGTTATTTACGCGAAACGTCTATCTTTCAGTTTGAATTGTTGCATTCCCAAAAATGCTATTATGTACCCAACAAAATGTTTTTCTACGATACTGGCATCATTCAGTTTTAATACTGATTGAGGCGTTTAAAATTACGTGAACAAAAACTGAAGAAAAATATGAAATTTTCAAAATGTATCCAACGAAATCTTTGATTTGGATGTACAACCTCTTTATCTTAAATTTCTTAATAAAATTTAAATAGAACTTTTCTGTTTAATTCAATAAAACTTTTCTAAATAATATTTCTGTATAGATAAAGAAAACACGCATATTATGACTTCTTTACGGTGCGGCCTTCTATCTTTTAACCGTTACGCATGATATCACATTGAACTGAATCAGTTTTGGCTCTCTATAAAATACGGAATCTTGCCTACTAATAATCCGTGATTATGACCAAGACGGTCGCCGTCCTGGGTAAGACTATAAACTTCGCCCAACAACAAGGCCTCTGATCTGGAGGTTTTGAGGAGCGTGGAACCACCTCTGAATTACTGGTGTTCCCAGGTCCACCCTGAACCCGGGGTGGTAGCACTTGTCAGGAAATATGAGCAAATAGTTAACTCTCAAACTAGGTTTAACACAATGTGAAAATGTAAAAATAAATTTTAATAACAGAAATATTTTTTTTACGAAAAAGGTATTAACAGCAATTCATTTTTGAAAAAAATTTTACCAGCTATACTTTTTTCTTGACGAAAATTATTACCAGCTATAATAAAAAAAATATTACTAGCAATAAAAATTTTGTTGACATTAAATAATTCATGCAGGTTGATATACCGTAAAGCAAACCAAGACGGCCGAAAGTACAACAAACAAATTCGATTCCAATATGCAACGTTTTATTCAAAAATTATAAAAATAAAATACAATAAAATGTAAACACATTTTCGATTGAATTTAATAAAATTATTTGTAATTAACACTTGCCACACACACACACACATATATATATATATATATATATACAATATAAAATTGACTTCCATAATAAATTCCAGCATATATTAATAGTAATTTTAAAATCTTATTGTAGCAACCCAGTGCAATGCCTAATTTTTTTTTTTAATCATTTATTGAAAATAGATTGCTTAACGAATTCCATCTCTCATCTCTCTCTCTCTCTATATATATATATATATATATATATATATATATATATATATATATACACACACACACTTCCTGGAAACTTAATGTCATTAACTTAATGAAATCTTATTAAATAATAATATCCTATTGTGTATATCTTTTATAACTATTAACCTTTGCAACCGTTCGGTGTAAGTTTATAATTTCTTTTATTATTAATACCCATTCAAGAAAAAATGTTCTTTGAAAAAGAATTTTCAGTGAATGATTTCCCTAAAGAAATATATCCTGTACATGCCATAGTAATTTTTCATTGAAAACTTACCACGGACAAATGGAAATCTATGTTTGTATTTTAGTTTAATAATTGCTATATTTTGGAAACAACGGACTATGGAATTTTCAATGCCGTTATGAACAATATAAAAATAATCTATACTTGACAAGAGATTTTGTAAGACTACAACATAATGATACAATGTCAGATTTTTATTATTTTCATAGTAAATTTCGTATTATCAAAATAACGTTGGTAAGATTTTCGACATAATATATCTTACATATAAATATGTGAATTTCAAATTATCTGCTTTTATGAGAAATAATTAACCACAAAAAAAGAATCAAACGTTGTAAGCTTACTTAAAAACAGCGAAAAACTTGAACAGAGATCGTGGAACCAAAAAAAATAGACCTGAAGACTCTGGCAAAAAAAGAATAAAAAAATAAAACTTTAATATAGCCAGAAATATTTGACAAAAATTAAGCAAGTATCGTAGCTTGACAAGTAAGAAATTATTTGATAAAACTGATAATATGAATGTAAATAGGACAGATATAAAAGATTGATAGCATTGTTTGCTTCCATGTCTTCAGTCAAACTGTCGCCCTTACGTAAAACTCAGAAAGAGGAATTTGTGACTTTGCGAAGAATTAAATGAAACTTAATTTCTTTACAGTAACGTTTACTTATGAATGGAAAGCTTCACTGGATGACCCTCATGTTTGGATGTTCTTTGATTATTTAGTGGGAATAGTGAACCAACATGACTTCGGAGAGAACAGAATAATCCACTGGTACGCTCCAAAGTTAATGACAGCGTGAGGATAAATGAGGGAGTTATTGCATGTTCTTTCACATGATGTATATAGCTGACATAGGTCACAACCAAGAGACTTTAAATTAAAGAGCATATTCCTGCAAAACAATATACTTTTCACATACTAAAATGGTCATTACGTACCCACCTTTCCAAAAACACTTCAAGGACATTTTTTTTTTTTTAAAAAAGGCTTACTGTCACATGTTTCGGCTTATAATCTTTACTTGTTATCCAAGGGCTGTTGCCAGACAGGAAAATTGGAATCTGTGTAGCGAGGGTTAATTTCAATTTCTTTTTTTAAATTCGAATAATTCGATATATTAACGGATATTTTATGAAAAGTTCAATATAATTATTTTTCTCGACTCCAACTTTGAAACCTTGATTTTTATTTTTGAATCCCGATTAGGGGTTGTTCAAAATGTGAGATTTCAAACTTTGTCAAACTGTGTGAATTTGGTGCTTGTGATTTTGTATACATTAAATTGCAAAGGTACGTTTAAATCACGCCCGCTCAACACAGACGGACGCATATAAATTACATGCAAAGTCACACGCAATGTGTGATGGACAGAGAATCAGTTATTTTATAATATGGATTTAGCTACGGTAATTGAATGAACAAAAATTGAGTCTATTATCAACAAGAAGGTTGTTGATTACCTAGAAAAACAACCTCCTGATCGACAAACATCGAGGCTATCCAAAGAGAACTGGAAACGCCTACCTGGAGTTATTATAGGTGGGCGCAGTCTTAACAATATAAGAAACGAAGGTGGCAGACACATAAAGAATACTAAAGAATTTCAGATACAAGATTATAAATGAAATCGTGAATAAAGTAATGACCATCAATGGTAAGAATACATAATTGTATGATTGTCAGCAAGTGAAAAAAAAGCCGAAGATTCGAACGCCAAAACAACTACGGAAGTTTATGTAGGAAGTCTTTTTTGTTTTTTTAACATAGGAGGGAAAATGCGAACCTGGAATCAGAAAGCACATTGGAATAGTAACACATGCATTCCAACAGTTAAACAAAGTACTAAAAATGAAGGAAATTTTCATTAGATACAAAGAAAAGTGCTCTAATTCTATGTAGTATCTTTCTACCATTATTGTATTGATTGCTGGACAATTTCCTTGCATATGATGAGAACTGCAGATAAATGTTTTACAGAAGTAAAAAAAAAAAATCACATAGATACAGCGCGTAAGTAAGTAAAAGTTGTTTAGGGAAAATGTGAACCAAAAAGAGATACTTATACTCGGAGTCAAAAAGAGAGGGCTGAATTTTTATGACACATGAAGATGGAGTGATTGGAGAAATTCATACTCGCAGGGCGTATCGAAGGCAGAAGGAATAATGCGAAGCAGTAGCCTACCTACTTGACAAGCTTGTGTGAATGGATGGCCCAACTGGAGATGGTAAGGATAACGAAAAAAACCAAGCTTAGATAGGAAACTGTGGAGGGCCATGATCGCGTATATCCTGAAGGAACACGACACCAATTATTCTAGGTGTAATAACAATCATGACATCAACAGTGAACTTAGAAACACTTGATAATAAATTCCTCACGCGACTGATTTACTTGTATATCTCAAAGGCTTTTGACAAAATGTGGCTGCACAAACTCAACAGATATTGTATCTCTGGAAAAGTTTACGCAATTACCAAGTCCTGTTAGGTTGGACCTAGAAGTCATTGTTGGACAGTCTTCATAAGCCCAGGCGATCATCACCCGAGGCTCTTTCCACGGTCCCACTCTTTCTGTTTTTTATTGAAAAATCTGCCTAGGAAGATATTCAAATCATTGGCAAACATATACGTAGATGATACTAGATTTTATGGGTGCACCCCCAAGAGTCATGATCAGAGCATATGCCAGTGGAGAGGCCAAACTCTAATTCTAACAGATCAATGGCGGAATAACTGGCTTGTAGCTTTCAATATACACAAAACCAAGCTAGTAACGTTCCATCTGCTCCAATTATTATAATGAACGGTTGTACTGGGTTGCATCCTTTGGACGTCTATCGGACTAAAGTTAACCTCAGTTCCACCATCAAATAATGCTTGAAAATGGCCGTTTCGTTGTACCATGATGTTATGGAGTGGTTTCACAGTGGAGGCTTGTATTTGTACTAAGTCGGTCCTAAAATAGGTTTGACGTACAAAACGTTAGGAACTTGATATAATAGGTATAACGCAGAGTAATCTAGTTGTGGTCGCTGATACTTTAGTATTCGACTTACTGTCGTCCGATACCGACTGACTCACTGACTGACTGACGATATTCAGTCACCCCCCACTAGAGTGTCATGTGGCACAAGGCCTTTTTAACGTGGGCATTCCGAGCCCGTGGGCTCGGCCAAAAAATAGCCCATTGAACCCGTATAAACGGGTTCAGGGCCGGTCTACCTCCCCGAAGGAGACTCCGCCCTTCGGCGTAGCCTCCTTCGGTTTCCTCCCGCCCGAAGGCAGAGAGTTCACCCGATCAGCCAGTCGACTGACTGACTGACCCCCTGACTCCACTCCTTACTCCTACTTATTATAAGTGGGAGAGTCTATTAACTATAGAATAGGTGTGTTCCACTATAACACATGCTTAGTCTTTACTAGAGTCAGATCTGACCAAAGATGCAGTAATACTGTTATATATGGGTTGGAGCTACTGAATCCCTACTTTCTAGGTTCTACAGCGTTCAGCAATGTTTATGCAACATTGTGGGGAGAGGGACTTACTTTCCTACCTTTCAGCAACTTTCCCCATAGACAACAAGGCAGGCTTATCGCTATTTCCATGCCAAATGTTCCGACGAGCTCTATTCTTTAGTTCCACAAGTTCAAACTTTTCTAGATTTTTATTTTATTTTTATTTTTTTTAAACCAATAACATCAGTAAGACACAAAGGATTTCTGCGTGTGGAAGAATATACGAAAAAGAAAAAAAATGATGCCTCCACACTTATCATCATCATTCCCTTTATATTCCACTCTAACAGCTTGTTCCCAAGAACCGATAATTTGTGTCACATGCTCCTGTGTGGATGTTTCTCAGAGCACAACAATCTTCGCCTCATCGAATCTCGTCTCAATTGAAATTTATCTTTCGTATCCTCATAATCTTCACTTCCTCCTCTGATGTCCATGCCACGTGCTTTATTCAATAAACCTCTAATTTCAGTGACTATTGTGCTTTGTATTGGGTGAACATTAGGAAAAAAAACTGTTTTTCTTTAATAGAATAGACGTAATCGTCTTTAACTGAAAGAATTTCTTAGTCTGAATATGACAAAGCGCGGGTCGTTTTACATGTTATGATCATTAAGTTATGATTATTTCCAGTCTAAATTGATTACTTATTGTCCGTCAGATCTAAAACTATATGGGTGATCCAAGAAGAAATAGACGAAATTATTAGATACATCGTAAAGATGCGCCTAGGCGATTTTTCAATGATGTGCGCCGGCTTAATTGCGCTTTTGTACATCATACTCGGTCCACAGTTAACCCTGCCTCTGTTGCAGGATAATAGGCGTTGACCTCGATCGTCAGATCACACGCTTTATCTTTTACTGGAATTGAAAAGAATTACAGTTAAAAGGAAGTAAATATAGAAAGAACTAGAGATATGCCCCCTAAATTTGTGCGTGTAAGCAGTAAATATGAAAAGCTTGTTTACTATTAAACACCTATTTCTGACGTCATACTGGCTTATATAAGGCGAGAAACACAAATAAACCTTTATTTTTCACATCCACCGAGACATGAGCGGAGATGTACAAAAAACTAATAATGAACTATTATAGGAGATTGCAAGAGTCGAATTTACACCCACAATGTCTGAAAAACTTTTTTTATTAAATGCTTTTAAAATATATAACCTTGCTTTCTTTCAATAACACACGGTTCAGTCGAACTCTTTGTTGTCTGAATACTGTATTAAATGCCTATATGATCAATCTGAGACAGCACCAAGTAATCAAGATGTGCCACGTTTCGTTACCTGTCCGTATAACTCACTTGCTTCCCCAAAACACAAGTTGGCCTCCAAATCTTTCATAACGTGTCCATATTTGTGGCTTTGTGAAAAAAAAAATAGAATGGTTTAGTAGATAACACATTCTAATTTTCTTTTTATCATTCCCCTCCATACAAAGTGTACATATGGGACTAATTAAGAATTCATGGACAAATTTGCTGTACTGAAAAGTTTTGGTGCTAGTAACAATATTTATGCGACGGACTGATTTTTGTCTAGGTAGGTTAAAAGATAGAACAAAAAAGACCAGTCTTCTTCATATCTATTTTAGGTTTTGCGTCTTATTGGTATTATGTTTCAAATAAATAGTTAACTGCCAAATCTCTCGTCGGTAGAGACACCTATGTTAAGATACTGAATTATCTAAATTTACTACTACCATCACGACCAGTAATAATAATGATGTTAAAATTGTACCAGCATATTACTAACAGTAGTCAGGAAAACACCTTTCGCAGTTTCTGTCATAAATCGAAAATTCGAACATGAAAATTCTGCTTATATATAAATAAATAAAAGTAGAATGTGTGTGTGTGTGTCTTTCGTCGATGAGATGGTCGGTATCGGATAAGTTATCTCAAAACACAGGGCCGCTCATGGCTAAAACAACCACAGTAGTAGAATACTGTGGTGTCATCCACCGTGGGGCATTTGTGTCTTTTTTCTAGTCTCTACGGTGCGGCAGACTATCTTCTTCATGGCTCTTTGCTCCCGTTAAAAAATAAGTCTCCACCCGAGTCGATGCCGGTCAGCCAAATACCAGTTCTCAACATTGATAGAAAATTCCATCGTAGACGTTTTACACTGGTCCTTGAACCGAAACATAGGTTTATCCAATGTTACGCGTGCTCTCGGTTCCTTACACAATATGTGATTTAATGTGAAATTTTTATCTCGTATAAAATTAACTAATCACGAAAAAATGAATACAACAAATAATAATAATAATAATAATATCGTGCCAGTAATCATATAACGACTCTTTGTTGCCACTCTGTCTATGAGAACGTATATTAGTTTGATAATTTGTCAATGCCAACGTAGTAGGACTTCGTAATCGCAGTTACGAATTATAATACGCCGTTGAACAAATACTGGTGTCAGACGTCTTAGAATAATACTCGTACTAATAGTACCTCGTGTAGTGAAATAGTATAAAGAATAGCGGTCCGAGTAGTAATAGAAGATAGAGAAGCGAACATGCCATAAGACGTCACGTGATCCACCCAATTCAATATTGAGATCGCCTGTGTTTGTTCACTGGCGATATACGTTCAAACACAAGTATCAATTGTGACACTTGATTGGTATATACCGTAAAGACAAGCTTGGGAGTCAAAAAATACAAAGTGAGGGTCGGGGCTCGTAATACTTGTTGGTCGGAATCTTTCTCAATACACAATCAGTGGGTTTGAAAAGTCATTCAACAAAGGGTCAAAAAATGCGAAAAAACGGAGCGGTCTTAATAAACTAGTAGTGTAGGAAAGCGAGAAGAAAGGACTTAACATCAATGGCAAGAAGACTGAAATGCATGGTTGTTAGTAAAAAAGACAGCCCAGCATTCAATTACGAATTTGTGATATCGAAATCAAACAAGTACATTAATTTAAATGTCTGAGAAGTATTTTAACAGAGGATGGAAAGTGCTACACTGAAATTCGAAGGCGCATTGGAATAGCAAAAGATGCATTCCAACAGCCAGTGCGCCAAAAATTCAGGAAAACTTCTTTAGAAAAAAAGTAAGAAAAGAGTACTGAACTGTTACGTGATATCTGTCCACCTATATGACAGTGAATGCTGAACAACCTGCTGAAAGATGAAGAGATTTGGAGCAAGAGAAATGTGATTCTACAGAAGGATGCTGAGGATACAATGAGGCGAACATGTGAGCAACGACGAGGTTTTGGAGAGAATGGAAACAAAGAGGAAACATACTTAACATCAAGAAGAGGCAGTTGAAATACTTGGGGCACATAATGAGTAAGAAGGGCTTGGAAAAGAGGGACCGAGGAAAGCGACGCGTGACATCCTTAATGGGCTTGAGCAAATCGGTGACAGAACAGGGTTTGGGAGAAATAACAGAAAGACAAAACTCATTAAACTCTACAAGGGACAGGAAGATGTGGCGAGCTATGACTGTTTACGTCCTGAAGGGGCACGGCACATAAAACAAGAATGCATTTTTGTACTCGTGTCATTTCCCGCCATCTGTTAAAACACTTCGAGATTTTTGCTCGATTTTGCCGTCTGTAAAAACGAACAGGGTTTCTTATGATTATTTTTCTGTAAATGCGAGGTTCTCCTAACGGTTGGCAACACGTCTATACTTTATACAATCTCTAGTTTTATAAAAAGTGTAGAAGAAACTTTGGCCAGACTTTGGCAAGTGATACCCGTCTATTTTTTTTTTTTTTTTTTTACATGCGTATTTGTAGGGATTCTTAGTAATATTTAATTCAAACCATGGGTTACACACACACACACACACACACGCGTATATATATATATGGCTAAAATGTTCTCATAAGTATCATAACTTCATAAGTTATCTCAACAAGAATCCTCATTGACGTTGATTTTTATCACGAGTGCGATTACACCTAATTTCCCTGCTAAGAGAATTTTCTTAACGCCTGCTAGGAAACTATTAACACCTATTTCCTCCCTTTCTTTTCTCTCTCACTCACAGTATTCAATAGTGGCATGATGGGATTTGTTTCCGCCTGAGAGATTTTTTCCCAGGTAAATCGAATACTTAATTTCAAACAAACCACCCCATGGCGTGCAAAGATACAATACAACCTAAAGAAATGGCCATGTCAATAAGAAAGCACATCGTTTTTCTTAGTGGGGGGATCGTTGATCACTATGTCTGGGCGATTAGCTTTATTGTTATTATTATGGCTAACCGCCATATGTTTTTCTCCTCTCCATTGAACTGTATTTTTTCTGTAAGTATCTGCATACAGGGTGCATCAAAATACATTTACAAACTTTGTAGGCGGGTTCCTCAACAACGCAAGGTCAAAAGTCCATATAAACATATGCCCCAAAATCCTTCGTTTTGAGTTAAGTTTAAAGAAAGTTTACTCTAGACGAGACTGTGTTGCTATGGAGACTAGGTTACATTTGTCATTCGTGTACGTGTGTGGCTAGTCTGTCTGTCTTCAGCGTTTAATTTAAAACAATTTGACCTTGTTTTGGTGTCAGGAACCCGCCGCAAATTTTGCAAAATTATTTTTGGATTATATCTTGGTATGTACATTTAACAACGTCTACCGTAAACTTTAAACCTAACTCAAAAACGAAGAATTTGTGGACATATGTCCTTGTTTTGCTGTAAGGAACCCGCCTCAAAGCCTGTAATTGTTTTTTTATAATCCACTGTGTATTTTGACACACGCACACACACATATATATATATATATATATATATGTGTGTGTGTGTGTGTGGTACAGTTTAATTTATTAGGTTGGTGCAAAAATAATGACGTAATAATGTCGTTTTTTGACGTTAAAAATACGTCAAAAAACGACATTATTACGTCATTATTTTTGCACCAACCTAATATATTACAATGAATCATTCATACAAAAAGTAAATTAGTAAAGTTAATGTTATAAAAGGCGAAATCCCTTCGCTAACAAAATTTTAAAGATGCATTAACCTCCTAATAACTCGAATGTTATGATCCCCTTTTAAATTATAAATTGTACTTGGTCTTCCTTAAATACGCAAGTACATTTGGCATTTATACCAGTCATCATCCAGCATGGAAACCGTTTTGTTTTTGGTAAAAATTCAGGTAGCATTCGGGACGAAAAAATATAATCAAAATTAAAATATATTTGTTTTTGTTTTTTTGTTTTTTTTTTGTTTTTTTTTTTTTGAGGGGGAGGGCTTAATGTGTTAGTGATAACAGATACAAACTTACGGAGCGAGCAGTCGCAACGCTAAGGTTGAATTTTTGAAAATTTAAGTGATTGCGTTTATTACTAATATGGGAATTTAAGCGTTTTTTTTTTGGGGGGGGGGTTATAGAAGTTTATCAGTCAACTCAACATGGCATGAACTAATAGTTCAATATGTAAAGTAATGTCCCAGTTATTATCCCGAAACATTCCACGTCAGATCAGTTCTTTTAAATCAAATATCATTAACTTTACCAATTTACTTTTTGCATGAATGATTCACTGTTATATATATATATATATATATATATATATATATATATATATAGTGTGTGTGTATAACTGTATATATCTTAAATACATTTATTTTTTAAAGTTCTCAGCCTCTATATTACAAACGTTTCGGTTGATGTTAAAACAAAAAATGTATCGGCTGATGCAATAGAAACATGATGCAAATTAATCAGAATGTTGAACAAAATCTGAAAAGAAATATCGTTATTTTTTTTTTTTTTTTTTTTTTTACTAATCAAAAATTTTAAAAAATATTAAAACGTCAAGATAGAAAAAAAAATTCTTTCTTACTTCCAAATGTTTTATTCTCGCTTAGTCTTTGTAACTAACCTCACCGAAGCGGTCATTAGGTCGAGTCTTCAATATTTGGCACTCTAATATTTGGGCAAAGGTCCTTGTATATCTGCCAGATAGTAAAGTTTTCTAGACGCAATTGATATATGTTTATGAGTGAACTCATTATCGTGGCTTGTAATGAAAACTGGTTGTCTAGTCGTAAATTGTAAATCGAACCGCTGAGTGCTTTATGAGTGTTAAAATTCACACAGGAAAAGGAAAACTTCCGAAATTCGATAAGTAAAATAGCTGTGTTTTAGAGCATTAAATTGAAAGAAGTAACGTTTGGCAGAGCTTCTTAGATAATGTTTATTGTCATCATCATCATTATTATTTTCTGTGATTTATGTTATATATTCATTTCCTTCCGAGTCCCAACAAGAGACCTAAGGTCAGAAATGACGTGATGACATTTCCCTCTGAACATTTTTGTGAAAGAATGAAAATAAAACAATCTAAGAACACAAGATTTTACATAAATAACGCCCTTCATAACGTATGAGCTGTGCATTTGAGAACAATTGTTTGTATTTCTTTAAGGCATCGGCTGCCAGGGATCCTGTCATTTTTTTTTCCATTCAAGCCCAGAGCCCCCAAATACAACTGGGATTATTGAGGTCTACATGTGCCACCTTTTTCTTTAGCTTTTTACTTCAAAATCTTTGTATTTTGATTTTCTTTTAAGATACTTCAAAGATATATTACAACCTAAATAAACTGGCATGTCAATAAGAAAGCATATCCTTTTTTTATTTTTGATCAGTATGTCTAGGGGATTAACTTTATTATTATTGTTGTTGCTTACTGCTATTTGTTGAAACATCCCTTCTTGTACAAAGTTGAGTAACGTCGAGCCTGGTTAAAAACTAGATGGGTGACCGCTTTGGAATACCAGAATACAAGATGCAGTAAGCTTGGATGTGCCGGTAGAGTAACGGATAATGGCTCGGAATTTGTTAATCGAAGAACTGAGTTCAAGTTCCAGATGGGTTAAATTCACTTAAGCGTAAATACTACTTCTCTCCCAGCTATGAGTTAATTAGTAAGACTTGTATCACTAAATAAATTATCTAAAAAAAAAACATCTCAGTATCTAAAAATGGTTTCTGGCTTTAAATAACCTGCAATGGGTTGGTTAGCCGTAGAAAGCGAATACATTAATCAACCATTTTATTTCTATCAGTTTACGTCTAAAGGAGGCGTCTATACTCGTTCCCGCAGGCAAATGTTGAACTCGTCATCAAAAACATATTGCGCTTCCTTTTTGTTTCTATTCAGTGTTTAGAGAATCGGCTTTCGTCCTGAATATTAAAAGGATTTCAGAACGCTTAATAATCTTGTTGTGCAAAGAATTAGTCCTAATGGAGTCTGAATGCGAACATGTAGCAACGTTGGCTTGAGGCTTCAGTTAAGAAATGAGGTTCTACAGAAGAACGCTGTGAACGACGAGGATATTTTAAGAAAAATTGAAACAAAAAGCACACTTACGCAAACAATCAGAAAGCCAGTTGAAATTATTAAGAAACAAAATGAGGAAAGGGGACTTGGAGAACCTAACAAGACATATCGGAAGGATAGTAAAAAATATACATTTCTAAAAGCAAAAAATAATAATGTGGAGAGCTCAGTTCGCCTACGCTATGAAGAGACGACACATTAAAGATTAAATACATTTTTTTCTTCTAATTACTGTCGCGAAAACTGATTATAACTCCTGCTTATTGATGTTTAACATTCTGTTTAGCGGAAAGTGAATCTGTCCTGGCTTCCGGTGTTATTTTAACGAACGTGTGATGAATACATTCATTGTCCTAGAATCTTGTTACTAGACAGTTCGCGTGGCAAAAGCAAATCCTGAATTAGTCAGGAAACAACTTGAATTTCTTGTTTTAAATCTTACTATTGTTTCTTTAAGAAATATTATAATGAAATACTGGATAATATTATTTTAGTGGATATTTTTGGAACACACAATTAGGAAATAAGGTTTGGAGAATGTAGCGCTCACAGGGTTCGTCGAAGACAAGAGATGCAGCTAGTGACCGACTTCCCAATTTTGATACATAACAGAAGAATAGTAAAAAGCTGAGAGCGACAAAAGACGAAATTTTATGGAGTCAAGATAGCTCACTCTTGAAGGAACCTTGCACACAGAGCGAGTATAATGTTTAATGGGTTGGCTACTTCAATACTTAATTCATAAGTTTTCTACGAGAATATTTTACATGAATTAATCGTGGTGAAATAACAGACACTTACTTACAATGCATGATATCATTTAAAAGGAACGTTTAAGAGTTTCTTTTCCTAAGAATAAAATAGAATACACAACGAAAATTGCTAATGAATTTGAGTGTGACTTCTCTGTGTTTGTGTGTGAAGCGTTCACAGCCCCTTTTGTTTCAGCGTAAAAATTTGATGGCACACACTTTGAAAGGAGGAAGAGAGTGTTACTTGAGTTTTCACTTGGTTTTTATACCCTTATGGTTGCTGGCGATATGTTTATTAAGCCACTACAAATGCAAATATTAGGTTTCTTTTACTTGTGAATGTTTTAAATATATATTACAACTAATTACTTGTAAAATCTAAAATTCTTTTGTGATTTAAATAACTCATTTATAAAAAAAAATGATACAGGAAATGTAATCCATGGAAGCAGTGATAGCCGCTTTATTTATTTGCAGTAGCTTTTCATTTTTGTTTCGTTTTTTGTTTTTATTTTTTCCCTACATGAAGCTGATTTTCGTTTTGTCGTTGTTTTATTAATATTTGCTTCATTGATCTTTTTTCTTGTTTCGGTGTTTCGATGTTTTTCAAACTTGCAAGCAAATTATTTTTACGCAATAAATTACGCATTTCCTCTTTCTACAAAATTCTGTGTAAACAACACAGCCATTCAAAGACTTACGAACGCATACGGTTGTAGATGTTTAATGCAGGAAAAATCAAACGCTTGTCAAAATGCCGACAATTGACTTTTCCGGATATATATAGAATTTTTTTTTTCTCTTTGTACACAAATAATGAATAATCTGAACGCAGAATGCTTGACAGAAAATTGTACAAGTCGATATGGTTTCAGTGAAGTTGGAGGAAATATTAGCTGCCATTTTCTTTTTTCTTTCTGGTTAGTTTTTATTATTTCGTCGTTGTTAATTTCTTAGAGTTACCGAGCGGAACTAACGGTTAACTGAAATAGCGAACCAAATTTAAATTCCGGTTGAAGTTGTTTTCTTGCATCTAAGAAAATGCATGCATCCATCTTTGCTTATAGGTTATATCTGCTACCATGTTATCCAGTACAATCTCATGTCATTTGCCGGTGTCGATCTCCTTTTTAATCATTGCCCCGAGAAATTCCAACATGATACGTCTACTATCTACAAAGACATTCGATGGTTTTATTTTATTGAATTTATATCTGATTTCGAAATCGGATGTCTAAAATGGGCCTAAACTTCATTAAACGTGTTGCGAAAACTCTCTTTCTTCCAAGGTTTATTTCATTGACACATTGCGTGTTATGGGGTGGCTAAACAGGCCGTTCATTGTCAGACACGCTTACTAGATACTTGAGAATTGATATACGACAGTCGAGTAACCGAGGAAGGCGCTTTACTGTCGTTTTAAAGTCATTCCAGTGTTGCCTCTTTCACTTTGTTTTCTATGGTGTTTTCATGCCTTCTCTCGAGAGATTTCAAATCTTCAGGATTTAGGACCAATATCCCACATGTTTTAACTCAACGTCCTCTTACCTGAGGTTCCTCTTCAGAACGTCTTTATACTTTGTCATTGGACATCGTCATTTAGAGACACTTCTCACTAATTGTCTCGTTCAGTGAATATGGACAGACATTATAGAGGTTTGAGACAGCTATAACAATGAAACTGGAATTTATTCTGCCATTTTTTTTCTTAAAAATTATTTCAAATTGTGATGCCAAAATAAACTGAAGCGCAGCAGAATATTGAAAGATGTATTTTAAAAACTAAATAAATTATTTAAAAAACGGAAAATATCATTTGAAACAAGTGCTGAAATTCTTTGTTATATCAATCCTTCTATATGCCAGTGAATGCTGAAAAACTTCCTCACAGCTGAAGAGCAGTTCTTGAAACAACAGAAATACGGTTCTACAGAAGGATGCTGAGAATACCGTCGATTGAACATTTGTACAAAGAATTTCAAGAAAAGTGGAAACAAAAACAAAATTTATATCGAACCGTCGAAATTTCCCGGACACACAATGAAGAAGGAAAGCTTGGAAAATTTGAAGGTCACAGGGCATACTGAAGCTAGAATGGCAGACGGAATTCTGGATTAATTTACCGAAAGATCTTGTGTAAATGGATGGTAGAACAGGAATTTTAGTAAAAATAAGGGGAAAAAATCTGCAAAATGTAGAAGAGCCAGAATCTCTCATTTCCTGAATGTACACGGCCATATGAAAGATGTGAATTTTTTTTTAACGTCTTAAATGCGATTCTTATTTACGGACAAACATACGGAACTTTGGGATGTAAATAAAAGTAGAATAGTGGGGAAATAGCAGGATATTCTGATCATTCATGAGAAAAAGACCCAAAGACAATCGGGTAAGTGGGTTTAAGAAATACATGAAAATTGATACATAAAATTAATTGCTTAATGGTGAATATACAACTGATGTCTAGGTCAGACGTTATTCCATGATGGAAGTCGTAAACTAACTAGAGTAAGGTCAGTCGATTTTGAAACTCTGGCATTGCACTTAATTTGAAAGTTAGAGATTGACATGATAAATGATGCCAAAAGATATTTTTTCCAAATCCTTACGTTTTTTGAGGAAACTAGTTTCAAGATTAAGTTTCGATTAAGCCTTCGAGAACACTCTTATAGAATTTATAATTTTCTGAAGCTTTACAAATTTTATATGAAGATGGCACAATTGCATTATTACTAAATCATTATGCCATCAAATAAGATACATTGTAACCCGGATATAAGAGTTGTCGGGACCGGAGAAGAAGTCTCTTATATCTGGGTTTCTCTTATATCCGGGTTTATCTTATGTCCTGGTTTGGTCTACTTTGTTTTGGTAAGTATGGCTCTAATTTGGGATCAGAGAAAATCTCTTTTATATCCGGTTTTCTTTTATATCCGGGTTTCTTATATCCGGGTTACACTGTAATTTATTTCAAAAGGAAATTATATTGAACAGTTTAGCTACATTATGATGTAATATGTTGTGCAGTAGTTTTAGTTCGATATTCAATAAGAAATGCAAATTTTAAACATTTTGTCTTATAAATGGTGCACAGTAGTATTATGGTGTTATATACAATTTTATCTATTTTTAGATTTTATTAAGTATGATCTAACAAATCTTATTGATTGATCAGCCTTTTTGGAATCTTTTGCAAGTTTTTTTTTTTTTTTTTTTTTTTTTTTTTTACACACATTTTACTTATCGAATACAGCAAAAAATATCTGCATATTTTGCTTATGGTGATTCATAATTAGTATTATGATTTGAATATATTTTATACCCGATGTATCTAATAAAAAGAATATCAACTTTATTTGGATTTATTCTTGAAATAGTAAACTTTGAAGTCAGTTTGTAAGCAAAAACAAAAAAGGTATTTTTGTATATTGTTTTTTCAGATGATATTTAGAAGTAAATGCTCAAATGTGGCTAAAAGCTATGAATGTAACTTTTGGTATCACTACTTATGACCTCAAATCTGACACTGAATGCAATGTTGATTTTCCAAAGAAAAATGAAAAATCAACCTGCCCTAGTGCTGGAGTAATATATAAGGATATTATTGTTGGCAGTAAAAATTTATAAATTAATCAAATTTTCAGTTGAAGATGGTTTCAAAATAAATGCTGAGAATTTTAAATTCTTATACGAATTATTTGTGTGTGATCTAAGTCATAAACAAGATGCTAAAAGCTAAACATATTCAGAGAAGACAAATGCTTCTTTGCCTTCTGCGAAATTAACTGCCCACCAAACAAACACAAAGTTTTCAAAGGCACCAAATTAACGAAATGTCTCCTAGACTTTTCAGATATGAATTCAATAAGAAACTTGTGGTCCATCATTAAAAGAAATGTACGCTAGAACTGAAAATAAGGATTCAAGCAAAGAATTGATCTGAGAAATCAATAAAACTTACTGCAAATCGAATCAGTCGAAAAGTCTGAGTAGCTTATGAACGTTATAGAATGTCAAAGAACTTATATTTTCGAATAAAATAATGTATTCGTTTATATGATATACTGTGATATTCATATCATACTGAGGACTATAGGCTTGCGACCATATCACGTTGAATCCTAGGTTCTCGTACGATTACCGAAGTTAAGCGACGTCGTACCTGGTTAGTATGTAGATGGGTGACTACTGGGGAATATTAGGTGTTGTAAGCTTGGATGTACGTGTAGAGTAATGTGTAGCGGATTTCTTATAGTTACCTTTCCACAACCCTTGAGAAAGGCATGAATTCACCTCTCCAAGATATGGGGCAGGACTTGTATTAATAAATCATTATTATCTTTAAAAAATCGTTACCATCTACAAATATTTCTGACTTTAAATAACCTGTTAATTTTTTTTTTTTTTTTTACGGTTTATCAATCTATGCCTTGCTACTTTTAGATGTATTTATAAATAAAATATGTTGTACTTAATTTACGTAATAAAATTTGACACCCCCCCAAATTTGTTTTATCTATTCTTATTAAAATTTTATTTAACTCACCCGATATATTTACTAAACAAAAACCAAAAAAAACAAATCTAATCTGAATGTTTTATGAAAGTTGGTTGTTTTAATACCAATTTTATTTTGAAACATTAACTTGCATAATAAAGTCTGACAGCGTGTAGTTGTATTACCTCTTTTTCATTGGTTAATTTAGATCACTTAATAGTTACTTTTGATTAAAATATTCTCAGCAAGCTGGAGGCTTCAAATTCTGTTGCAATCCGCATTTTCTTTATTTTTTTTTTCTCTCGATTTCTTTCTTTATGTATCTTTTCTACGTAATATTCGTTCGGGGTAACGAATTTTTCCCCTGAATTTCTTTTATGTAGCAACCAATTCATTATCTCCGCGTTCTTTTATTTAGCACCCTGAGGGAACTTGAGAACTTAGGTCTAGAATTCCTTCCACATCACATCGTTTAAGATTTCAATTTTAAATTCTTCTTGCATGAGCGAAAAAAATATCCTTTAACAACACCTTTTTATATATTTATTATGACTGTCGGTTTGACAGGCTGATGATGGAGTTTTATAGCCACACTTGGAGACTTGCATGAAATGGAGACATAAGGCTAAAAAAAAAAAACTAACTTAAAATAATGGAAAAAACTTTCTTTCATAAGTTGTTTTTTTTTTGTTTTTTTTTTTTGTTTTTCCATTTTTAAAAAGTTTTTCTTTGGAGATGCGAGATTGTGTAACAAATGTTTGTATGCTGCGTTTGAAACAATACCCCCAGAAAAATGTATTGACCCACTTCTTGCGCTAAACACAATTTAAATTCTTTTTATTTCACACTGCATCTTGACTGCCATGTACTTGTAAAATTTTCAGTCTATGCTAATCATTGAGTCTTTTATCTGCCTTTTAACTTCATCATTGGACCGGCTGGTGTAATTGGACTACAAACATTTGAGATAGAGATTTGAAGAATTAGCAAATAAACACTACTCCGTAGATGTTTACCAGAAGGTTCATTTTGTTTCAAATGTAGCACAATGCCCGTGTAACGTGGAGTCTTACGCATAAGTTGAACCAGAGTCCAATAATATTCTAGTCTCATCGATTCTTCACTTACAGGGAACGTTTAAGACGACGAGGATTGCGTTCAAACTCTTCCACCTCGCACCAGGCAAGAAGCCTAATTTTGCATACCAAAACGTAACTGCTATTATTTTATCATCATAGTGAACCATCTTTGACCTCCAATATTATTGCTGATGCTAACATCCAAAAGAGAGACGCCATTTTAGTACCACGTTTACTACTGTCATGAAGTGGTGTGATTATATTGAATCTATTGCTATGTCTGCTGCTAAGAAAGTTGATTCACTGTATCATGCTAGTCCTTTGTATAAATATTTCTATGGGAGTTGTTCTAATGAGTTCTCCTCTTTGGTACGTCGACCGCATGAATTTAAGCGTCCTACTCGATTGGCAAATTGGCTTTGTCATTTTAAGGTTGAAATAGATGTAACCGTAAGTTCTAATAGTTTCTTTTCTCGCACTTCTCATAGGTAGAACTTTTCCGATTTCTTACTTCCTTGCCACCTAAGATCTTCAAATATGTAAATGCAACATCCATCGCCACCTTCTACCATTCTGAATCCTGATATATTATTGTCTTTTCTCCTCACTAAAGTTTTCTGATTCTATTCCACTTCCAATAAACCCTTTCGTCTTAGTGACATTATCGCCTTTCTTGTAATAAAATGATTAAAAAACGTAACATGTTTTATGGGACAAGGGTATTATTTAGTTTTTGCTTTGAGAAAAATACATTTCTTTTAATATAAGAGGCTGCGAAAATGACCTAACCAAGAAAAAATCGCACACACAAGAAAATACTGTTTCGTCGTTTGGCTACAATTTGAGATATGGGTTGCACTGAAATTCCTAACAACACTTGATTCATATTAAATACTCTAATAAATGATCTAGAAAGGGGCTACTCGACTTGATATTAAAAAGATTTGGCCCTTGCGATTCGTCTAACCCCACCCCATAAGATTCATCTATTTTGTGGAAATTTTGTTTATGGATTCAATCTTGATGTGCCATGCATCTTAAGGATATCCCTTCTATATTTGGGCCAGTTGGAAAAAATTAAATTTAAACATTTCGGATAGTGATTTTCGGTATTGGCAAGTAAACACTATCCTTGTTCAATTAATTTTTTTTTTTTTTTTTTTTTTTACATTTAGCGCATGAAATTTGCATGCAAATACAGATATTTGTCAAAACGATAATCTTGTTCCAAATTTCACACACATTCCATTTAAAGTGAGATCCAGTGCTTGCGCGGAATCGGTCCAAAACATTTCTTGAACAAAGATCATGCATCACCTTTACCACCCCTTTTTGTTCTTCTTTCATTCAAATATATCAATCTGGTTACTCGCTGTTTCTCCCTTGCTCCTCTTTTCTGCAGTATGCCCTGTGAGTGTTCAATTCTCCAAGCTTTCCTTCCTCATATGTTGCAGAAATTTAAGTTTTCTTTCTGATTGTAATTCAGTTTCCTTGAAGTTCCTATTTTCTTTAAAACTTTGTCGTTAATAACGTTCATGCTATTCTTAGTATTTTATTCGGTAGAATCAATTCTTTGTCCCTTCAAGCGCTTCCTTCATTTGTGAGGAGGTTGTCCAGCATTCACCTCCATTGAGGATATTAGATATTGTATAGCTTAGAGTGCTGAGCTGCTGACTAAAGAGGGGAAAAACTGTACTGATGATCTGTCTATCTACCCTTTTTTCTTAGTAGTTTCTTAGACATTTAATTTACTATGACAGTGCGTAAGTGGTCTATTTCTTTCTCTTTCTTTCTTTATTTCTTTCTTTTATAGTCTTAAAATTACTCTGGGTGACCTTCGTATAACTGTCTTCATTAATTGCCTTGTATTTAATACCTCCTCCATCTTTGGCCCATTCATCTGACACAGACGACCGTTATCGAACTTATGTAATTGCTTCTGCCATCGCTATTACTCGACTTTCCAAACAATAATAAAATAATTACACTTTGGATCTCACCAGTTGCACTGGAGTATTAGAGACTTTTCTTTACATGCAGAAACAAGTTAGCTCAAAGGTTTACTATTTCTTTTTATTTTGAACGAAGAATAATGAGCATATATATATATATATATATATATATATATATATATTAGTTATCAAGAACAATTTTATGGGAAATAAAAATGACAAAGTGGAAAAGGTTTTCGTATGACGCGTTTTGTCCTTTAGGACTACATCGGACTAAGTTTGTTTATATCGATGCACTTACACATGCACACGAAAGAAAGAAGAACGCTGTGAATTTTAAATTTAAAAATAATTTTTAATGTATTTTGGATATATAATCTAACAATTTAAGAAGAAACATCAAGAAATTTAAATAAAAATGATATGAACACAAAAGGAAAATTTTACAAAAGAACACGTTAAATGCATTAGTTGCTCACTATAATAAAACTGGCCACAATTTTGATTTTAATAAATGCTACTCTAATTAAAAGAAAACGATTTACTAACATGAACATTTTTACAAAATGCTTTAATTACTAGGTCATCCACAATAAATTTGCGCCCAGATTCTTACAGCGTTTCACTATTCTTGGTATATATTCTATTATCACAGTGTGGGGTATTAAAGTGATGTAAATATAAGCAAAAAGAAAGAATCTTTTATACCCAAAACACATTTAAAAAAATGAAATATTTTTAAATTTAAAATTCTCGGCGTCTCTTTCGCTTGTGCGCATGTGTAGTCGCATTAAAGTAAATGTGAACTTAGTCTGAAGTCTAAATAAATAATTATTGACCGATTTTATCATTGTGCTATTTTTGCATTATATCAAGTATTAAGAATATAGCATCTAGGCTCTGCAAATTGGAGGAGAGTATTATTAATAATGATGTTCTGACTTCGAATTCGCAGTTATCTCCTTTTTAATCTTCTCTTTTTTTTTATTTTTAAATGTACGTTTTTTAGTGATGAACAAGCAAATTTTACATCTTGAAAATGCGACCCAAAGAAAAAAAAATTGGGAACCACTAGCCTAAAATAAAGAATAATGTAAATAGTTCTCTCTGTCTACATGAAAATTGATCCCCAGTGAAATGCGGAATGTTCAGTTAACTTTGCAGTCCATGCTTGTTTTATAGACATTATCATAGACAAGATAGAATAAAATTAATTGCAAATATTTTTCTTTTGCAAGAGAGAAAAAAAATTATCTTTTACATTGTAAATAAATTGTGCTCGAAAAATAATTGCAGATAATTTTTTTTTAATGGGGTCTATCAATTCGAATCAGTGCGTTCATTATGAAAAGAATTTCAAAGAACAGTGCATTGTTCAACAGTCGCATTCCAGCAGGACAATTGAAGACAAAATCAGTAGGAAGCATAGAGACAGAAATATTGTATTAAAAGACATCAGAAAATTAATATATACCATTCGGGATAAATAACAATGCAGGTTTGTTTCTTTTCCTTTTTCTTTTTTTTCTTTTTTTTTTTCTTCTTTTTTATAAAGACACGCAATGCTTTATTTCGAAATGCTCAAGAATGTCGTCTCAATATAAAAGTATTGATAAAAACGTTGTTAATGTGAATCTCCTCTCATTGAAATTATTACTTATTACATTAGCCCTGCTTCATTGTTCAAATGCATAAATAATCTATTAATATTTACTAAGCTTCGAACACCTAGTGAGGACGCAATTCATAAGAGTAATAAGGTTCAACGCATGAAGCTGCTTCATTATTGTTCTCGTGAGAGATTCCCTGATATTTATTAAGCTCAGAAAAGTAAAATCTCCCAATTGCAGGGCGCTTTTACTGAATGAATATAAACCTCAAAACGATCGGTCCGTTACAAGATACACACACATGTTATTAATCCTAAAATGACGGGAAATGGTTTACGCAAATGTACACGCTCAATAAGTAAAAACAAGGCCATTCATTTTTTAACGGTAGTTTTATACTTATTTTCGCTTTAATTTTTTTTTTATTAAACTAATCTCGAGCAAGGCGATAAAGCCACTCAGACGTAAAGGATTACAAAGAAAGAGACTGAGAAGACGTTGGGCTATTAAAACAAAGATTCAATGCGAGAGAAGATAACGATTAAATTTGCATTCAAATCTTTGAAGATTGGCAGGAAAGCAAGAAACCACAAGAGTTCCTCAAGCGAGAAGTGCGAAAGAAGAAACCATTGGCAAAGAATTTACACTTAACAATTTCAACAATAAAATAATGAATCTTAGCAGCCAATCTAATACCGCGCTTAAATTCGTAAAGTTGAGATACTAAATCGAAACCACATCAGAACAATTACCATGAAAGTATTAATTAAAATAAAAGGAAAAGTTAAGTAATATTACGGCTGTGAGGAAAATGACTGAAACTGCCAAATCAGAAGAGATGATTTTGTAGATTTATTTCTTTATCGATTTTATAGGATTTTTTTTTATACAGATATATAAAAAAAAATTCTATAAAATCGATAATTTCATTATTTTTATATTAAAAATAAAAAAAGGAAAATAAATGGTAAGTTCGTAAATTTCATTTTTTTTTTTTTCTTTTAATGGTATGAGATTCCTCGAAGCATTCCATGCATAATTGAGTTGGGAATCATTTGTACAAAGTCGCCACCATTTTTCGCTTCTTTTCTGATCGTGGAATGTGCATGCAGAAACCTGCTGGGGAAAAATGGACGTTCCTTGTACCCCTCCAGAATGTACGTGACACCTTCCGTCATGCTTTATATTTCAAGAGTCAGATCGAAAACAAAATATTACTGCTATATATGAGCTGGGGCTGCCCAACCTCCACTTTCCACCAATGACAGAGTTCAAAATCGTTTCCATGCTTTTGCAGGGAAAGACTTTCCACCCTACAGACACTATCCCTTAGACGAAACGTTTCTAGCCACTCGCTACACTATTGCTACTTTCATGGGACATGTTCCGACTGTTTTAATTCTTTAGTACCACCGGTTCAGACTTTAAAGCTACTGCGTAAAGTAAGCCGAGATAAGGCCGATAATACTCAGTATGCGAGCAAATCACTCATATATATAGTACCGTACAGTTTTTCCACGCATAGTTGTTCCACGCGTGACGGACATATATGCAGATTGTCTTATATAGCGGACAACACATATTTGGTATAATTCTAATCTGTTAAAATGTTTGGAATCATTCCCTGTTTAGCTTTAGTCGTGGGGAAAGCATTTGTAAAACAAAAGATAGTCAACGTACTTCCGGTAAACAAATTAATATTAACAAATATTTATTCGCCGCCGTAGTTGGCGTAACGGTTGTCCACGTAGTAAATGGCTCGTAAATTTTAACGCCTCCAAAACAGAACTGTTCCCATTTAATCACTAGAGAGAAACGTTCCTGTCCGCCATCAGTATGGCTGATACTTGACTCATGGAGAGCAACACACTAAGCCTTCTTCGTTTCACGTTTTTAACGGATTCTAGGTGGAACGTCAACATCAAATCAATACCCGCATTTACTAAAAGGAAAGTTGGATTACTGTGTCGTGCCAGAAAGTTTTCTTTTCTCGTCAGTCCATCTTACATATTTACAAATCTAGCATTCGTCCGTGCATTGAATATTGCTATCATATCTGGTCTGGTGCTCCTGATGTTCCTCACTAGGTTCTTGACAAAACCCAAAGAAGTATCTGCAATGTAATCGACCCTGACTCGGCATCTCGACTTCAGTCAATTTCTCACTGACGTGATGTGTCTTCCCCCTCTCCTTGCTACAACTATTTTCATGGCAACTACTCTGACGAGTTTTTTTCCTGGTGCTCGGGCTACGTCAGTTTAAGCGTGCTACTAGATTGACATCTAGGTTCGACACTTTTACTATTGAAATAGTTAAATGCAATCGCCACCTCTATTTCAACGGTTTATTTTCTTGCACTTTCCGCCTGTGGAACTACCTTACGTTTCCTTGCTTTCCTGATAACTGCGTTTAAAATGTTTGAAGATTATAACGTCTATCGCCATCTTCTATCTTCTTGAACCCTGTTCAGCTTTTATCCTTTCCTCGGTCTCCATTGTCTATTCTCTAACCTTCACTCCCTGTAAACCCCTGCGTACCAGCGTCATTCCCGCCTTGCTTGGGGTGAAACGATTAAAAAAAGATAAGATAATCTGCTTCGGATAATCGTTCTAATTCCAGCACAGCGTAATATAACTGTATCCTCTTCTGAAAAACATGAAACAAAATCGTCTTTGTGCTCTCTCACGGCTAACCATCTAATCCATGCACATATCATTGATGTGTCCTATTAGACCGAGAAGAGAGTTCATTCACACACAGCAATTTATCCTTCTACGGTTAACCGCTAAGATCACGAGTCGCAATCTCCAGCAGCCGTGATTCTTATCTCTCATAATGGACTAATGTTGTACTTACAATAATAATTATCGTTTCTCTTACGTGTTTCCTCCTCCTTATATCATCGGCGCCGAACATTGCCTTCGATCACCTTTACTTTTTATTAATTCGAATGCATTGACCTTACTCAGCTGTCCATACTCGTGCAGGCCTATAACACCGTGTATTTAAAGTGCTATTCAAAAGTTGTGGTAGTTTAAACAGCACATTCAAATCGAACGTCAAAGGTAGACCTCGACTAATACAAGAAGATGCAGAAAATCATCAATTTCCCAAAATTAATATTGTGACAAGCCATGCTGAGAAATATTCACCGCAATTCCTTATAGTAATCATATTTTTTCTCTTTTTGAAATTCATAAATTTGTTGCGGGACACTAGTACGTTTGGGTAAATATTAGTCACGAGTATTTTACGGGAATCAACACTTCGTATAGTAAATATTTACGGGGTCCAGGAATATTTATCCCGCAAACAAATTGTCGGACTCAGCTGTGTTTCAAACTTGTTAGACGAAAATTTTTGCGTGATGTCTGCCGGTGGAGATAGGCACAATCACGCCTGACTTCTAAGAGAAAGAAATGGCTAAGCAAACGCGGTAGAGATGAAGAGTGTTGGTCGTCTGCTGACCGAAAAAAAAAGGGAGATAAAAGTCGCAGTAGTAGTTATTGAAATGCCTATTAGTAATTTTTGTCCTCATGTCTTGAATATTACAAAAGATATTTGATGAGAATGAAATTTTTGTTGTGTCCACGTGATTTGGTAGATAGAAAAGTTGGTCGAAGTTTTTCTTCACTGGCTCCCGATTTTGAAAAGTGTCAAAACGATGCATAGTTGAGTTTGTTTATATAGTGTTGTGTGTTTTTTGTATCCAGAAGTTATCGCGTTGTAGTCAACATTTGTTGCGTGATTATGAAGATGTTTGGGTAAATATTAGTCGCCATTATGTTGCGGGAATCGACACTTTTTATAGTATTTACAGGATCCTGGAGCATTTATCCCGCAAGCAAACTTGCGGACTCACTGAGTCGGGTAAAAATCAGCAACAAAAAAGAATATAAAACAAATGGATTAGTGTTTTCGAGTATAGTATTAAGGAGTAAATCCAGATCAAAATTGAGGATAAACTGTTGAAATATTCTGTTTTTGTTCAAGTACTTTTAACCGTTTCGGTCATTATCAAGAACTGGGTATTAGTGTAGTAGATATATATTTGGTTACATCTTGGCATTTCTTTAGAACGATTATTCCAAAATTACGTCATGTGTAACGGGGAAAATTGGAGTTAGACCGCGCCGGAGAAATTTATATGTATTATTATTATTATAAAATATTTTATACGTATATTAAATATTTTTAGAAAGAAAGAAAATTACAATGTTGATGTATATTCATTTTATTTCGAGTACTTTCATCATCAGTGTCTTGTTTTTTCAAAGACAATTTTTTTTTGTGTTCGTCACTTTCAAAAGACAAAATTGTTGTGTTCATCTGAAAATTGACGTGTTGTAGAAAACCAACATTGTATATAAATTTAAATTTCCCTTGGGAGATTGTATCTCCAACAGAAAAAATATATATGCTGCTCATGTCACTCGAAGGCTAAGTTTTCATTTAAATGATTCATATAACTTCTCCCAACATTTACAACAGGATTCCTGTCCACATTCACGATTTAGGAAATTTATTGTTGAAAATTCACCTATAATTTTTCATGAAAATAATAAACATAGACTAAAAATTCTTGAAACTGTCTATATTAAAAAACTGAAACCAACACATAATAAAATTAATTATGAATATTACGCAGAGTCTGTCTATATTTCTGGGATTAGGTATTATGTACAGTATTTACATTAATCGGACTATTGTCCTCATCTTTGTCGCCATATTTATCACAACGTTTCAGCCGTTGTACGCTCCGGCCTTCTTCAGGTGATTGGAATTTCGAACTGAACCCTTTATTTCGAGGACACATGGCACAGTGGATAAAGGCGTTGGTTAGATCCAGTGACAGACCCAAAGAGTGTTAGTTCAATACTCGGTTAAGGCAGTGGAGAACTTTCAGAGGGAAAATTAGCAGGAGATAACTGATAACTGACATCCATCAAACATGGCACGTGGAACTAGAACAGTCTACCCCAGTGATCGAAATAAAGGGTTCAGTTCGAAATTCCAACCACCTGAAGAAGGCCGGAGCGTACAACGGACGAAACGTTGTGATAAATATGGCGACAAAGATGAGGACAATAGTCCGAATAATGTAAATACTGAATATTACGCAATTTTTTTTAAAATGTATACAGTAGATAGTTCAATATAAGTAGGTTTTATCTAATAGTTTTTCTTTAAAAAAATAGACTCTTCAATAACTTAATTACCTCCCTTGATATTTGTATGCGTGCCTAGATGATAAAATTTAAAAAATTGTACAGTACGTAACCTTAGCTAGCTTCTCTTCGCGCGTAAAAGTTTAATTTTCAGATGAACAATAATTTTCTCTGAGAAAAAAAAAAACCTGATATTCATGACTACATATCACACATGTCGAAAGTACTCAAAATAAATATGCATCAATATGGTAATTTTCTTTCTTCCTTTTAATAAGCATACCAAGAAACCTGTCCGTAATAATGAGAGGATCCTATTAAAAACAAATAGACAAAACTTATGTAAATTATTTAATGAAACATGTTGCCAAATTGCACGCTATATATATATATATATATACTTTTCACGTTATTTTTAGTAGATACCTATATTTGAGATTAGACGTTCCGTTATCTTGTTATTATAAACAGTATTTATTTCGTTTTACCGACCTGCACACTCGAGAAAATTTATTTTTTCAAAAAAGATACCCTCCAGTCAGTTTCGAACCGACAGCCTTCCAACTTTGCTGGAAAAACTACCAAGATGACGTGCTTTAACCGCTTCAAACAATCGAGCAAGTTTCTATTGGTATTTAAAGTATCTTCACTCGTTCAGATTTCTCAAAAGACATACCTGCTCACTTTCAGATTCAACACGAAAACAAAATAATTTCAAAAGAATTTATAGATTCTGTTTATTTGATCCGATATATTTTTAATATTTTAAACTTTATTTGTTAATGGACACCCGTATTTGAGTAGACTCTCCGTTTTTATTTTAATACGCCAGACAAGACGGTAGTTTCTCCTGCACAGGGAAGGGGGCAGGTTCGAATCCTGCTGGAGAGAACATTTTCCTTTTGAAGTTTTCTCGAGATTACAGTCCGGTAGAAAAAAATAGTGCTTATAAAAAAAAAAATTCGGGGCGTCTACCCAAAGGCGGTTATCCACTAAAAATAACATTTGAAGTAATAAAAATACGCAGGATTAAAAAATAAAATCAATTATCTATCTATATATATATATATATATATTTATATATATTTGCAATAAAAACTTTGCAGACATATAAAGTATAAAAAGAAGTTTTCAACTAATCATGGTGTGTGATTAAATTCAAAAACCTTACAAGTTTGTTTCCCTTAAAAATAGATACATACAAACTGTCTAACAAGTTGTTGTCAGTCAAATCAAAATGGTTGTCTCGCCTACATAAATCTACGCCAAGCAATTACTTTTACCTAAAGAGAGAAGCAAAGCGACTCGAGGTCAAAAGATTTACAGGCATCTAAAACTCCGAGTCACCTAAGTTAATAGCTTTGTACATACTTTTCTTTTGTAACCCGAGATCATTGCCATTTACTAACATTTAAAGAACTTTTCCCTCAGTCAGATTCGTGTCCATTTTTATTAACATTTCAGATAAGATTCACAAAAAACTGCTTTTACCTACAAAGACTTTAATAAAATCCAGTTGTAATTTTTTTTTTTTTTTCGCAATTACTGAACGATTATATTAGCAATTATACCAGAGCATCCGGCGACGAATTAATATTATTTACTCTAGCTTCAGTGACCATTCCTACATGGTGATTATCTGGTGCCTGAGGCGTCCTCCAAAGAAAGATATTCCGGTGGGATATTGAGCATCTTATTTTTTCTTTCTGCAGGCTACATACGCGCGGATCACCGACCCACTTTAACACGATCTTGTCACATTCTGTTCGACTGGACATGCAGATAAGATCCAATGTAACATCTGCATTTAAGCATAGAACTATTGGTTTTCTCGATAAAATGTTATAATTACTTACAAAGTAATGAGATATTATATACATATCATTTGGTGCAATATGTTAAAATTAAAGGACTAATACTGATGGGAAAAGAAGTGAATTAAATGCAAAATTTATATTGTGAGAAAATGCACCTGCAAAGAGATAGAAAATAAAATCAGTAAATGCACAAAAATAAAAAGGTTTTTAAGACTAGGATATATCTTCTCACCGGATTTATTCAAGTTTTACAGTGAAGCGATTCCGAAAGAATTAAAGCCCTACCATGATTTATTATTGCTGGCTACAATCTTAACATATTCAGATGACAAAAAGGAAACTACAGTAACTCTTACGGTAGATAGTGAAAGAAAGTGACAAAACGTCAGTTGTAAGAAACCAGAAAGTTTGGCTGTCAGCAAAAGGAAAAACCTAACATACAAATTAGAGATCCCAAAATCAAGCAGGTAAAACAATTTCAATATCTGGGAAACATTTTAGAGAGAAGACAGAAACTGCGACACCAATATACAAAGGTGCACTATGATAGCAAAAAATGTCTTCCAAACTCTAAGAAAAAATTGAAAAATTTTCTAAAGTTTACTGAACTGTTCCGTAATATAGGTCTTCCTATATGGGAGGGGATAATGAACAAACTTCTCTCAGATGAATAGATTTGAGTCAAGAGAAATGTAATTCTACAGAAGGAGGCTAAGATCGCCATTAGCAGATCATTTGAGTAATGATGACACTTTAGGGAAATTGGAAATAAAAAGAAAGCTTCTACTTCGAATAGAATTAAAAAAAATACATCAGAAAATTCTATGGCATACAAAAGGATGAAAGGATTGGCGAATGTGATAGTCACAAGACAGCGAAAAACCTACCTAACGAAGCTTGTGCAAACGCATGTCAGAACAGGTATAAGGAGAAAAATGCAAAAAGACAAACGTACTAAGAACTAAAAAGGACTGGAAGTTATGGAGAGCTATGATTGCTTAAGTTCTGAAGGGACACGGCTCATAGAAAAATATAATAAGAGAGGCAAAATTTCACTTCAGCTTCAACATTTGTCTCCCTTATTGTAACTTTATTTACTGAAGTTGAGATTAAAAAAAAAAACCTTCGTCTTCTGGCAGATTGACAGATATAGTTAGCAATTAAAACATACTGTTGACATCTTTCTGTCTTACGAGATAAAAAGATGTCAACAAATTTGTTAGTTCGTGTGAAGTCAAACCCTGAAGTCCTAGACAAGCTTTTGAAGAGAACAACAATCAAAGGACGGCCATCATTTTGACAAGAAACGCATCTTCGCAAGTGAAGAAAATCGTGCAATATTAACATCCTGCATGTATTCATTTCGTCTATCGTGCCGGTCACTGTTACACAAAAACTTAATCCAGACTGATGTAGACAAGTGTCAAGATGATTGAATGCATTTAATGAATAGAACTTCCACAGCCTTCACGGTAAAAACAAGAGTGGATACTAACATAGTCACAAAAATATACTAAAAATACACAGCATTCACAAACAGAAAAGACACGAACCATATCGTAAAATACGAAGACATAAAATTTCTATAATTCCTTTTTTACCCTGGCAAAGTAAGAACGTGTAAACCATTTTGAAGCTAGTATAAGAAGAGAACTAACCTCAGTTAGTAACCCCCTCTTCTCAGTGACGCGTAAAATTAATTGGGCGGACTATATTATTAGGTTGGTGCAAAAGTAATGACGTAATAATGTCGTTTTTTAACGTTAAAAATACTTCAAAAAACGACATTATTACGTCATTATTTTTGCGCCAACCTAATAGCTCCAACAGGCCTGAGATTCTTGGAAGTCGCAACTACTAAAATAAAATGTTTTACTGAATGGTAATATTAGCTGTTTCCTTAGATAGAAATATTCAGCATTCATTCCGCTTTACACTACCTGCATTTGTTTTTAATGTCTGCGTTTAACGTTCTATAATCTGTACTATTCCTTGGAATTGTTTGCTGTCCCTTTTTAATTGTCTTGAGGAATTTATTTGTCATCCAATTTTTCCTCCTGTCTCGTTTTCCTCGTGATAATCTCATTCACCAATTTCACTAGTGATACCCTCACGTTGAATTTGTAGTCTCATTCATGTATTTGTTTTTACTCTGTCTATATGTATATATATTTACGACCTAGTTCTTTCAGAAGACTGTAGTATTGTAGCTTAGGTTTTCTTTAATTTCCTTAACTTCATTCTAGAGCAGTATATAACTGGAAGGTTGTCTCTGACAGTCGGTACTTGAATAGGTTTTACAGTGCAAAACTGCATTTATGAACGTTTTGTTGATAGTCACATAATCAGTCGGATGATGTTAATAGTGTTTATAATTTTAGATGAAAACAGTTCAAAAATGTTTTATCAACATATACTTTTTTAATGTTTGTATTTTAACAGCTTGGAGGCATTGATGCTGACAATGCTTTTGCTTTTTAATAAAAGGAATAATGCATTCAGCTACTTTCTATGCAAAAACATTCTAGAAATTTACGTGGAATTTCAGGTATGATGTCTTTTATCTTAATTCCAAGTAATGCCAAAAGTGTATCTGCCTATTCGGATGAGGTTATTTTCCAACTTTTCTTTGGGATTACAATTATTGAAAAGATTCCTTAATAATCTCATGTTTATTTGTTTAGCAACATTTCAACATATTACGGGTCGTTTAATGTCAAAATTTTCCTTTAAAAATTCTATTGCTGGTAAATTTTTTAAATGCGTTACTAGTAATATATATATATATATATATATTTACAGAAATGTATTTCTGGTAATCTTTTTACCATAGAAATATATTGCTGGTATTTGTACTATAAAAATGTATTTTTATACATTCCTAGCGTCTTGAAGCCAGTTTTTTTGCGGGTGTGGGGTGGGTAAGTATTCACTCAAAATTGGGATCCTAACAAGTGCTACTGAATCGCGGTGGACCTTAGAACAACAATTAAGTGGTGGTTTCATGCTCCTCAAAACTTTCCAATCAGAGCCCTTGCTGCCGGATGTAGTTTATCATCATACCCCGAGCGCAAAAACTTAGCTCTTAGCAATTTGAAAAAGCTGTGTATTAGTCCTTGACAATACTCGGTATACTATTGATTCAAGTAATAGATGTCGTACTCATTTCTTTTGGTTTCTTTTCCAAAAATGCTGACACACTATTATGCACTATCAGATGCTTTTTTACATTTTCGATTTTGACTTACCAAAATATTATCGCTAGCAATGGCATCTCCTTCTAATTAGGGAGTACTATTATAATATTTCACATATTAAAGATCATCAAATTTTATGTTGTGATCGAGTTTAAGTAACCATCTTTGATTTGAGAGAAATCATCGAGGCACCAGCCAATGAAAAAATGCAATCTTAATAAGCTTAAGGAGTTTTTAGGGTCGTATAATAATTCTATACTATGTGATATATTCAGTTATCCGAAACTTTTCATGTGAAAAAGATTGTGCAAAATCTATTTTTATATCACTTTTTAATCGCCTATAATATTAGGTAAATTAAGCTTATTTGGCTAAATCTAAAAGAGTACTGTATGGAGTAAACCTTAATGACAGTTGTAAATAAAATCTCTATATCGATAGTGTTGGACCACTTCCTTCTGCATGCAATGATTTACATCATTATTTCTATCCATATAAATATCTTTTGATGCATACAGACCGATTAGCTCACCGGATCCATGTACAACCATCAACGGAAAGTTCTTTACAATTAGTAACTGAAGCTTTTATAAATATATTTATTATATGATAATAGAGTTCCACTCTATATATTGAAAGTGAAATTCGGTTTGAAACGGAGTTGATTTATAATTAAAAAAATATTTACGCACAATTGAAACAGGAATTATCACTCGTAAATGATCATACATTAACAATTTTACTCTTCATATCCAAAATGAACTAAATGAATTGTTAATTGGTTCCTCAGCATTAATTCCCAAATTGTTAATAGGTCCCAGTCTTTCACTGAAAAAAACTACTTATTAAATATTAAATTTGTAATGATTTTTAAATAGTTAATTTTTAATAACCTTTCTAATGATAATGATAATATTAGCCATTTCTTTTTAAGGAAACATTCGGTAGTCACTGAGCTAACAGTCGGTGTTACTGCCGGTTAAAATTTATAAAATCTTTCTACTGAAACAATTTTTCAAGAAAATAGTATTCTCAAATGCCCTATCATTTCCTATCAGTACTGAGGGCGGATGATATTTTACTTAATTTAGTGTGGTGCGTCAACATCTTTATGTCGTTATTTTTTCTTCTGATTACATGATATCCATTTTATTTGTTGCGGCTGTTGAAAGTCCTCAAATGATGTGGTTTCCGTTAGTTGGTAAAGTTCTTTTTTTATTTTGCCAGTCAACTATGTTGGGAGAAGTGTAATCGTCTTTAAGACTTACAAGGTTCATTCGCTTTAATCCATTCTTAATCATGGATCTCAGAAAGCGGTTGTATGCAGTTGCATTTAGACATTTTTGAGCTTGTTGGGTGCCAGCCATAACATCTATATGAAAGTCTCGCTCTCACAAGGCTATTTAAAGATATTAATCGAGTTCTTATTTTAATGCTTTGGTTTTGTAATAACTTTCGATGTTGGACAAAACTAATCCTAACGCAGCTTATTCCATGTTCAATTTCCTTATCACCTATATGAATTGTGTTATAACTGATCCAGGGGAGATTCTTAGGTTTCAAGTTAATTCATATCTTGTGAAAAATAGTCTCAGCCCTGTTAGGAAGCACGTTTACGAAACACCTTATACAAGATACTACTCAGCTCTACTAAAACATTTCCTCTTTGATATGAATAAGGCTATACATAACTTAGATATGATACGTCATTTTCGACAAAGATTTCAAATAATAAAACTGTTTACTATGAATAGATATATACTCAGAAAATCAACTTATACCGTCGCAGGTTTACGGCCATATTCCTGTATGATCACTGAAGTTAAGTAACGTTGATCCTGGTTAGTACTTAGATGGGTCACCGTTTGAAAATACTAAGTGCTGTAAGCTTGGGTGTGCATGCGATGTAATGAATAGTGGCTCGAAATTATTAATCAGAGAACCGATGTTTCCAAATGACGTGGCTGTAAGCATTGATGGATCCCAAAAACATTTACGATAGAAATAGAATAGCGACGGGTTTCTAACGTCCAAAATATGTGAGAAAAGTAGTTGCAGAGAGGAGAATAAGTCACACACGCAAGATAGGGCATATTATTTTTTCACTTTTTTAGAAAATCAATTTTGCTTTCTGTGTGAAAGCTTGGGTTTGAGGGCATAAGTACTGACACCAAAAATTGGATTCATAGCTGATGTAATGGAATAACCTGTCGCCACCATAAGTAACTACATTATAGGTAGTAACTACCTGTAAGTATCGGTAAGTCAACGGACTACTACAGAGCCTAGCTGCGACTTGTCCCAGCTAACCAGTCGAACTCTCTGCCTTCGGACACAGAGGAACCCGGACGAGGCTCCGCCGAAGGGCAGAATCTCGTTCGGGGAGGTAGACTGCCCCTGAACCCGTTTATACGGGTTCAAAAGGGAATATTTTTGGCCAGGCCTATGGGCTCGGAGAACCCACGTTAAACCGGCCTTGTGTGCCACATGCAACCTTCGTGTCGGGTAGCTAAATATTCTAGCTGGGATCTTTTCCAGCTGTGCTGGTCAAAATCTCTGCTTTCGGGCAAAGAGGTATCAGGACAAGGCTATGTCGAAAGGAAGAGTTTCGTCCGGAGAGGTAGACAGACCCGATCCCGTTTATGCGGGGTCTACGGGGATTTTTTGGCCGAGTCTACGGGCTCGGGAATCCCACATTAAATTCGGCCTTTGCCACATATTACTGCGTGGGCAAGTTGCTAGACACTCTAGCTAGGTGTCTTTTCCTGCTGTGCTAGTCAAACTCTCTGTCTCCAGGCAGAGAAGATCCCCAGACGAAGCTATGTCGAAGGGCAGAGTCTGGTCTCGGAAAACAGCTACGGGACCCCGATTTATACGAATTACTCCACATTAAACTCGGCCTTGTGCCACATCCTACCTCGTGGGGAGGTTGGTAAATATCGTCTAGCTGTGATCCGTTACTCAGCATTTAGCTGTTGTCGAACTCCCTGCCTTTGTGCAGAGAGGAACCAGGACGACGCTATGCCGAAGGGTAGTCTCGTCTGAGGAGGTAGACAGACTCGAACCCGTTTATGCGGGGTTACGAGGAATTATTTTGGCCGAGCCTACGGTCTTGGATTACCCCACATTAAACTCGGCCTTGTGTCACATCCTACCTCTTGGGGAGGCTGGCAAATATTTCTAGCTGGGATCTGTTGATTACCACTCAGACTTACACGAGAACTACCGACCTTCTAATAGCAGTACTCACTACTGGACTGACTTGCGACGATCGTGCGCATAACTGTTACTTTATTTCTTATTGTACTGGTTTTTACAGTAAACCTTTACTTATTTTATCCACCGTGTTTTTAAAGTATATATTCATATTAGCACGGAATATAACAATAGCTTTCACCAATCTTTGAGCATTTAGTATTAAAAATTGTCTGAAAAATGTACAGAAATACTTAATTTCCGCGGGGTTTTTATTACAAACTGACTTCAGAATTTTAATATTTCAAGAATAAATCAAAAGTTAATCTTAGATTAGTTACATTGAATGGAAAATATGCTAAAACCAGAATTCTAATTATGAATTACCACAAGCAAAATATGCATTTTTTTTTACTATATTCGATAAGTAAAAACTGTAGGAAAAGTGTAAAAAAATTACAAAAAAGTCAACTCAATGAATAAGATTTGTTAAACCATAATTAATAAAAAGAAAAATTAGATTAAAGTGTAATACTACTGAGCACAAATTATAAGACAATATGTTTTAAATTTGCATTGTTTATTGAAAATCACACTGAAACTACAGCGCTGTATATGACATCATCATATAGCTAAATTGTTCAGTCTAATTTCTCTTTGATTTAAGTTAAGGTCATATTTGATGACACAATAATTAAGTAATAATATGCTTGTACATCTTGTCCATATAGAATTCGCAAAGCTACAGTAAAATATAAATTTTATTAAAATTCCAACGCTACGATTTTTAACATAAACATAATCTTTTAAACTCGTTTCCTCAAAAAACGGTAACCGTTTAGAAAAAATATTTTGTGTTATTATTTACCATGTCAAACATCAACTTTTAAATTGAGTGCAATATCAAGGCCCCACAGTCGACCTTCCCTAACACACAACACCACACAAACGATAAAACACTATCAAGACTAGAAAATGAGAATTGATCAGCTGCAGTCCAGGGTATTTACCCAACCTCTCCACGAGGTTATGTGGGGCAAATCCGAGCCCGTAGGCTCGGTCAAAATTTCCCCATAGACTCCGCATACACAGGGTCCGGTCTGTCTACCAGCCCCAGAGAGGCATAGCCTCGTCTGGGTTCCTCTGCCCGAAGGCATAGAGTTTGCCAAGAACTGCGCCTCACGAACGGCCAGAATAGACAGCAATGCTCCATTTTTGGTCTATGCTGCCTGTTGTAACGCGTAGGAGTCAGATCATACTAAGATTATACTGCTTACGTCCATATGCCATTGAAGCACCGATTCCTATACGATTACCTAGACGGGCGACCACGTTAGTCTAGAAAGCTGAAACAATGCTGCAAGAAGAAATGAAGCCTTTTATGGGAAAAAAGTGATAAAAAAACAGACTATGCCGGAATTTGAACTTGGATCTCCGCTTACACTTCTGCACCAATAACCGCCACACGACCTGCATATCCAATACTAATTTAAGCTCAGTAAATGTCATGTGCATACGTTTTGATTTCCGTTATTTCTAGTTTCGCTGGTAACTTTTTTAACTTGTTTTGGATTTATGTTTGAACCCCCTGGAAAGGGAATTTCTATACCCTAGCACTTGCAAATGTTCAAATTTTTAATAGTTGAACAATCCTGTATAGACAGACCGTTTGATCGGTATTAACTAATCTTAATTTAATACTGTATAAGGTCAGACAGATGAAAATAGAATCAGCATAGTGAGTGCCTGTACAAGAAATGCCACGAGTACGCAGAGAGTGAAAGTGAGCGAAAATACTGAGTATAGGGAGGATTGAGGAAAGGACAAATGATGAACGTGATTCAAGAGGATCGAAGATGGCGACTGATGTTGCATTTAAATTTTTGATGATTGTAGTTATCAGAGAAGCAAGTAAATGGTCGGAAATTCTACAAGCGGGAAGTGCGAACAAAGAAACTGTTAGAAGAGAAGTGGCGGTTGCATTTAGCCATTTCAACAGTAAACTGGTGGAATCTAGATGCCAATCTAGTAGCACGCTTAAATTCATGTAGTCAGGGCACTCGTGAAAAAAGTCTCGTCTGAACACTTTGCATGAAAATACCTGTATAAAAGACAGAGGGAAGCCGCGCCATGTATTTGGGAAAGTGAGTGAAGTCGAGATGCCATATCAGGGTCGATTACATTGGCGATCCTTTTGGGGATTTTGTCAAGAACCTTGAGATGAATAGCAGGAGCACCAGGCCATATATGGCAGCAGTATTCAATGCACAGGCGAATGGTAGATTTCTGTCTAGAAATTATTTAGCCATTTTGAATATCTCAAGAATTGCTTGTGCAGTCTTGATTTAATTTGGAAACTGAACGGTAGAGTAATGGACAGCGATTAGGATTGAGGATTCGGAGAGCCGACTTCGAATTCCTGCTAGATTCACTTACGTTTTAATACCCTTGTGAAAGGTATGATCCGTCTCTTCTTCCGCCTCAGTTATGGGTAAAAAGCAGGACAAACTGCATCCTATATCTTTGGGCGGCAACCCATTGAGGAGGACAACTCTGAATTCAAATCAGCCTTGGGAGGGATGGACTCCGTCAGGCTATCTTGTACTGATGCTACGCTTGCAGCAAATGTGGTGCCCCCTACGTGTCACAGGATTCGTGATCGTAAATGGAGCCCATCTCTCTCCCCCTCTCTCACTCCATCTCTCTCACTACCTCTTTCTCCCCATTACCACTCTCTCCCCCTCTCCCCCTTCTACCTCTCTCTCTCCCCCTTCTGCCTCTCCCCCTTCTGCCTCTCTCTCTCCCCCTTCTGCCTCTCTCTCTCCCCACTTCTACCTCTCTCTCTCCCCACTTCTACCTCTCTCTCTCCCCACTTCTACCTCTCTCTCTCCCCACTTCTACCTCTCTCTCTCCCCACTTCTACCTCTCTCTCTCTCTCTCTAAGAGATGCCATTAAGCGAGCATTTTGTACTGTGGGGCGTCATATTCCCTATCCTAAATGAAAAGATCTATGAAAACTCGTGCAGAATTTCTTTTGGCTAAACTATACACCCCTCAGGTCTTCCAATGCTGACTATACAGACTTCGTTAACTGCAACGTCTGGTTATCATCGTTTAAATGAAACTGATTACAGTCGTGGACGAAATTAAAAAGAATGGAACTAGGCAGTTGAGGTGATCCCGATAGAAGATTTGCAGACTGCTTCGAATATGATTATGTCAGGTGACAGAAGGGGTTCGTTGAGTGGACTATAGCGCCCCCACTACCCTAGGTGGGGTAATTTTGATATTACACGGTTGGATCATTTCCAGAAAACATTTACCGGGGCTCAAATATTTTCGTCACGTACCAATAAGAAATAAACGCCTGTAACTACCAAGCAGACCCAATATGGACCGATTGATCATCGATGTTTCTGCTGTATTTGAATGAATCATTTACTGGAAGATAAAGTTGATACGCCTAGATTTTCTTCAGATTTACCAATAATAATTTTCCAGTCTTATATTTTGTACTATGTCTGTCCTATATTTGCTACATTTGCATATATTTGTCATATACTACACAAGGTACCTCCAAAAAAAAGCGACGCCTAATATTTCAATGTATTCAAAATATTTATTGAAGATTTATTTTAGTTTTAATTTCAAGCTAATAAATTGAATTTGATATTCCAAATAAACAAAATAATTTGCTGTATTTCAAAGTGAATTTAAATTAATTGCAATTCGTTTTTTAAATCATTAACATTACTAAAAATAAGACATATTAGTGATTACGCCAACACAATAAGATTTTCTTTATTAAAAAAACAAACTTTAAAAAATGTACTTTTCTGAAACTTCATTTCAGAGAGATTAGCCGATTTAAGGTTTAATTACACTGATTTGAAATAAATATTACATACTTTTAGTTTAAAATATCACACAAAAGCATTTTTAACACAGAGGTGGGTGTTTTATGAGTTGTTGACAGCTATCTGCATAGACTTAAGTTTGAGAATTTTTTCTAGGCGATCATAATTATTTAACCATCCAGTAATCTTCAAAATTTAGGAAAATATATTAAGTAATCTAATATTTTATTGAATTTTAGATACTTTATAGTCTTACTTACAAAGAAGCTTGTTGAAAAAAATGTTATAAAATTATCAATACATTTTAAATTTACTATAGTTACCCCTCTTATTTTCTGATATTGTCATGTATGGACGTCTGAATTTACAAAAAACGGTACGCGCGTGTGTGTGTATATATATATATATATATATATATATATATATATACGAACACAAATTAAAAATTCGCTGAATTGTATCAAGCTTTTATTTTTATTAGAAGTTAGTTTTAATTAATAACAGTATAACCTAACCGCTACAAATTAATATAGAATTTTAAAAGCTTTTCTATTTAAATTTTGTTTTAGTTTTATTGAATGTATTATTTTCCGATTCGGGGCACATTTTCTATAACTTTTCGCAAAAAAGAATTGGTGACGTAAATTTTCCAAATAATAGAAACATTAAGCGCTACAAAATGAATTCCTCGAAATTTCATGTAATTAAGTAAATGGGGGAAAAAGAATTTACGAAACAATATTTTTACGAAGATTTTCAACGAAAAAAAAAAGTTTCAAAAATAAAAGAAATAAACATCGCAAAGATAAATGTACTCGTTGAACAAAAATGACAAAAAATTGATTTTTCAACAGTAATTTTTAATGAAGAATGCACATCTATTAGGTTGGTGCAAAAATAATTTCGTTTTCTAACATATGTTACTATGTGAGAAAACGAAATTATTTTTGCACCAACCTAATATATTGTATAATATGGCTGGGGTCGAAATATTCAACAAACAAAAAGTGGGGAGCTATTATTGTTTGAGGTTAGTATTTTACAGTAAAAATATAATCCTCTTCTTGGTTGATGATAATATAAGCTAAATGGAGAGAACACGTCTAATTTCTTGGACAATAAGCTTTAAACCAAAAAGTATATTGATGCAAAGCAATCAATCTTCACATTCTGCTAAGCTGACTATAGTCCGATCTGCAAAAAAGTTTTCAAAAAAACAAAATAATAATGGAATGTGCCATAGCCTCTCCAGATATTCAGTAAAGAAAAAACTTCTGATCCTTCATTAAAATAAATGTATATGAGAATTAAAAACTAACATTCAAACAAAGAAGACTGCAAATCAATAAAACCACTAAATAATGTTATTGCAAAAGCAGTAAAAAAAGCTTAACATAACCGATGGACTGATGAAGGTTATAGGTCAAGAAAATCATATTAACATCTACAATAAATTATAATATTCATAGCTCAAGTATCTGGTATATTGTGTTAATCAAATATATGCTTATCTTCTCGGTATATTTTGTTTTTTCTTAGTTTGATCGGATAATAAAACATTTTACACCAGTAAGCAATTTCTTAAATATATGTAGAGATCTTATATACTGAAAGTCACAAGATATATTCACGACCATGAGTCTCGTAAGCCATGAGAATCGGAGGGGCACCACACGTATTGCAGCAAGACTAGTAGTGGTGTTTCCTTGGTATGATAGCCTGACGGAGCCCAATCATCTCCAGGCCGGTTTGAATTAAGTTTTCCTGCTAGCTAGAACTATAGAAACCAGTCTTCCTGCTATTTAATCCATAGGTAGGGGAGAATGTATGAATTCACATCTTGCGCGTAAGTCAATCTAACGAACTGAACTCGACATCGGATGTCTGATTTCTCTTGCAAGTCGCTATCAAATACACCACCGCGCATCCACAATGATATATATATATATATATATATATATATATATATATATATATATATATATATAAACACTTACCAACGATGGTTGATATATTGACTTGCATAACAAAATTTGACATAGTTTAAATGTAACGAATATTATTAAATGGCGGTAATATATATATTTTTATATTTTAAAGCAATCTGCTATATCCTCATGAAAGTTTTTAAAAAAGTTTTGCCTTTTCATTACTTCAAGTTTATTTTAAAACGACTTACTGTAAAACAGCGTAAACCAATTGTTTACACGTTATCCTCGCTAAATATTCTCTGCTACGCATTGGAGTATATACAACACCCCGGTCAAGAAAAATACATTTTTAAATACCCTTCCAGTGCCATCGCGATCTGAATAAATAAATATATCTTCCTAACTTGTAGCTTAAAATAAGATGACCAAAAAGTGTATCTCGAGCTGTTTTAATAACTCTTGCACCCAATTAATGAAAAAAATAAAATAATATTTCTTTTTCATCTTATCTCTCTTTGGGTAGAAAAAAGTGTATATATTAAGAAAAATATACTTAATACTTTATTTTCTTAATATTTTGTATGTTTCACTATCTGAAATTTTGTTAGCTTCTATGGAAGTTAAATAGCTTACAACATGTGCGTATTTTAGGTGAAGATACATGTGCAGTATAGAACCGAAGAAGCTAGGAACATACAAAAATATGAGTTTCTGCTACAGATGTGTATTCCTTTTATAGCGACTGAAACAAAGTTCTCTATGTCTCTTTGGTATGTCCGTTTTCTTCCTGGTCCAGAAGTTAGAGTAGATAATAATAAATATTGTATTCATCATCGAGCTCAAATCAGCCTTGTGCAGAGTCGGAACAACCAAAGGAAAACTCGATTTATTTCATAGATTTTAGAAGAAACGTGTGAACGCCTAGCGTTGGAAAGTGAGAAGAGAATTCTGCTATCAGTGGACGAGGCAAACTAACATTACCCAATTGGAACGTAATTACCACGTGGTTCACAACTTGGAGCGAAGAGGAGAAAGAGAATGAGGCATGAAATGCGCCTTCTTATAGGCTTCAACAACGCCACTTAACAACGTTCGATGAAACCAAGTGAGATAATCATATTTGCTGTTCCTTTACTCTTAACATCATGAAAAAAAAATGTTTTATTATTTATTTTATTTTCCCACACTTTACCTTTTAAGAAACATGTAAACGTAAATATTGTACTGAACGCACCTAGTAACCTTGCTGGTCGAGGATGACTGGTGACACAAGGTAATTTTGATTTAAAATGTTCAGCTTGGCATTTTACCATCCAGGCAATCAAAGAGTTGACTTCATAGGCAAGTAAACGGATTTTTCTTCTTAACTCTTTCCATGGCAAAGTTCCCATAACTTTCCACTAGAATTGCAGGGTATAAAATTCTTTCTGACTTCGTTAGTGAATGTAGGAATCGACATGTAACCGAAAAACCGCCTTCAGTACCGTTGTTATTCTGCTTAATATTTCAAGCCTGGGCATTTTCATTTGCTTTTTTGATTTTGGGGGGCTATTTTTTTCTATATTTTTCCGATGCAAGTAGACATCTACTCATTCGGTTGAAATTCAGAGAGAAATTCATTACGTTCAACTTCTGATTATCTCATCCGGAATGATTTGACTTGTTTTGTGTTAAAACTTGTCTCCATCCATTAAGCATAGTTGTTCTACTCGCATCTGTACACACATTTGGCTTAGTTTATCTATTTTTACTAATTATTCTACCAATACAAAGCGAGATAGCCTCTTAAGGTAGGCGTCCTGGGTATGACGATAAACTATTAGGTTGGTGGAAAAATAATGACGTAATAATGTCGTTTTTTGACGTTAAAAAATACGTCAGAAAACGACATTATTACGTCATTATTTTTCCACCAACCTAATACATCCCTGTCCAGTGTAAGACGATAAATTATGTTCAACAAGAAGGACTCTGATAAGGTTTTGAGGAGGGTGGAACCACCTCTTAATTGCTGGTGTTCCGAAGTCCACTCTAACAGGAGGTGGTAGCACCTGTTAGGGTCCCATCTATGGGTAAATATTTAACCCCGAAACTGAGGTAAAAAGCATTATAAAGTGTAAAAATAATAGGTTTTATTACCAGAATTTTTTTTTTAAATATTACCAGCAATACGTTTTTGAAAAAAATTACCAGCAATACATGTGATTGTACTCAAAAATATGAGTAATTGGCAAATGGTTCAAATATATATGTATACATATACACCTTTTTTACCAAACTATCGCTATATATCTATTTACAAAAATTTGTTGGCATTAGATGACCCAATGAGGTTGATAATGACATAAAACAACCAACCAACGACTTAAGGTAGAGGGTTACTGAAATAGATTAACGTAAGCTGAAGAGGTAAGAAGAGAAGTATAGATTATGAGCATATGTAGGAAAACTAACGGTTGACCTTAGACTTGAAGAGATTAAGATTGCAGAAATCGAGGAAGCATACACTCAAGTGTCTATTCCACTGCTTAGCTGTTCTTTGGAAGAAGATCTCAGAAAGGAACTTCTTTCTTACTAATGGAATATGAACGGAATGGGGATGATTTGTCAGAGGGTATGGCAGGCCTTAGCTGTGGAGGTCTGAAGTAATGAAACTGATAAATGTAACTCATGAAAATACTTGCCATGGAAAGGGTGATAGACTAGCAAGAAGCTTCCATCGTCGCAACTGAAGAAAAGAAGTGACAGAAAGGAAATCAGATGAAGGCAAAACCAAAATCCAGACGTGTATCATGTTTTTTTTTTTTAGAACCCAACTATAAAACTTAAAATTAAAAAACTAAATGTTTCCTAAGAGTTTCATCGTCTAATTAACACCATCTTCTTGTCCCTTCTGTGGTGGCAATAACAAAAACAATTCGATGTGTTCAATATTAGCATGGATAAGTAGCGAGATGGTTAAAGTGTATTCGGCGAATCGTGTTTAACTGCCGTCCATTAAATTAGATTCAGGGCATTATTGCTATTTGTTTCCAGAAGTTATGGCTTAAAATTTAGTTAATAGAAGTAGATAGGCTCACCTATCGTCCTATCCACACTCCTTCCATGTCTTGTTCCCTGTTCAGTATAGGATTTACTGGTTCTCTTTCTTTCGCTTACCAGGGCAAAAATGATTCAAATGTCTTAACAGTTTAGTGATCAGACTAAACAATGGCTATGACTTTTCATTATGAGGGTAACAGGTTGGCCGTTTGATGGCTGTTGCTTCCAACAGGTTATTAGGAGCCTGAAATATTTGGTAGTAACTGGCTGTTCCGATCAGCAGTCGCATAATATCGGGGTATCTCTAGTGCCATGTCACGCATGGTTTCGTGTCACTTCAACCATTTCCAGTGGGAAACCCGAAGGCCTACATTATACTAGGCTCTCAGCTATGTACTGGCTGGTTTATATTGCCATTGACGACAGTGACAATTATGGTGTTTTTTTTTCTTTCTTTCTCTCTCTCCTCAAAACATATCTCATGTGAATCATAACAAAAAGAAAAAACTAAACCAGCTAACAAAAAAACCACCTACCCCCATCAGTTTTTTTTTCCCTAATATTTGTGGTATTGGATATTTTCCTGGAAAAGTCGCCGTATATCTTTGTCCTCTGTGAAAAAAATTTTAACTATTCCATTGCTACCAATGAATTCTTGGTTCCCTTGTATGTTCCTCTTCGTCGAAAAATTTCCAAAATTCTCATGCATTGCCTTAGTGTTTACATCCGGGATAATCTTTCGATGGACAGGGAATTGTCTCTCGTGGCCGCTGTCTACTCTTTTATATCCTTTCATCTTTCGCTACTAAACTCTGTCCTATTGCTCCCCCTGTTCCCAAGACTGCAGAAAATTAGACGTAATATCTGACAGTATAGAAAAGATACTTTCTTTCCATCTATGTGCGAGCATCTTTATCTTCGGTGACTTTAATGTTCACCAGGACATGTGGCTGAAACTTTCTAAATGTACTAATGTTGAGGTATACAGCCATTAAATCTTTCAAATACCCAATCCCACACTGAAATCATGGACTTCTCTACTCATTTCCCTAGTCAAACCGAGCAACAGGCTTCTCTGCTGGATCTGGATTCTTGCCGAGCTTTGCAACACTGCCCTCTTGGTAACTTTGACAACTCTGTGGTAGCTATTGATACATCGTTCCAAGCATCCATTAAAAAGGAAATCCAATCCCAATCCATAAAACCTCTTTCTGGCACCAGCATGCTGCTTGAGACTCATTCCAGGATTTTCTTCATGACGTCCCTTGAAGAGACATCTTCAACCTCCCAATTGAAAATTGCGCCACTGAGTTTTCTTATTGGGTCAAAGCTAGCATGGACGCTTTCATCCCTTCTCGGAAATACCTGGTGAAACTGCAATCTTCTTCATGATACACACCGACATGCTCGGCTGCCATAGTACACAGGAACTACTATTTCCGGCTATACCAGCATGACAGCTTTCGTCATAACAGGTCTCTATTTTCTACTGCATGTAACAAGCAAAGTCCCTGTTTACTGAGAGACTGTGGCACCACATAACCTCTAACAACTTTAGCTGTTGTCACTACTGGCCTTTTCTGTAATAGAGTACTAAATAAGTGCAAGGTCTCTGTTCTCCCCTCTTCAGTCGATTTGCGGTGTCATCATCCTCTGCTGAAAAATGCGCATTTGGAGCATCCCCTGTCGAACTTCCCACTCAGAACTGACTTTCTATTGAGTGATATGCATATAACCCCTTCCATTATTTCTGCTATTATCTCTAACCTTGATCCCTACAAAGCATGTGGACTCCATGGCATCTCTGTAATAGTGATTAAGAACTGTTTTCCTGAACTAGTTCCTGTTCCTTCTAAACTGTATATTAAATGCCTCGATGCATCCTGTTTTCCTACTTACTGAAAGGTTAACGTCTGTTGTTCCGGTTTGTAAGAACTCTGGTAAGGCATCTGACCCACCCAACTATCGGCATAATAGCCTTCTGCCTTGTTTTTGGAAACTCCTAGATGCTCTGATCAATGCTGAATTGATTCATCGTCTCGTATCACAGAGCCTTTTCTCGGACAAGTAATACGGCTTTCATTTTTCCAGGTCAACTGCTGATGTATTAACGATAATTGCGGGAAGAGTCTATCATGCTCTAGATAAAAACGGTAAAGCCCAGACTGTACCATTTGACACCTCGAAAGCATTTCACGGGGTCTGGCGGTCAGGTTTTCTCCATAAGCTGAAAAGTTACGGTATCTCTGGAGTGTTTTTGAGCTGATCTAATCGTTCGTGTCAAATCGTGAAATGAAAGTTGTCTTGAACGACCATTCGTCTACATCCTTTCGTACTAACGCGGGTGCCTCCCCACCCCGGTGGCTCCACCCTTAGTCCTACGTTGTTTTTAATCTTCATTAACGACCTTCGAGATGACATCAGATCTCACCTTGGCATCTACTTGGCAGTTGGCGACACTAACATTTACTCCTGACTCGATATTAAGACTGATCAGTCCGACAAGGTTAAAATGGCAGCTGATTTACAAAAACTACCTCAAACCCTTCGTGAACTGGCGCAAAATATGGCTTGTCAATTTTAACGCATCCAAAACTAAATTTCTCTCCATTAATCATCTGAGATCCCCCCACTCTATCTTCTATCAGGATAGCTGATGCTATTCTCCAAGAAAATGATTCATTGCGTCTTCTGGGGCTAACGTTCTCACCTGACATCAAGTGGAAAGACTGCATTGAATCAATCGCAGATCAGCTTCTAAGGTAGTCGGTTCACTGTGTCGTACAAAACGATTTCTCTTTCCGGAATCTATAAAGGATTACTATAAGTTTACCATTCGTCCATGCTTAGAATATTGCTACTATATATGGTCCATCGCCCCTGCTATTTTTCTGGGGCTCCTTGATAAGATCCAAATATGAATCAGCAGTATTATTAGTCCTGATCTGGCGGCTCGGCTTCAGTCATTTTCCCAACACTGTAAGGTTGTTTTTCTGTACCTTTTGTTTTATAAATATCTTCATGGTAATTGTTCGGATGAGCTCTTCGCTATAGTACCTAGACTGTATGAATTTAAGCACAGTACTAGACTGGTGACATCTTATCAATTTACAGTTGAGCTAGCTAGATGTAGCCGTAACTTCTATACTAACAGTCTCTTATCTCGCTCTTCTGACTGTGTAACTTCCTCCTGGCTCCATGCATACCTACCAATTTCCGTCTGCAAAAACTTTATATACGATATCAATCGCTATCTAGTGTCCCCCGAACTCTATTTTCTCTTTATCCTCATTACTAAGGTTTCTGTTCCTAATTACATCACACCCTGTAACCCCGTGCGGGCTCGTGGCTGTGCTGCCTTGCTTGGAGTGATACCGATTAAAAAAACAGGTTAGACTGAGCTCTCGATTCTTAGGTTGCAGTCAGTCGCAGAAAACCGCAATTCTGAATTCAAAACAGCTCCATTATATTTACAAATAAGCCAAGTTCATTTACAGAAAATAAAGGAAAATGAATCTGTGGAAAGTCATTAATACTTTCATCAAAGAGATATCTCTTAACTACCCGAATTCTGGGTTAAATTGCTGTGTAGACTGGACACTTTACCCCTAGGTGACAACCAATTCGTAAGAACACTTGTGTATTCAAATCCGTCGCGAAGGAAAAGGCCAATATATCAACTAATATTATTCGTAAAAAGATATGACAATTCGCAGAAATAAAGAAAATAATTGAACAACTATTGGAATCTTAATGATACTCATCAGAATTATAGATAAGATATCTATTTTTTTAATTCTGTTAGATGTGAAAACTGCCCAGCCAATCATGGCTCTTGTAGGATCAATACTTCATACAAGTAGGATAGTCTCCTGTTCACATGGTTAAAAACACACAGTAGCGAAAGAGAGTGAGTTTAGCGTTTTTTGGTGCAGGGTCTGTTTTCAGACAGGAAAAGTTTCTGCTGCATTCTGGGGAAACTTTTGTAGGTGTATTTAATTTATTTTAAACAATGTCGTTTTTTGACGTATTTTTTAACGTCAAAAAACGACATTATTACGTCATTATATTTGCACCAACCTAATATTATGTAAAAATTACAACAACTATTTTTCTTTATTAATTATTAGCTGCACACGCGAGGAACCCATGTATTTTGGCAATACCATTAAACATTAAAATATTTCGTTATTTACTGATTATTATATACATAATAAATGTAAATTCACGCGCCTAAGATTGATAACGCAAATAAAGAAAGAAATGAGGCTACTAAAATAGTCGGAAAATAAAACATAACATCGCTGACAAATTGTGACGACTAACACTTCCGTGTTGTCATTTAGGCGACGGTTCTTGAGTTCGGGCTGAAAAGCGTAAAAGGAGAGAAAGAAAAAAAGAAAATTAGCATAGTGAGAGAAAAAAAAAACAGTAAACGAGGAGAGTGACATAAAATAACATAATGTGACTTACTTAAATGTCCATCACTCAACAATCTATTCTGCCCTCTAAATAATATAAGCTTCTGTTACTATGGTAATACAAACATGTCTGTTTCTCTAAAACGGAAGACACTCATACCTACATCATATAAGCAGAATAATACGCTATCTGCAAGCGTAACATTTGAAGAAATGCCGAAAGTTATTAATGAAATAATATTAAAGATGATAATACATTGTTATTTTTGTATTTTATTTTTTTATTTATCCAATAACTATGAACAAACAGGAAAAAAACTATTGTATATTTTGTTGGGATTCGCTTAAGAGATTAGGTAGATTAGAAACAATTAGTCGCACCGTAACAAACATGATGAGAGATATTCGGTATTTCACCACAAGGCGGGGCGCGGCTCAAGGCCGGGGTTTTTTTTAACATGGGGCATTCCGAACCCGTAAGCTCGGGAAAAAATTCCCTATAGATCCCGTAATAACGGGGTAGGGTTTGCCTACCTCCCCAGACGAGACTCTGTCCTTTGATATAACCCAGACGGGTCTATGCCAAACTCAGTGGATTGATATATGCCATTGATATTATCCAGTATTGATTTTGTAAGAGTAGTTTAAATGTGGTACAAGGCCGAACGTATGGGGCAGCCAGTGAGGATTGAACTGACTATTTAGTCGTAATTGTTTTAACGAGATAAGCTTACAATTATACCAATTCGAAATGCTCTATGATGAGAGATACTCAACGTGATATAAAACCCAGACAATTTTATTTGTGCACCGAAAAAGTGGGTAATAATTTCCTGGACAACTAACTTACTTTTTTTATAAAATAAGATTCAATGTTTGTTTGTTTTTTTTTTTTTGTTTTTTTTTGTTTTTTTTTCGGGGCGGGGGTGTTCTTTTTGTTTTGGTTCTTTTTTTTTTTTTTTTTTGCCGGGGGTGGATGTTGCTATGGTATTTTGGTTGTTTGGGGTTTGTTTTTTTGTTGCTTTTGAGGCCGCTTTATGTCCTGAATCAGTCTAACAACAACGCTGGTTGAGCTTTTTCTTCCAGTTGATTTTGGTTTTTTTTTTTTTTTTTTTTTTTTTTTTTTTTTTTTGTTTAAGTTTACGCTCGGTCAGGTTTTCAAATCTTTTGGAAGACGTTATGTCACCCATTCATCGACGTCGCGTTTCCAAACTCCTCTGCAGTCGTGTCTATTTCTGCTCGACACTGGGCTTCCCACTACTCGGCGTCCATCATATGTCCTACTGCTGGCGATGATCCTATTGCAGGGATTTTTATAGCCAAAAAGTTGGCTCCAATTTACACAACAAAGTTTGGTGGGCAACACAAGTATTCCAGATTTTAACCTGCTTGAGTAGCCACTGGTAACCCCCCCCCCACTCCTTAGTCAAGGAGCTTTGCACGCAGGATGGCAAGGTTCAGGTTTCAGTAAATTATTTTACTAACTTTATCCTCTCCCTCAAACTATCGAAAACCGAAATTTACTCACTGATGAAAATATATTTTCCAACATAATACCCTAATAGGTTCTTTTAACTACAAAATATTTATCTTATTGTTTGAATTTTTTTTTCTCTATTTGTGATAACATTGTCCAGAATTAATTACCAGAGTCAAAGGTAAGCGTTATATAGTTCAACATTTTTGTTGTGAATTCTAATGAGCACAGAGCAGAATTAGACTTAAAATAAGACGATTTCGTAAAAGACACTGGAAGAAAGAATGCGATATTTATGCTCAGAATTATATCAGAAAAAACAATACAAATGCAGAAAGATGTATACTTGTGTTTTATAAATTATTCAAAAGTGTTCGATAAAGTATGACACTAAGAACTGTTCGAACTGTTGGGTAAGCTTAGTTTGAAAAATATATTGAAATCTTCAAAAACTTATACTGGCAATAAGCCACCCGCATACGAGTCGAAAATGGCGTCAGTAAATAAACAAAAATAGAAGGCGTAAGATATGAATGCTTTTCTCACTGGACTTATTCCAACTTTATAATAGGAGGAAGATCTTTTGAGAATTAAAAATCCTACAGGAATTTATTAATGACGGGAACAATTTTAACGCCGTAAGATACACAAGTGACACAGTGTTGATAGCAGAGAGAATGTAGTAATGAAAACTGAGGAGAAAGTACTAAACATCAATTATAAGAAAACAGAATGTATGGTAGTCATTAAAAGCCCAAGATGCGAACTACAAATCGGAAACACCAAAATTTAAATATCTCGGAAGTGTTTTAACAAGGGGAAAAAAAAGGTTACACCGAATTCCAAAAGCTAAGCAAAGTATTTGGAACACTAAAATTTAGTTAGAAACAAGGAAAAGAGTACTAAACTGTTAATATCGTTCCTTCTTTTTCTGACTACTATACATTCTGTTTTCTTACAATTTATATTATATGACAGTGAATGCTTCCTACCTTACAAGCTTGTGTAAATGGTTGTTGGCACAGAGATTAGGAGATATAGCAAGAATACATACTTTACCGAGGATTACAAAGGATAGGAAATTCTTGAGAGCCATGAATACCCATGAACTGAAGGAGTACGTCATATAAGAGGAGGAGTGGTTGGACTTCCTTCAAACAATAGAGTAAGAATGAGTAAAGAAACAATTACGTACAAAAAAACAACATAATTAATTTCCTGATAAAACTGTACGGAAAATAATACGAACAGGTGAATGAAAGTATTTGTATAGAGATATCTTTATACGTACGTGTGTTCTATGTTCATATGTTGGTGAGAGACTTGCATTTTCAGAAAAGTTCTTTGTTGTGTCAATAGAATTATTAATGTCGTTATGTATTCAAGTAAGCTTAAGGCATTCTTATGCTGTGTACTACTGTGTACGATACGACATTTGGTTCGCTAGAGTCCAAAGGGACACCAGAGAAGCAACGGGATACGCCCTACCCTCTAAGGTGGATGTAGAACGCTATTATCGTCCACACCTGAAGAGACATGGCACATAAAAGAAAAGAAGAATATTTCAAATTTAGGCTGATGTATAGAATCTGAAAGAAACCTGGGAGATAAAATGTAAATTTCGCGCCCTGCCGGCCGAGGAATTAGAATACGTCGACCACCTCTGAAGAAGGGTACCCCCCCAAGCAAATGAAGCGTCTTGGGTAAAGTACATCCGACAGCAAGTTCTTTGATAAAGAGGTTTTGAGGAGCGTGGAATCATCTCTTAATTGCTGGTTTTCCCAGGTTCATCGTGACCCGGTGTGGTAGCACATGTTAGGGTCCCAGCTATGGGTAAATAGTTAGCCAACAAACTGAAGTCAAAATACTAAAAATTATAAACATAGGTTTTAATACCAGCAATACATTTTTGGAAAAAATTATTGCCAGCAATTCATTTTTGGAAAAGAAATTACAATAAATATATTTTTAAAAAAAATATATAATCAGCAATACATTTTTGAAAAAATAAATATTACCAGCGATAGTTTTTTTGAGGAAATTTTTTTTTTTAATCTTGTCGGCATTAAATAACCCATTGAGGTTGATATACCGTAAAGCAAAATAAACCAAACCAAACCAAACCAAATGGGAATTTCACGCTTGTTTCGTTCTAGAAATTCACTAATTGTTCTTTAGTATTACGATTCAACATCCGAAATCACTGTTTGTAACTGAGCTCGAATGCGGACATCTGACATACTTTGTCCGTGATGTCCTCGGCATTCTTCCATGAAATCACATAATTATTGTTTCCATTTATTATTTATGTCTAAATTACTTTTGACAATTGTAGGAAACACTTAAATATCCCGTACACTGAACAGATCCACGAATTAACTTTATAAATTAATCTCCTTAATAAAGTGTAGCTGTTACCTTCAGCTGAATAATAGTGACTCGGCAAATTGATTTGGGAATATACTAGGTATTCGAAAAGTTGCATCAGTTTATCTCTCCACATACATTCCAGTGATGTCCATAACTGAGTTTTCTTTGGTGGTAGGTACTATAAGGTATTTAGTGAGGTTTGCAATATATTTACTTTCTTAATGGTGTTTGAATTTGGAAAGTGCGGGAGACATTTAAATAGCTGGAGGTCAACTGGGTGTTTCAGGAACCAGTTCTATGTTAACCACGCATGAGGTTTGCATAAACATCCTTGAGAAAGATAATTACCACTAAGAATTCCGAGGAGTGATACTAATGGACTGCAACAAAACTTATGCACGCCATATATGTCAGTACAGACTAGAGTTTCACTAGTGGTTCTTGCGAACTTTCACTCCACACAGTTTCATCAACATTCCGCAGTTTAGACTCATATGTTCATGCAATCTCCTCCACTCACGAACTCGACCTTCTGCCGATGAGAGCTAGAAATATGTGACAGTAAAATGGTGATTACACCTGAGTCCGTTTAGCTGCAATAATCAATGCCATGGTGTCAGTCGTACTCTTTATAGTCGACTAATATAAACCCCCAATGATATTGATTTGATGTAATATTCACCCACGTTCCTCTTCTTGTTGGACGCCATTGGTCTCCCTCTAGAAATATTAGGTTGGTGCAAAAATAATGACCTAATAATGTCGTTTTTTTACCTTAAAAATACGTCAAAAAACGACATTATTACGTCATTATTTTTGCACCAACCTAATACATGTGGCCAACTAGAGTTTTCACGTGCCGCTGATGTTTGTCCAATATATACTTTTATTCCTACTTCTATTACTTGATAATATCCTAGAGTAGTTCTCACTTCTGAGGCAGTTCTCCCAAGCATCATCAGGTGGACAAATGATAACACCCACGTCCTACAATCCTTATTTAATTTTTACGTTACACATACATAAAAAATTAACACATTTTAAGCTTAACTAAAAACAAAACGGAAACATTGCTTAAAAGTAATATAATAATTTAATAAAATTCGTAATTATTTCTTTTATGTTTTATTATATATATATTATGGTTATTATATTGTATTTAGATATGTATTAATTATTATTACTCTAAACATTTTACAAGCAATCATCCCCCGACTATTTTAAGCGTCTATGCTCCACCCGTTTACTGTTGAAATAGCTAAATGCATCTGACACATCTACTCCAACAATTTCTTTTCTACTTTTCGTTTATTTGCTTCCTTAATAACTACAATCTTCAAATATTTAAATGCAACGTCAGTCGCCATCTTCTATTGGTTTGGTGCAAAAATAATGACGTAATAATGTCGTTTTTTGACGTATTTTTTAACGTCAAAAAACGACATTATTACGTCATTATTTTTGCACCAACCTAATATATTCTTGAAACCCGTTCATCTTTTTTACATTTCTCAATCCTCCCTATACTTAGTCTTTTCTCTCACTTTCACTCTTTGTAATCCGTTGCGTACTAGTGGCATTGCCACCTTGTTTGGGGTGAAATGATAAAAAAATTCCAGTATAATTCGCTGGATATCCAATCAAGATGCTGCTACAGGGATACGAGGAATGTATAATTAGTTGCGCAGGGGTGGATTATTGAAATGACATCTATTAATTTTGAAACCAAAAGTACCGGATAATTGGTGGAATGGAGGTATTAATTCTTGACAGATTTTAATATGGTGGTTGCTTTTTTTTTCACTACTTTGTTGAATAAACCTCATCTTTGTATGTAGTATGAAACTGCTATGAATTATCGTGTTTTAAAGAAACACAAATCGCAGATCCCGTCAGCTTGTTTCCTTTGGACCACGCCTTATCCAAATGGGCAACAACTGGTCTCCCTGTTTCCCCCAGATGTCTCTTGCACTATCAAAACAAATGCACACATTGAGAATGTAGTTGCCAAACACCAATTAAAACTAAGAAGGATGGATAATTTTATCCACCATTATTTATTGTTGAATTAGTGTTCCGACATCAGTTACTATTTTTTATATTTTTAGGTTGAGACATATGCAATGATCCGTTTTGGGTAACCAGTTGTAATGCAGAATGTATCATGCTATCTGATTGGAAAGAATGTACTTGCGGTGTCGAAATCAATCTTATTTAAAAAAAAAAAAAAAAAAAAAAAAAAAAAAACACGTGAATTTTCCTTCCAACCAATCGTATTTGGAGTAGCATGACAAACGTTATTTTTTGCATGGCAGCGTACACAGTGGATTAAATGAAACACATTGTTCTCCTCTATGACACCTTAAGGCTTCGCACAGCAAGAATAAAACAGGAAAAAAATTTCGAACTCTGTTCTATCCCACCCACAATATTCACCTGTCCTTACATCAACCGATTATCTTTTTGAATTGCTACAAAATGCTTTGATAGGGAAAACATTATCTAATGAAAACCAGATGTCAGAGTTCGTTGAAAACGTTCAAATCAAAAGTTTCGGAATCTTACTCATCAGGCAGCTCTTCGATACATTTTAAGTTTCAAGTCATTTTAAATAATGGTGAATTTATAACTGAATAAAATATAACTGCATCTTATTCGTTAAAAAATAAATTTGATTAACCATAAAAGAAAATAGTTATGGCTTAGCTTAATATATTCATGAGTAACTTTGTTTCGTTAAAAATTGGACAGGAAAGTGTTTTCGTATACTCTGGGCAATCAATGGAATGGGTATATAAATTTAGGTAATGGAATGAAAAATATTTTGAGAATCCCAACATTATAGATCATTGATTATTTTAATTGAATAATTGCACACCATCTTTCTGGTCCATTGCTTGATACAGTAAAATACATAAGTCAATATTTTTCTTATGACTGACTCCTTCTGTGGTCAGGGTCGAATGCTGTCGAATTCCAATTCGTTCGTTTCGATCTGACTAACTAACAAATTCTTATTAATATCATTTGCGCCGAACTGGCTTAATAGTGAACTCTCACTAATATCGTCTGCGCCGATCTGACCTATGCATGAACCCTCGATGAACTATTGACAAGTCACTGTCACAACGACACGTTGACGACAATAATCCTATTCATTTACTGTTATTTAAACTCTGTTTTATTTCATTATCTTTTCTCACGTTACCTTGAAGAGGCTACACAAGCTTTCCTTCATTGATCAACACAGTCTGACTTTTATAATGAAAACTAAGCCAAAAATGAAGTATTAATACTATATATGTTCTGGAGCTACTAACATTCCTTGCTAGAATTCAAATCTGTTATGAGAACTTGTCCATTCAGCAGCCTCTTTCCAACAAATGCAACGTTACAAGCATGTCTGTTGCTATTCTCATGGCAAATATTCAGATGAGCTCCATTCTTTTGTTTTAACAGTTTCGACACGGCCAGGAGACGTCATCACTTCTACGGACTTTAATTACCGATTTTCTCCGTGTTCCAAATGTCAGAGGAAAGTTTTCCTCAGACAGATTTTTCCCAAGAACTGCTACTTCATGGAACACAGCCACACGGGTATTTCCCTGAACACTTCAATCTTGACATCATCAAGTCATGGGCCAATCGTTATCTTTCATTCTCAAACTCTTCTCCTCTTAACCCCTTCTGTTGTTCGTAACACACTCTTTATTCTTCATTATCATTTGACTTGTAACCCTCTACCTTGAGCGGCTCTATCGTCTTATATAAAACTTAATATGAAAATGTTAATACAAGCCTCCTCAAATCTGGTAATATGATGAAAATGAATAAATATTTTAGTTGAAGATAAACGCAATATTTGAATTCGGTTTAGAAAATGTATTTGTTCTTTCAGTTCAAAAGTTTTATTCCACAAAAGGGTCCACATTGTATTAAGATACACCGATGTCTGACCTTTACAAAAGAAACAAGGCAATATTTGTAGTCATTCTACTCCACAGCTTTATTTATTTAATATCTGTAAACTGTCAGTCCTCATGTCTATTCTTGAGAAAGATAATAGTTTACTCTCCCGTTGTATTTCTCCTAAACTGATGGGCTATCATTGCCAAAGAACCCAATCGGCCCTATTATCTTACCCATAGCTAGGAAAAAAAAAAGATTCGTGCCTTCTGTGAGAGTATTAGCACTAAGTGAGGAAAACAACCACGGTGGAAATTAAAATTCGGCATGTCGGTTCCATACCATTTTTATTGCTTGCTTGTCATTTTCATAACGTGTTTCGTGAAAACAACAATATGTATATAATTGTTTAAAGTGAAGGAGTTACTGTTATTTCTTGTGTGTAAATTCTTTTGAAACCAAAACTATTTGATGAATTGCGTTTAAATGCAACATACGAATGGCCTTTTGATTCTAGGATAGAAATAAAAATGTTGGGATTACGCTATATTTTAACTGACTAGAGAAAAAAAATTCTGTTATTTGAACAGGAATCAAACGAAGACGCAGATCTACCGGAGATAACTGTTGTCTTTCTTCTTACCTTTTTCTCCCAATACTATTTTAATTACTAAAAAACAGAGAATTATAGAAAATAGACACAACTGAAGAAGGCCTGAGGGTAAAACAATCGAAACATCATGATAACAACAACAAAAGATGAGGATATTATTCCCACTGTAAACAATTCGGCATTCCAGAAACATCCGGTTTGGGTATAAGAGGCGAATCATTGTGAGTAAAAGAATCAAGATGAGCCTGCTGACCTGAAATATGAAGCAAATGAGAATAATAATTCCTCTCGTAAATAATTCCGGCATAAAATCCATAATCTATCTTACACATTCATAAGTCTAGCCTTCGTCTGTGCATTGTTGTCACATCTGGTCTTGTGCTTCTGAGATATATATATATATATCTTGATAAAATACAAAGAATGCAATGTCTGTTATCTCAGTTTCACTTACCCACCGCCATAGCGTAATTTCCCTGTGACTTTTCCACAAATATGTTTGAAGTAATTTTTCTGGTGATATTTATTTTTTGGTGCCTAGACGTAATGAATTTCAGTGCAGTACTAAATTGACAAGGTCTCATAATTTTTACAGTTGAAATGGCTAAACCTAACCGTAATGTGAAAAGTTCCTTTCACCTTTCTCGCTTTTGAAACTCTCTTCCTGCCTCAGTCAACTTTGACCTTCAAAAAGATTAAAGGCAACGTCATTTTTTATAATCTCTCTTCCTGATTTGTGATCTTTTATTGTTCTTTCTCCCTAATAATTTTTGCTTTTTTTTTTTTTTTTTTTTTTTTTTTCATATTTTCTTACTCACAGTTACCCCTTACACATTAGTGGTTTTATTGCATTACTTGGTTTGGTTTGTGCAACAGTTTTGACCAAGGAAACATTCCTCAACTTGACAACTCCCATATTCCACAGATTTCAGACGTTGAGGAAATTCAAGATAATGCAACGAGGTATCTCAAAAAGGTGTTCCGGAAATGCTTCCTTCAATAGAAACGACGTTGAATAAAGTGTGTGGCTTCAGAAGGGGGCTATTTTGGAGGAGATTAACTGATATTTTCTTTTTATAGCACCAGTCCTAATACGTTTTGATCAAACCTCGTATATCAATAGAAAAGAAATATTCATGGTTTCTTCTTTGCTTAAATTCCAACGACTACACTATCAGTTAACATTATTCTTCGTTCTTTTATGTGCTACGTCCCATCAGGGTTTTGGTGATCATGGCTCTCCACAATTTCCTGTCCTTTGGAGATCTCAATAAATTTGGTCATTTTATCATCTATCCTAAACCTTGTTCCGCCATCTATTTACTCAAGCTCGTTAGTAGGTTATGCGTTGTTTTCCTCTGTCCCTCTTGCCTTCAATCTGTCCTGTGAACATCAAATTTTCAAAGCCTTCTTTCCTGATTATGTACCCTCTGTATTTCAATTCTCTCTTTCTGATGTTAAATATAAGTGTATTTTTTGTTTCCATTTTCTATAATTTTTTTCTAGTTGCTAGCATGTTCTGTCTATGTTGTTCTCAGCATCCTTCTGTGGAACCACATTTCTTATGTCCCATGTCTTTCCTTCACTTGTTGAAAGATTCTTCAGAATTCACTGCCATGTAGGAGGACTGATATTTCATAACAATTTAGCACTCTTTCTTTCTTTTTCTTTTTTTGTTTCTAACGATATTTACCTATTTCTTAATACTTTGCTTAGTTTTGGGGAGGTATATTGTGTTGCCGCAATGTGCTTTTTGATATCAGTAACACACTTTCCGTCGTCTATTAAAATATTTTCTAGATATCAAAATTATTCTACAGGGTTTTCCATAAGACGCATTACCACTGATAATCTTGTAAATTTTATATTTATTTACCAAATGGAATCATGTTTCTGTATGTGACAGTATATTATTAGAAATATTATTGGTCGAATTATTGAAGATGATGTCATGAAAATTTCCCCTGGTTGCTGTTTCACATGTGTATGTTTTCTGCCAATGGTCAAGTGACTTACGGAACACTCTGTACTTGTTTTTAAATTTGGATCTTCCTTTTGCTGACAACTGTCTTCATGCAGTTGATGTTTGACCCTTTCTTCTTGCTTTCCTTAATTTCATTCTGAAGAAGTTCTTTTAATTTCCTTTCTGTGTCTGCTATCAACACTGTGTCATCGGCATATCTAATGTTAAGATTGTGGCCGCTAATAATGAATCCTGGTATCACTTTTAATTCTCTTAGAAACACCTCACTGAATAAATCTGGTGAGAAGACACATCATTGTCTTACATCCTTTTCTTTCTTTTTTGTATATTTCAGTCAGTTATGGGTCATGCGTGATACAAGCTTAGGCGATCGTGTATCTTTCGATACATCACTTTTTCCCGCAGTAGGTTACCTTTTCTTTCTGCGGTGAACCAGTTGCCATCCAAGGCTATAGAACGCGGTCTGGGGGAGGAGAAGAGGATTTATACCTTTTCCCAGGGATATTAGCACGTAAGTGAATGTAATGGATTCGACCGGAATTCGAATACGGCTCTCCGATTCCTCAATCCCGCGCCTCCTGTATTTACTGGATTTATTTTCTATCCGTATGCAGGTGATTGTATAGATTTTGGATTATTCTAATATCCTGCCTAATAAAACATCCCGTTAACAACCAAGAATCCTACAATAAGATAAGCATTATTTATTTTCTGATATTTCTGTTAAAGATTTTTATATCCACATATCGTCATCAGCAATAAACAATCGTTATCCCCTAATAACTACTCCCGGCTCCTCTGTGCCATCTATTTATTCATTAGATAGATTACTCATTGTTTTCCTCTGAAACACTTGCCTTCAATATGTTATGTGAAGTGTCATATACTCCAAGACCGAATTCTGGTATGTTCATACCAGTTTCTTGCATTTTCCTTCCCATAAAAGTTGCATATTTTCCAATGCGGATACTGGCCCACTCTATCATGCCGAGTTTTACATTCAGTTGGTGCTAACACCGTACAAACTGATACAAGAGGGTCAACTGTTTCTGGACATTTATCACCGCATTTCGGTGTGTTTGGTAATTTGTAGTTAGCAAAGATCGGTTCTTTTTAACCCTGCACTACGTAACTGACGGGTACGGTTTTTCTCTATATCAGCTTGTTTGGTACGGGCAGAATATTGGCTATGAAGAGGCTTATCTTGCCATCTTTTCTGCAGTTGGCCTATTGCATTGTCTTTTGCTTTCTTTTTTATATTCTTTGCCGCTGCTGTAGTTATATTATGGTTTATTTGCACTTCTTTTTCCACTTAAAATTCCCTTTTGAATTTTATTACAAAATAAAGTTTCTTATTTCTTATTATTTATTTATTTATTATTACACTCAAAAATATTACATCTGATTTAACATTGATTTTTAATATGAAATATCTTGATCATACCAAATAATTAGTTCGTCTTACCTGATGCTAATTGAAATGCATATCGATTGGAATGAGCCAAGTTTTAAGTATAAATTTTACAAATAATAACACTTGGAACAAGAGAGAGAAATAGTTGCTGTGGATTCTCTCTCACAAGAAAAATAACCTCTGACAACATCAATGATCTTCCGTTCAATACCTGGTTGCCTGTGTTGAAAGTAATGATTTAGCGTCGGAATTATTACAGTTGATGTATCGTTATGGAGCAGCTTAGTAAATCAATCAATCAGATCGGACTACCTTAATGCTAATAGAATATTCTAATTTCTGTCTGACACAACATCAACATAATATTTCATTTCCGTAGGCCATTGATGTTTGTCTTCGAGGAAAGAATCTTGAAATATATGAAATTTGACTTCCGTTGTTGTCATTGAAAGTTTTCGAATGGTAGGTGAAGTTTCTTCTTCGGGGAAACTAGGAACCAATTTCATTTGACCATCTTCAACCAACCAGAAAGGAGTTGTTTTTTTTAAGATTTTTGTTTTTTAAGATTTTTTTTAACATATTTTTTTCTGGCTTACTATCATGTTTACTTTCGCTTTCGATAACCACTCTGGTTACTATATAACTTTCTATACGCCAGCTAATCTTATACACTATTGGAGCCACCATCTGAATTTCGAAGAAGCATCTAAAAATTGATGCGGTCTTGCCTTTTTTCAAAACTAATTTACGAGCTCACTTCACGCCGGACGAACTTTCTCTTCCTTAAGAGTTTTATCATAAAGAGCATTATCATATATTCAATAATAATAACGGTGTTATCCAATTACTTCATAATGTTTTCTTAAAATTTCACCTCTGTTTGCCTAATCTACCTTACTGGCAGATAGAAAACTTTAAATTTTAGGTAACCCACTGTCTAAAAATATTAGATACTATGCGTTAAATAGTTTCAGAATCCTAGTTTGGTAGGAATTAATTAAACCAAAGAATGTATAAAACTTACTAATTATTAAATCCAGAGGGTTGCACGTTTGTCCTTCAGTGTTTTGTACGTGGTTACGTTAGCCTTGTACAGTATCAAGTCACCCCCTCTATGTTTGATGTTGTTACCGTCTTTTCTGTATCACATAGGTATTTACGCTGTGGCGTTGCTAGTTCCACACCCAATTGATTTTAGATTCAGTAGTGTTATTCTCCTCGACAGCTTGACAAACAAAGCTATTAACATCTAACCGAGAGAATAAGAGATTAATACTTTCATGACGGTATTCGTGCGAAAGAGAACCCTGTGATCTTGGCTGAAATTTGAACACGATACATAGATTTAATTTCCACATCCATAAATGCTACGCTACAGGCACATTACAATGGTATAGTTGGTAATAGTCTCAATTTATATTTTCGCCTTACTAAATGACTTCCTCTTTTATTGAAACCTGAATTCTTTAAGTCGAAACTAAGGTCATATGTATTACAATAAACCATTTGTATATTGGGTGTCTTGTTTTCAAAGCGATTCCTGTGATATTGATGTAACCTTTTTTTCTGAATCCTTACATGTATCGCCAATGTATTGCTGTATTTGTTAACAAAGCTGATTTGTTTCAATCATATATCATGCTAGCAGTATAACCAGTCTTCTACTGGATGTTTCATTACTGGGGATTTTACCGTTCACTTAGAGCAGTTTTAGTTTAAACTCAGCCCACCTGAAAATCAATATTAATAACAATTGGTTGCAACTGTAGCGTATCCCCATACGGGGTGGGGGGTAACAATTCGAATGGTGGGTGGACCTGAAAAGGGACTTTTTGCGTTCTCAATCTTGCATAGAAGGAACCTCTTCTATGGACTGTCATAATAATTATATACGATAATTTTTATTTATAATATATATATATATATATATATATATATATATTATAATTCTAATAATCTTTTGCGTTAAATTGTAACTCTTTAAATTGATTGTACGCTGTTTTTTTTTACAGACATTAATTTTTGCCTTTGATTTTTGCGGAAAGTGTAAAAAAAAAATCTTTTTATTTTTATTTTTCACCTTCAAGGTTGTAATTTTTTCGAGGCAATTTGGACTCAAAACCGGCACTGACGAATTATTTATCAAAAAAAAAAAAAAAAAAAAAAAAATGCTCGAAATCGGATAAACAACATCCGATCACACACGCACAGACATACAGACACACATTTTGAGAATTATAGATATAAGATTTGAAGGCAATTGGCTTAATGTTTTGTGTTTGCATGAACATGAGTTAAAATGTAGCAAATATCGCCAACACGGTTTATTCTAATTCTCCACCATTAGATTTCCTCCATTCTCTAAGACAGACGAATTTCAACAACTATGTTTTATACCCCGACATTACCAACTCGGGAGGCTGAGATGGAAAACGTCGTAATGTTTATGATGTTTGACGCCAAAAACCTTTTTTTTTTTAATTTTTTAAGTCCTGCTTTTTCCGAATTTAGGGGAACCAGGCTCTCCACAAATTCCTTTCTTTTATTTGCTTAGAATAACTTTTTAGAAAAAAACTGTTGGTTCCCCGTTGCCTCCTCTATGGCTTTTAATTCTCTGAGTGGCTACCATCCAAGGCCTATTTTATTTTCCTATTTAATCTATAGCTGCGTGAGGTGCGTTAAAGAGATGAAGTCATTGTTGTAGAATATGTTTGGTTTGTTTTACGGCATATCAACCTCAATGAGTTATTTAATGCCGACAAATGTTTTATTGCTGGTAACTTTTATTGCTTTATTTTCAAAAATGTATTACTGGTAATATTTGTTTTTCTCTTCAAAAATGTCTTGCTGGCAATAATCTTCCTTCAAAAATGTATTGCTGGTTTGGTTTGTTTTATGGCATATTAACCTGAATGGGTTATTTAATGCCGACAATTTTTATTGCTGGTAATATTTTTCCTTCCAAAATATATAGCTGGTAATTTTTTTTTTTTTTTTTTTTTTTTTCAAAAATGTATTGCTGGTAATATTTTTTTAGAAAGTATTTCTGGTATTAAAACATGATTTTACACTTACATAGTGTTTTGACCCCAGTTTGGGGTTTAACTATTTGCCCAGAGCTTGCACCCTAACAGGTGCTACCACTCTGGGTCAGGGTGGATCTGGGAACACCAGCAATTAAGAAGTTGTTCCACGCTCCTAAAAACCCTCCTGATCAGAAGCCTTGCTGTTAGACATAGTTTATCGTCATACCCAGGACGGGTTGTAGAATAGGACTACTACTGTGACAATGGACTGCTCCTACTTATAAATATGGCAAGTAGCCACATTAGAAGAGGGATTTGAGTCGTATTTGATTTACTTAAGTCTTTCCGTTCTATGCCAGAGCATTTAATAAACGTTTTCTTACTTTCCTCTACATAGTCTTCTGTTCGTTCGATACTCTCTTGGACGACGGCCTTCTTAATTCTCAGCTATTTTTAACAAAAACAGCATTCCAACAGTAATGCTTTTTCCAATGGTGCAAAAGTGAAAGCAATATACTCGGTAAGAATGAGTACATGACGCTAATAACCCTTAAGTCACCCACACATCGAATATAAAATACGCCAAAAATGTTAGGTTGTACTTGTGTTATTTCCGCCTCTATCATGATGATGAATATATTTTAATCCTTTTCCGCGCTCAATCTCTCTTTTCTTTTTCTCTAACATATTCTGTTGCACCGTTTTCTTTCATAATAATTTTCAACCAGTACAAGGTATCTACTCAAGTCAGAGGGTTACAGATTAGTAAGTAAAAGGCACAGTTTATACCAATATGTGGGTCTATCAACGATTAATGATAGACTTGAAAAATTAAGAGTGTAGTGATCTAGAAATACCCTCTCTTGGGAGTCGGTTCCACAAATCAGCAGTTCGTGATCAAATGGAACTTAGATCTCATCCATGGAATACGAAGGGAATGATTTTGATTGGGTACAGTGTTTGTGGGATGGCGGTTTTAGCCGTGAATGTTACAACTGGTGGCACTAAGTAATGTAATTCGTCTGAACACTTTCCATGGAAATAGCTATAGAGCAGTGAGAGGCTTACAGCGTTTCGTCTGTTGGAAAAGGCTTGTAAAGTGAAAAACAATCCATCACCCACAAGGCCGCGTAGACACTTTTGAACTGGAAAGTGAAAACTAGACAGCTCCTGCTTATATATGTCAGGTATTACTCTAATTTCGATCTGATCTGGTTCATGTAAAGTATAGAATAGCAGCAGACGCCAGAAACTTTGCTGGGGCGATAAAAAAACGGCTATTTTGGCATTGGAATCCCGACACAAAACTTGTCATTAGAATTCACTTGTAATGAAGACCCATTTCAAATATAAAGCAGATCTCTCCAACCTGTAAATATTAATCTTCACTTTCATCGAAACCATGCTGATTTCAAATCCGTGAAAAAATGTGGGCACTTACTTGTTTTTCAGGATGTTCCTACAGTAATATTCAAAATGTAATAAGTAAAATACGATATAAAAGGTTTTAGACGCAAGTCAAAAAACACAAAGAGGCTAGGCATTATATAATGAACTAGGTTATCGGTAAATCGTCAGAAACCCGACAAATACGAAGTCTGCGAAAGGGGAAAACATGGAAAGACAAAAGAAAAAGAAAGATCAAGAAAAATACATAATAAAACGAAAATGCTCCTTGCCTCTAGAAATGAAACGAAGATAGAGCTGTAACACTAACAAACAATAAACAGTGCCGAGAGACTCCGACCCAAATCGTAACCTGAGTATCACATTATGGAGATCGCCAGTCGAAAGTTACTTTTGTGTGTGTTTTAAAATTTCAGATATAAATAAAATCTACCTGTAAAGAAAGTATAAATAAAAGAAAAAACAAAAACAAGGAACGAAACGAGTTTCTATTGAAGTATTCGTTCTGTGTTTTCTCTCTCTCGCACACACACACTATATATATATATATATATATATATATATATATATATATATATTCGTGTTCTATAAAAAATTGTCGAAATTCTGAAATAAGATTTAAAATTTGGGTATATTGTAGGAAACAGATCACAACATATAAAACTAAAAGAAAAAGAATTTTCAGCCAATCGTTGTTGGTTTGCGTACATTACAATAGCAGACTAATACGTAACTTTGCAACAGGTCACATTCCATAAATTCACTAAAGTCATCTTGTTTGCACAAATGTAAATCAAGCTATTCCCTTTACCCAAAAAAAGAGAAGCGGCTAGAGTATAAAACTTTTATTTCCTACCAAATCATGGCACTAAACTTAGTAGAAACAGCAAGTCTCTATAATAGGCACGAAATTACAAAACAAGACCACCACTGCGTAAAATTTTAAAAAGGAAAAACACATTTATTTTACAATATTAAAAACATTTTCTCTTAAGCGCCTATTACGGCATGATAACAATTTTCTGAAGTTACAAAAATAGGCTTGCCATCAGATACAAGGAAAAATGTGTTAGCTTTTTAAAAAAAAAGATGTGAATTCAAAGACAAAAATGAGTGCACCCTTTAAAAATTGAAAAAAAAAAAAAAAAGGAAAAACTTAGAGAAAGCAAAAAATGATCCACGGCAGAAAATAAAAAACGCACACACCTTCCGTTGAGGAAGAAGGTTTTTTCGTGTTTTCACAGGTTCTCTTGAGGGCTTTTTGTAGTACTTTTTGTAGTACTTTGCTGAAAAGTTAAACTTGAAATTTCGTCCTGGGGTTTTAATCTGTCGGCTCTTTATCCGTGTTGATATGTAAACCCCCTTCGGCTGAACCAGTCCTCTTGAAGCGTGGGCGCTAATGCTTCCTCCTTGACCTTTTAATTGCTTTCTCAACGGTTACTTCTTTCTATCTAAATAGCAGTCCTGTCATTGAAAAAAAGGTGGGTCATACCGGATCCGTAGAGAATTTCACAAGGACTTGAAGATCTCGTCTCTCATTAGCCAATATATAGGAAAACTTGCACCGTGAATTCAAAAAATGAATCCGCGACAATTAAACAAAAAATTTGGCGGTAACAACCGTTTATCCGAAGCACCATTAAAAAATGCAACAATTTTTACACAAACCGTCTGGCCTTCATAAACACACACTTTTATCAAAAACGTGTATAAAAAAAATTAGATAAGTATACATTTACAATTCTAACATTTTTAAAATAATAAAAAATACATTTTTAAGAGATAAGGACTAACTATAAACTGAAAGCGTTAGTATTTGATATTTTATTAAAATTTAACTTTCTCTACGATCAAATAATAAAAGAGACATTTTTAGAAATTTAACCTACACACATTGCATCAAAGAATTGTAAAAAGTTAAATAAATTTCAGTTTAAAATGTTGCCGAAATTATTGTAAGTTTATTTACTACATTAATTGTGACTATTACAAATGCAACTGTATTCCCTTTGTTGTTGTCTTGTTAACTAGTATTTCGAGAAAAGAATTAGACTGTCTTGCAGCTAAAGACTAGCTTCTTTTTCAAATGTCTTTATTTTTTTTTTTTTTATTCAGCATATCTCGACTATAAATTCTCAATGAGATATTTCTTTCGTAACTATAATGAAATATCCATAATTACCTCGACAATTTCTTAGCTTTGTACTGTCTTAGATTTCTAAGGAGGTTACATGAAGCAAATGTGTTTATTGTGCACAAATGCCACTGGAGAAAACAGTAATCCATCACTTCTCCGCGCTCTCCCCACCTAAATGGTAGAGTAGACACAGTTTCTCTAGCTGTGGCGTGAAAGCCGGGGTATGAAGAGGAAAAGGGAAAATGAGTTATGTAAACTTACCTTTTCCTGCCAACAGGTCACTATAGAATGGGAAAACGACACAAACGAAAGAAACGGATAAGTGAGTAGGTTGCATTATGGGAGAATGGATGGAGAAATAAAAAGGATATGAGGGAGAATTTCTACTAGACTGATGAGTATACATCACATGTCAGAATGGAAGTCAGAATGAAGCAAAGAAATGAAGGAGTAGGAGTGGAACCGTCTATTATTTCTTTCTTTTTCGTTGTTTAATGTCGGAATAAAAGTATAAAAGTGATGGCCCGACCCTGCAACATCGAGAAAATCAGTGTGAAAAGTTATATAGGTGTCTTCTTCTTTTCAGACTTTTTTTCTCGCCATGCAATGCACACTTTTTTTTTTTTTTTTTTGCTAATAAAATAGAGCGGCTAACGTATATCTTAAAGAAACGTCTAACATCACTGGTGATTGTCGAAAAGTTTTCCTTTTTATTTTTTTTTCTCTTTTCTCAGTGTTGCAGGAGGAAGGCACTGAATTCTAACCTTTGGGAAAAGCAATGGTAAACCAATATTATTTTCCAAGAACGCATGGTAATTATCAAATAAATAAAAAGGAATCTGTGGAGAGCCATGAGCCCCTAAGTTCTGAAGGGAAATTGCATTGAACTTTTTTATTTACATATGTCAAATCTTTATTGCTGTTATTGTTGCCAAATGTATTTTTCATACGTCTATGCAATTTTTAAACATAACTTAAAGACAGACACGCTATCGAAATATTGTTGGACATAGTTAAACACTGTATTTTCTTTTCTTTTTATTGTCTTAAATCGCATTCTTCTTTAAGTATTGTCTAAGTACAATGAATAACTATTATTACTTAACTCTCAAAATAATTTGTCGTTGAAGAAAGTTTGTTAGGTTTTGAAAAACGCATTGTTTGATGGCTTAATTCTTGAACAAACAAAAAAGTATCCACGCAAAGACTAACCTCTTTTATTTTTATTTATATTTGTGTCTTGTCCATGTTTCATACTATTTTCATGTTTCTTTTGGGAACCATTTACCTATATATAAACGATCAGATACTGCCTATTCAGTCTTAGTAATCTCTCGTTTAGTCTGCCTTGAAGTTAAAAAAAAATAATGTTAATTTGTTTCCCATTGTTAGTTCCTTTTCTAAACTACATTCTTCAATCCAAGTATACGTTCAACTCCAGCCATGATGTAATCAGTAAAATATGGCATTTGAGATCCTAAAGTATTCTCAAAATTCCTATTCCTGTTTGTTTATTTTCAATAATCCGTCCTCATTGTTTCTGACACTGGCAAGGTAATGCGGTCGGCGGCTCAGTTCAGATATGTCAAATGACTGAAATTTTACGCATGTCAAAAGTTACGGTTAGAAAGATTAAGATGCTTTTCCTGATAAGAATGTAAAGGTGGGAAGATTTCTCACCTCTCTGCCGACTGTTTACCCATAGCGCAGGAGTAGGCCCTTTTTCTGGTCTTCTCAAAATTTCGACCAGATCTATCAGCAGGTGCCCCGTTGATGATCCTTTAAGAAGACTTCATTTCTGGCTGGCACTGGTTTTAAATTTGGACAGTAGGAAGCCAGGCAAATCAAAGTAGTAGTGCTAGAACATCCATCCACCAAGGTGTCATGTCTCGCTTCTGCTTGCAAATATGTTTGATCGGGAGAAATGCCAAGTGTGTAACTGACAGGTGAGACGAGATCAGGCTACAATCAGAGGGGTAATATTTCTCCACTGACATTTCTATTGGAATGGCTTCCAATAACATTTCCTCATTTGTACAATCACCTATCAAAATCCCGCTTCATATATCTCAATACTGCTTCATCTATATGATTAGGTATACGGTGTTTGGAACTTAACCTCGAGTTAGTTGGATAGCAAAATAGATGGATCCATACAGATTGAGAGAGAGAGAACTAATGAGGAGATATGAAAAACCGAGTCACTGTATTTAATCAAAAGTGTGATAGATTTACTAAACTTAGTCAGAAGCTAAACCGCCTTGTTCTATGTGTCGTCTTTTCAGACCGTTACCGATCATGTCTCTCCACAACTTCCTATCCTTTGTAGCTCTTCCAATATTTTTCTTTTTTTCTTTACCTCCCACTCCCTCTTTCCCATCGATCTTTAAGTAGGTTATTCATTGTTTCTCTCTGCTACTCTAGCTGTCAATATGTCTTGTGTGTATCAAATTTTCCAAGCTTTCTTTCCTCATTATGTTTCATAGAAATTTTAACTGTCACTTTTAAAATGCTCATGCCCTAGAGATGATTTGTGTATTAAAATTCACCCAATAAAAGCTCAAGAGTAACTCCAGGCAGGAAGTTACTGAATGAAGTGTTTGATTTGAATGTATGAGTAGGTGGAAGAAAATGAAGATTTTTATTAGTATAAAAAGGACCGATTGAAATTGCCCCATGACTTGAAGAGATTAAGATTTTGGTGTTCATGGAAGCGTCTATGTTAGAATTTGTTCTACAAAATAGCTGTTCTCAGGGAAAAGTCATCTGAGTGGAATTTCTTCATTGCAAAGGTGGAAGGACTGAACTCTTGAGAAAGACAATCCTTTTGACTGACAGGCCTGTATAATTAACAAAATGTTTCTCAGTATATTTAGGAGTGCTGAGGGTCAGTTTTTGTCAGGCACAGCTTTGAGCAGTGAATCAGTCTGTAAATGGTAATTATAGATGTTTCTCTACAAGGAAACATTTTGCATTAATTGACTCTGCCTTCAGTACTGTTTTTGGGTGACATTTATAGAATCTTTCTCTTAAAACACTTTTTTTAGAAAAAAAACAGCTTCTCAAGTCCAGTTTCTTTTATTGATCTTTCCATTATTTATGGAGGTTCCATTCTGAACCTTCTATTTGAAATGATGTGGAATGTTAACATCTTGAATATGTCATTATTTTCTCTTCAAGTTACAGGTCCTATTCATTTTAGTTGTTGAGGCTATTGGTAGTCTTCAATTGATGTGGTTTCTGTTATTTGGTACAGCTCATTGTTTGCGATTCCGTAGTGCAGATCTACAATTTTCAAAGAGGAATAAACTTTGCTTTACTCACTCAAAGCTTTTTTTCACCATTGATCTTAGGAAGCAGTTGCATGCAGCTGAGTGTTTAGATAGTTCTGAACGGGCTTGGTGCCAGACATAGCATCCTTATAAAAGCTGCAATCTTATCAGACTATTTAACAACATGACACTAGTTTTCAGGTTAATGTTTTAGTTTTGTAGCAATTGACAGTGTTTGTCTACCTCTAAAACTATTTCTTTTTCCCTTATACTTTATTTGTTATAGCTCATCCATATGCTGAAGTCTCTAAAGTGTTTAGTGTTTACTAATTCCATGCCTTCTATTTTTATGATAGATTCAGGGTAGGTGCCATCACTGCTTTCATTCCAATTCCAGATTATAGGTTGTTTTGGAGAGCTGAGTGGAAAGAAAAGTGAACAGGAAGTTAACTTGAATCATGGCATATCCAGATACGGGCAGATTTACTTGGCCAGGGAAAAAATAAGAGGATGTTCGGAGCTAACAGGCTCAGGAGAATTAAAAAAAAAAAATGATTAATGAAGGGCTTGTTTTGTTGTTTCAGGTTTGAGGGAGTCCAACATTCCTCTCAGTTGAGCAAGAAAAAAATCAAATGAAAAAAAAAAACTGGAAAATTACTCTAATATATCATGTCTGCCTGATTATTTCTCAACCATGTCTTTTTTTTTTTTTCTTTTCAACATGCGTGTTTCTTTTCAAAACCAGCTTTTCTTTGGCCCACTGCTGATTTCAATGGCACCAATGAAACTAGATTGGAGTGTATCAATAAAGGGTATGAACACAACAGGGGCACCACACCATGATTTATTATTAGCAAATACAATCTTAACAACATAAGATACAGAGATAACACAGTGTTGATGGCAAACTCAAAAAGAAAATTGAAAAACTAGTAGATAACGTAATAAAGGAAAGCAAGAAAAAAGTGTAACCCTTAACTCTCAGAAGACAGAATGCATCACTTTCAGCAAAAGAGAGTCAAAGATGTGAGCTATATTTTAAGATGTCAACATCATGCCAATAGAGAAATTTAGTTATCCGGCTTGTATAGTATTAGGTGAGAAGTGTAGCTAAGAAATAGGAAGCCACATAAGAATACCAAAAGCAATCTTCCAGAAACTAAGCAAAGGATTAAGAGATAGGAAAATATTATTAGAAAAAAGAGTGAACTGCTACATAATATCTAATTTCCAATACATAAGTAAATTACGGACAATCTCTTATAACAGGAGGTTGCTATGGAAGAAAGATTTATTCTCCAATTTGTATCTCCCTCTTTATGGGTATTATTATATCTGTGATATTATAACATCATACTTCACAGGTGTAACAGAATTGAATAGAAAAAGAGTGACATACCTGCTTAGTTCTCAGAGAGAGTTTTATAATACTATGTCATACACAAAATTAGATATATACACATATACACGTGTCTCACGTAGAGAAATTACAACATATATGCAACAAAAAATAGTGTAAGAATCTTACTTTAATATTTCCCAAAGGGAAAACTCTAGTAATGGTGGTTTCTCTATGAACCAAGTGAGGCCATATGGTTTTTTCATGTAAAATCTATTGCTGTGGGCTTGGGACATCCTTCTTCACTGGGCTCTATATCTCCCCTTTGTCACTCTATCCCTAGATATCATTTACTGGTGGGTTCATAGTATGTACATGTCAATGAAAGGAAGACAAATGTTGTTTGTATCTCTACAGTATCATGGATGAAAGTTAGATTTTGTGAGAAAAATGTAGTTCTACACACAGGATTTATAAAATTCAAGAGAAGCAGGAGAAAGAGTGAGTAACCTACTTATTAAGTTTGAGTAAATGAATGGCAAAACAGAAAAAGATGGATGGTAAATGGTAATATTAGCCATTTCCTTATAAAGAATCATTTGATGTTCAATCATTTCTCAGGTTCAATAGCTGTTCTCACTCTTTCAGGATTGATGGCAGTTTCCTTCCTAATCTTTTATTTGAAATAGTGTGGAATATCAACATCTTCATTGTCATTATTTTATGTTTGAGTTATGTGCGCTATCCAATTTAGATGTTGCTACAGTTGAATATCTTCAAGTCGGGTTTCTGTTATCTGATACAGCTCTTTATGATTCTGTAAGGCCTGTCCCCAAAATTTGCAAAAGATATGAAATTGTGTAGAGCCTCAGTCGCTCAAATCCTGAAAGACCATGGCATTTGAAAGAAACTTCACATTATCACATTTTGTTTTTCATGTGGTTTTGATTTTGAGATAATGTTACAGACTGAAGTGAAAAGATCAAGACAAATCAATATAAAAAAATAAAATCGGTAAGAAAAAGTAAAATAGATTAGGAAAAGCTATAAGTTCAACATGAAAAGACTAAGATAGGTGTACATGAAACTATGAAAATCGAAGACGTATATGAATGGGCACAAAATAGCAGACAAGAAAAGACAGGTAGATTTGAAATGATTGAGAAAGAAAGCTACCTATTAAAAAATTGAGATGTTTTAGCACAGACTGCGATAGATAAATTATGAAGCCATTCTCTTGTCAGCTACTAGCCTTGATAAAAATATTAAATTGTTCCAAAGAAATGACATGAGAACTTTGTATGTTTTATCAAACAAAATGTTTTAAAAAAAAAAAAAGGGTGGGAGACACCAAGAAATTTGCTAACAGAACAATAATAATAATAATACTTCATATGATATAAAATATATATATATCAGAACACATCAATGTCAGCCAGCTCAGGACACCAATTTTAAATAACCCCATTGTCTTTTCATATTTATTTCATACAAATGTTGGCATTAATAGCATTTATTCATCATTACTGTAATGAAATATGTATATAATTTCATAATGAAAATTTTCAATTACCATAAAAATCACAGAGGCTACGTTGTTAATATTAGATAGTTTCATAACAATAGTGTGCATGCTTAATATACATACGCATATATATCTTTTGATTGACCCACCATCATTCTTCCTTCTGAATAGTGATAAATTATACGATGCATAAATGACACAGTCCTCAGTCAGTATAACATTTGTATTTTTCCCCCTACACTTTAGGAAGCCAATAGGTGAACACTGTAAAATATTCCAGATGTGGGAAACAGTATTCTAGAAAAGATATCAGACTTTATACTTAGCTGATATTTTCTAGATTTATGCTTGTACTAAGATTCAAGTAACGTCTTCTCGAGGATAAACAAAGTTTCATGATTTCTTTCAATTATGAAAATCAATGTTATCAGAAATTTTGGCCAGTAAAGATACATTTTACCATTACCTCATAAAGTATAGTTTGGATCATATCAGTTTTTGAGATATATACAGTCTGATGGATAAGTTGCCATCTAAATTATACAAAAATGATATCAACACTGGCATCTCATTTTAACAGATATACAGTCGGGGAAACAAATATGTGTACACATACAAATCTTTAATTTATTGTATTTCAAACTAATGAATAAACATACTTTTCATATAATTAATCATACACAGATGCATAATAACTATGTATAGAAAAAAGAAAAATCTTTGATTTAATAGAAATAAATACCTTTTATCCATTTTAATGGGTGAAAAAAGTATTTGTACGATGCAAATTTCAGCTTTTAAAACTCTTAAATTGCTTTAATACTCTAGATTATTCAAGTGGAGTATCTTATCAGTAATTATTTTTAGCCTCAAAATACAAACAGAACATGCTGCAATTGATATTTGTGCAAGAAGGTTATCGTCATGGCGATAGGTATAGAATTGAAAAATTTGTAGAAAGAACTGATTGTTAACCTCTGGAAAGAAGGTAAAAGTTACAGAGAAATTTCAGACAATCTGAATATTCTATTTACTATTATTAGTTCATTTATTGTAAGGTATAAAAAAAACTGTTGAAATCCAAAGAAGAACAGGTGCCCCATGGAAGATTTTTCTTCAATCCAAATATACACATATAGTCTAGGGAACCACCTGATCTGTCACAACGTATTTGATGGCCATCTTCATTCAGTAAGTGGGAAACCATCATCATGTACGTCATGGGATAGAAAAATTAATCATTTAATTGTGCAAATTCTGATATTTTTATATGTGCACATGTTTGTTATCTACAGCACCATACAAAAGTCTTCAGACTTTTTAAACTATTGTAAATTTTTAATAATTGCCATCTTATAACAGTCTATAAATGAAACTATGGCCATATTGGAGTCATTTTCACACCTTACTTATGTCATAATTTGCCCTTTTCAGTTAAATCAGAGAAAACGGTTGTATACAGCTGTTGGTTCCAATCCTACAATGGGAATGTATATTTATTTAAATTTAAAGAATTTTGGCATGAAGCTAAAGTGGGTGTAACAAGAGGCTGGTCTACACTCTTAAACCTAGCTAATTAGATTCATGACCCATTCATCCTTTACAATTTACTCATTCACCACATGAAATCATCCATCACCATTCAGTCTGACATAAACCACAATACTACAGATTCACAAGGATCCTACAAAAACACACATGACATTAAAATTTCATAATGTAACAAATGTCCTTTTCCTCAGTTTTATCAATTTTTTTATTAAAAATATACTCACTATGGGAATGACTGCAAAATCCTTTCCCCTCCCAATTTTATAGGCAAAATGTATGCTGAGATTTCTTCCTAGCCAATAAAATAGGCTAGTTCTCAGTTTCATTTGATACAGTCCCAATCTGTCTTGTCGTGAAGTCACAACACCACATTCACCTGTGCAAAATTACACTTGTATGTCAACCATAATTCTTAGTTTCTGACTTTTTGCCTTATTACTGTTAATTGGCCTTGCATATACTTGTTGCTTGCTTTATATTATTTTTACCCTCCTCTTGCTGATTTTTATTGCAAACTTTGTCAAATCTGTTTGTTGGACAGCGCTGTCATTTATTTTACATTTAACTATGGTCGTTCACTCTGCAACAGCTGACATTTTAGACATTTTTGAACAACTTGGATGAAAGTCTTCGACTGAAAAGTCTATTTAAGAACATGACTCAAATTCTTAGGTTATGTCTTAGATTTGTGCCATCTTCTGGTGTTAGACAAAATGATCCCTGGAGCAGCCTCTTCATTATGGTATTATTTTCTCTTTGAGCTGCATATACTCTGCATTTTAGTTGTTGCTACTGCTAAGTTTTCAAATGATTTGATTTCTGTTAGTAAACTTATTTGTGATTCTGTAGTGCTATGAGTTACTTTAACTGCAACTTGAAGCTTTAAACAGATGCATCTTTCAGTTCGAGAGGAAATAATTGTTCGAGCATTCAGTTTTCAGTTTGAAAAAATTCAGTTTATTATGTCAGTTTATTTGGTCTGACTCTTCCAAACACTTATTCAATTTTTCATAATAAGCAAATGCCATATATGGATGTTTGGTTGGTGAGTTTAATGATCAGAATCATTAAATTGTCATGCTAGATCCTTTGTAGCATCTCCAGAAAACAAAGAATTACTGCTTTGTGCCTATTTTCTTTCAATGCAACTTGTGGAATTGCCCCACTTGTCTACCAAGCAACTTCTGCTAACAGCCACTAGATGACATTTCCAAAAACTATATAAAAGGAAAGGTTGCAAACTCTTTCCTTTTCAGCCACAGGATGCATTATTAATAGGATGCATTTTGTTTCCTTTTGTGAATGTTCTGGCCAACAGCAAACCTAATATATGTATATTTCTAAAGAAATTATAAATTTATTTTTAATCCAACATTTTTTTTCACTTCAAAAGTAATTTTTAGTGGATACCTGTGTTGAAATACTCTGTTTTTTATATAATAAACAAAGTGTATTACACACTTAAGAAAAATAAAGAAATTTTTTTTTTGATGGGTTTGAATTTGTGTCTTCCTTTGTAGGAGAAACCACCATTTGATCTGGTGGAATTTAACCCACTTGGTTACAGAAATCATCACAGACCAGTAAGGTTCCATTTACACATTGCAAGAATGCACACCTCCTCATTCAGTTATTCTTGAAAGTCTATATCTGCTCAGATTTATTTCGAAAACATGATCAAAGCAATTTTTAAAGAATTAATGGATTTATTTTTAATCTCACATTTTTTACATTAAATGTCGTTTTTAGCTGATACACATGTTTGAAATAGACACTCCATTTTTTTATTTTAAACAGTCTGTATGATGTTCATCAACTAGCGCACTTGAGAAAAGTTAATAAAGTGAATGTGCTTTCTAGTAGGGTAGAAACTGACATAATGCACACTATAAAATAAAAAACAGCATTTACAAGGTGACCATGGTCTCTTTATCAAAATACATTATAAAAGCAAACAGCCAAATATGTGGAAATTGTTACAAAATGAGGAATAAATATTGATACTTTTTAACTAATTTAATACACCTCCATATGGGTACCATTAGTTGCATAAAGCACATCAAGATGGTACTCGATTTCTTGCCATGTTCACTGTAGCATAACTTCATGAATGGTGGCAATGGCATCAGTGATCTTTTGCTTTAAATCAATGATGTCCAATATCTTTGTTCAATATACAATATCTTTAACATAACCCCATAGAAAGAAGTCCAAGGGGAGTGATATCTGTTGAACAATTTGGCCAGGGAATTGGGCCATCCCTTCTAATCCACTGGCCTGCCAATTTTAGGGGTTCATTTAACAGTACCTCTTTCATCAACAGAATATCTAAAATACCCAAATGCAATGTGATTAAAAACTTTGATAACTACTAAGTACATAGAAAAAAATCTGATTAAGATATTTCATCACTTGCTTTTGCAATATATTTTTTAAATTGTAAACAGACTTTGTGGACACCTTGTCTTTCAAACATGGGCATCCTCTAAAATAATATGGTGTTTAGGTTTTTTTTCTTTCCAAAGTAATAGTGATTGTTCAGCATTTCCATTTTGGTCATATGGTCATTTCCCCCACCAGAGTGAATTTAGCTGGTGGGTTCATAGTATATACATGTCAGTTACCCTTGTCATAACATCTTTAACTTACTGAGATGAGTATAAAATATTCATTTTCACAAAAAACTGTTGCCAACTTCTTAATGATTGCATGATAATGCATGTAGCTTTTAGTTGTGTTCAGTCACTGTCCATTGAGAAATTATTTAGAAATATAGGAAATAAATTGTGTAGCTACACAAAAATAGAAAGGGCCATGAGACAAGGTTGTGTCTTCTCCCCAGATTTATTCAACCTCTACAGCAATGCTATCCTAAGTGAAGTGGAGATGCTACCAAGATTTATTACTGATGAGCATCATTATAATAAGTTAATATATGCAGATGGAACTGTGTTGATGGCCAACTCAGATGGAAAACAAGGCCTCCTAAACAGGGTGGTAGAAGAAAGCTGGAAAAAAGGATTAACCATCTTCTACAAAAAGACAAAGTGTGGTCATCAGCAGCAGAAAAAGCCAAAGTTGTGAGTTAAATATTTGAGAAATAAACAGCAAGCTAACACACAAATTCCTTGCAGTGGATGCTGTAAAATCTTCCATAGATAAGGGGGAAAAAAGAAGCAGTAGAAATGTGGTTCTGAAAATTCCATAGATGGAGCAAGTAAGCAACAGGGAATTCTTAAATAAAATGGTAACAGAAAGAACACTTATACTCAGTATAAGCTAGAGACAACTGAAAATCATTAGACAAATAATGAGGAAGGAGGACTTGGAAATTGATCTAGGGAGACAAGCTTGCTAACCATTACACAACAAAGTGCTCCATGTTTCATTAAGTATGACTGGACAAGGAATATTTTGTAAGATTTTTATTTCATATTTCAAGTGTCCTCAGAATTTTTTTTTTTTTTTTTTTTTGAGGACAGTGTGTGGAGACTGAAATGTTTCTGTAACTGATATATATAAGAAAAGGCTAAAATGCTAACCAACTTCACAACCCATGTTTCAACTGTGAGGTCTCCTCAGGCAAGTGGAAGGATGTCCAAGCCAAAGAAAACTACTCCAATATACCAGAACAACGGAAATGAGAGGGTAAAAGTATGATGATGATTTGAGAAAATTTGTAAGCGATGAAAAGAGTGGGGGGAAAAGATATATATATTTCATCACTTTTTATAAAGTGCACTTGTTATATATCCATTATGCTTTTTTTAGTTATTTCAAATCAGTTTTGTTATTAAGTGTCTTAATACCTTTCATAAACAACAAACTTCTGCATGTTTGTTGAAGCTTATATAATTTTTATACTATTATTCCTCGAACACAAGGCCTAAGAGTCACTCAAGGTAGATTGTTACTAAATGAGTTTGTTATCAGGTCATACCATGAGGAAGTAAGTTAGTATAAAATGTATATCATGTATAGGATGGATAAGAGTTTAATTTAGACTTGAAGAGATTATAGTTGTTGTGATTGGGGAGCATCCTTTGAGGAGTCTATTCAACAATGTAACAGTCCTTCTGAAGACGGTAACTGAGTTGAATTTTCTCCTTATGATGATGAAAGGAATGAGGATGTGTTGATTCAGTGTACATGACCTATTGGGTCTTAGCTGTGAGGACTTGAACTAGTGGAACTAAGGAATGTAGTTTTCTTGAATATTTGCCATGAATATTGTAGCAATGTTTCATTTGTGGGGAAAGAGGTGGTAGGGTAGAAAACAATTTTGAAGTGTTTTTTGATGACCTGATTTTTTCATGGTCAGCTTATCTTACATTTCTAATTCTTGTAACAACAGTTATCAGCTTCAGCATTTTATTTCTAAAATACTCCAAAAATTTATGGGCATTCCAGTCATGTATTATTTCATTTTCTCTTAAGCTACAATCACCGAAGTTAAGGAATGTCTAACTAGATGGGTGTCTGCTTGGGAATACCAGATACTTTGGATGTGTTGGTGGTGTAATCGATAATGCTTTTGAATTTTTAATCAGAGAGCCAAGTTTCAATTCCAGTTGTTTCATTATATTCACTTAGATGCAAAAAACGTCCTGGGTATGACGTTAAACTACATCCGCGTCCTGGGTATGGTGATAAACTACATCCAACAGCAAGGACACGGATAATGTTTTCGGAAAAATAATGTTGCCAGCTATACGTTTTTGGAAAAATAATGTTGCCAGCTATACGTTTTTGAAACAATAATGTTGCCAGTTATACGTTTTTGAACGTCCTGGATATGGCGATAAACTACATCCAACAGTAAGGCCTCAGATGGTGTTTTTGGGAAAATAATGTTGCCAGCTATCCGTTTTTGGAACAATGTTGCCAGCTGTACTTTTTTTTTTTTTTTTTTTGAAACAGTGGTGTTGCCAACTATACGTTTTTTTTGAAACAATAATGTTGCCAGCTATACGTTTTTTATTCCATACAAATAGGCATTTAAAATTCATATAAACTGGATTTGGCATTAAATAACCCACAGTGGTTGATATGCCATAAAACCCAAACAAACAAACAAACAAACTTAGATGCAAAAACCCTTGCAAAAAGGTATTTATGCATTTCTTCTTTCGCACAACTATGAGTTGGTGGATGGGGACTTGTATCATTAAATCATTATTATCTCCAAAAAGAAAAAAATTCTTACAATCAAGTGTCTCTTAAACCTTCTGTTGAATAAAATTGAACATAAAATAAGTTTCAAGATCCTCAACAAAATCCAGAGACAGATATGCAATGTCGGTGGTCCTGGTCTGGCAACTTATCTAGTCACTTTCTCAAAGACGCACCATCACTTCCCTCTGTCTTTTCTACAAGTACTTTCATGGTAACTAGTTTCCAAACTGCATGAATTTAAGTGTGTTACTAAGTTGGTGTATCAGTCCTACCCTTTCACTGTTGAAATGATTAAATGTAGCCATCTCTTCTTTTCCAATAGCTTCATGTCTCGCATTTCCTGTCGGTGAAAATCCCTTCCTCTTACTTGCTTCCCTGACAGTTATAGTCCTCAAATATACAAATGTAATGTCTATCGATATCTTCTGATGCCTTGATCTAATTCCCCAGCCTTCTCTTTATCCTTTCCTCAATTACGTCTCTTTACTCTTGCTCCCACCTCTCTGTAAGCCCTTGCATAAAAAGTAAGCTTTGCAGTTGAAGTCTGTAAAAATAGATAATACTTTTGATAAACCGAAAAGTGCAAATGACTGAATCTTTACATTTTTTTTTTTTTTTTTTTTTTTAGAATTACAATAATGATCAACTTAAATTAGGTTCAAAGTGTTTGCACAGACTCCAGAATCTTTAGAAAACCAGAGAAAAAGCCATTTACATGAATAAGCAGAATTACAGTAAAATTGTTTTTAAGATGATGTTGCCTTTCTGTTGTAATAAGATTCACGATTGAAATTAACATTTATTTTTAAATTTCAGCTTGATGGAAAATTAATAATTAAAATCAAATATTTCTCAATTTTTTCTTTCAGTATTAAGATTTTTAATTACACAGAAAGTTTCAGAAAGGAGGCATCTTTGGTACAAAATTTGGTTGACTCGGTACTTTAAAATGAAAAAAAATGATTTACAAATATCTTTAAAAGAAGGCTCATTTCCTTTAAAAAAAAAAGCGATAATTTTAATTTCAAGCACTATTCATACAATATTCTTGCAATTAGTCATTTAAATAATATTTCTATGTATCATTTTTACTGCTTACTAAGTTTAAGTTAGTATGACATAAGGCCAGGTTGGAAAATGAAAATCTGTCTTTCTAATAAGTATTTTGTGCTTTAAAAATCTCCATTCAAAATACTATCTTTTTATCTTGGTATGAACACTTAATTGGGAGTCCAGTGCAAAATAATCCTCTGAAATATAAAAAAGAAACCATCATTTTACTTAGAAAGTCATGTAAAACTTATTAATTTAAATCTGAATTTCTGAGATGAGGAGTTCTCATTATTTACATGTGGACAATATTCGTCATTTTTTTTTCATTGTTATCTCAATGTTTCAGCCATTGTGTCATCTGACCTTCATCAGTTTTATATAAATCTGAGTAACCTACAAAGAATTCTGAAGTGAATCCTTTATTTATTATATGGGGTTAGACTTTTCTCATTCCACTACCAATGTCTCAGGACATCCCGTCTTGTTCTTATTTTTAGTACTGCTCAGTTATTGCTCACCCTGTTTCCACAGAGTCCAAGTACACACTGCCTGGCCAAGTGATTAAACTTACAATTACTATTGCACCAAATTCAGGCCATGAGGACCTCCATAGTAGGCCTAGAATGGAAATAAATGTATGGCAGCTGCTACTAAAGGAAGAAAAAGAAATGACAGCAAGTCAACACCTGTAGAAACAGTTTTTAAAAAAAAAAAAAAAAAGAGAGAAAGGCTTCAGTGAGTGCATTCAAGCATGACAAGCAGAAGCAGTATTCATTGGCAGGCAGATTAGGTTTAAGGCTCCAAATTTCTCGATAGAGAACTTGGAATAGCTTACTTGATTAAAGCATTGGTTTGTGAGTTTGGTGACATAGTAACTGTGAGTTCAAGCCATGGGTCTTACAATGTGTACTTGAACCCTGTGGAAACTGGGTGAACAATAACTGGGTAGTGCTAGAAATAAGAATTAGACAAGATATCCCAAGACATGAGCAGTGGAATGAGATCAGTCAACCCCCAGTAGATTAAATTTGGAATTCCTTGTGGATTCATATATGATGAAAGCACAATAGCCAAAACAACAATGAATAGTCCGCATGTAGATAACATACATTATTATTATTAATATGAGTTCCAATAAAATATCAAATTGTCTTTAGAATAACAATGTGACTTCATGATTTTTTGCAAATTGAATGAAACTAGCAAGCCAATTTCAAATACCAACTGGTGATGCTTATATTCACTTAACATAAATCCTTTTGTGAAAGACATGACACCACTTTTCCCTGCATTCTGATTCAACACTTGCTATCTTAGCATCTATATTGTTATGGATGCTATGGCAATTAATGAAGAGGAATATACATAGGTATATCCATAATTCTGTTCCTAATAATTTCAGACATAATTCATTTTTTTTTTTTAATACACTTGACTGAAAACTTCTGCAGTAAGCCATATTACATTCACTTATGTGTAAATACCATTCGGAAATATATGAATACATCTTCCGAGCTATGGGTTAAATAGTAGGACTTGTATCTGGAAAATCACTGATATTCACTCAGAAAATTAATACAATATTGATTCATGCAAAAGTATTATGATTACACTCCAAAATATGTTTCAGCTTTAAATAAACCATAAAATGTTGATAAGCTGTAAAAATAAAGGAATAAATGACTCTCCAGTAAAAAACATAGGTTAAAATTGATAATTAAAGATTCTGCATATCCTTATAAGCTGCACATACTTCTTTATCCTACATCCATACCTCATTTGATAACACTCTAGTTTGAGTGGTTCTTGGCCCTTGTGTAAAAAAATTTAACTATGTATATATCAGGATGCAGACATATTGGGCCCCCTTTAGTAGGTGAGTAAGCATTTGTGTAGGCCACATTCTTACAATTGTCCTGGGTATGACAATAAACTATATCTGGCAACAAGGCCTCTGATCGCAAATTGAGGGGTTTTAAGGAGCATTAAAGCACCCCCTTAAATGCTGTTATTCCCAGATCTACTGTGACCCGGGATGGTAGCCCCTTTTAGGGTCCCAGCTATGGGGAAATAGTGAACACCAAACAAAAATCAGCAGTACATTTTTATAGTAAAATTACCAGCAATACATTTTTTTTCTAAAAAAAATTACCAACAATAAATATTATGATCTATAAACTATATACCTTTTTCTCTGGAAGTAAAAAAGTATGTACAAAATATTTATATTTCTTGGCACTAAATAACCCATAGAAATTGAAATACTTCTAAACAAAATCAACCAACCAACAACCATACCTACAACTATCCTATTTGCTCAAGCAATAGCAAATAAAATGGTGTTACACACATTATCAACCTTGACATGAGTCAGTTGTAAGACATCAGCTAATAAGATAATTTTGTTGTTCTCTACTTACAATAGAGATTAGATTAGATTTCACTTCAGTGCCATTGCTTTTAATGTAAGAATCATTTATCGATGCAGTTACCTTGTCTTGTTTCTTGATATCACACCATCTCTCTCCATTCCTGTGACCCATTCTGTATAAACACTTGCTCATGAAATGCCTCATTAAGAATCTTAAACCTCATTGTTTTATTTACATTGTTTACTGCCCAATTAATGCATTCATTATTACAATGTTTAGACCATTGGAATTTCTGGCTTTCTTCTGGTTCCTACCAATCTGGGAAAAATTTAGGGAATTTCATGCTCAACCTTTTGTACACTCTGCAGGGCAGACTGTTCTTATTCTGCTGTCCATTTCTAGGGATATTTGGTCTTGTTCTTTATTTTTAGTACTGCTCATTTATTCCTCACCTTGTTTTCACTGTCTGGACTACCCAGCCCAAGGATTGTTCTCAGAATTATTAGGTCACAAAGTTCACAAACAAATATTAGGTTGGTGCAAAAATAATGTCAGTTTTGACATACTTTTTAACGTCAAAAACGACATTATTTTTGCACCAGCCTAATACATTAATGGTTCAATATTGAAGCTTAAACTAGGAGACTTAGAAGTTTGTCTTAATTCATCAAGTCTTTTATTTCATGAGAACAAAGTAGAAAACAAAACTTAACTTGAAAAAAAATTCTGTTCTCTGTGCTGTCTGTGGAAAGAAAAAAAATCCGAAAGCAAGTTCAGGTTAACTTCAGCAGTCTTCAAAATACAT
>OZ010579.1:87137418-87339918 GCA_963932145.1 Acanthosepion lycidas
TAAAAGTGAAGGGAGTTATAGAGAGGTAAAGAGATTAAGGTTGCTGTGGTGGAATTGGTCTAAGATAAAAAAAGATGGTTGAAGATGAATGCTGACCTAAATTTAATATATCAACACATGTATAGAAAGGAAGAAGGAACATAAGGTTCAGTTTTAATATTTTATGTTATTTAGGATCTACTTGGATTACTTACCCACGGATTTTTTTTACCTGTGTGTATGTATTATTTTTACATATATGCTCTGCCTTTAGCAGAACCATTAAGCCCTGTCAATACCTCCTCAATAATGGACTATTCTGTTTTGATCATGTGGAAAGACAAAAAAGACATATCAGAGATGCCATTTGGTTTTAGTGAGAAAATGAAAGAAAGGGAAGGCAAAAGGGTTGAATCTTTCTTTCAGTGCAATGGAAAAAGTTGCCGCTTTCAAATCTTTTCAATTTTACCCCCTTATTTGTTTAAATAACAACCATCATTCGTATTTATTATTGTTCTTGCAATACTTTGTAAATACAGGGTGCAATGGGTAAACCATCAGCATTTTATAGTTTTAATTTTGCACATGTGCATTGTTTGTTTTTGATTTTGTCAGCAGCACAGCACCGTATAGTACGGTCAGTTGGGCACTGTCTATGAGAAAAAGAGCACCACAATGTAATTTGCAATTCACTCCACCGGAAATTTGAAAACAGCATACTATACTGCTTGGCCAGGAACTCTAATACAAACATTTCAGAGTATTTAGGTGTCAATCTGAGGAGAATGCAGTGGATTCAGAAAGAGTTGCATGAGTGTAATGGTGATTACAAAGGTATGTCAGCTCAGAAAACTCACTCTGATCATTAGCATAAGAAAAGAAGTCCAAGATTTGTTGGTGAGGGCATCAGACTCAAGACAGAGGCCTACTTCAAGTGCCTTGTAGAGGTAGTGCAGCACTGGATCAAGAGGGTGGGTATTGGAAGACCCACTATCTGCACCATGCCACACAAGCAGGAGAATGCAATCATGGCTATCAGACATTGAATTTCATTTATGTAATTCATATATATATATATATATATATATTATAATATTTGTTATTCAAATTTTTAATTGTTAAACAGTATGCATAACACCTATCAGCCCTCACTTTTGAGAAATCTTTGTAAAGATAATGCGATAACCTACAGGGATCAAAACTGCATCCCCCTTTGTAGGGGAAACCAATGTTTGATCCAGTATGCTTTATTGCTTGATCACAAAGAATGACACAGCAATCCAGGTTCTGTTTTCCCTTTTTAAGAAAAGCACATCATCTTCATTCAGATTATTTTCTTCATATCTGCTTGGTTTTGTATCTGAAACTTAAACAGGCTAATTTCTACAGAACTAATCGATTTTTAATATTTTTCATCAGACATTTTTATTATTTCAAATAGCAGATACTTCTTATTTGAAATAGATGCTTCATTTTTTTTTTTTTGTATTTAATAATCAGTTTGTATTATGCCTTTCAGTCTATGTACTTGAGACAAATGGTGGCACAGGTATAGTTCCTGCTAGGGAATGCATTATCTTTACTAATATCTCAAAAATAATAATAATATATATATATATATAATGTTTTGTTGTTTAAAAGAATTAATCTGTTTATTTATGTGATAATATATATTATGTAAGGGGATGTGGGAAAATATGAATGATGATGTCAGTTGTAATTATTGCTCCAAGAAGACATGCTGAAAATCTAAGATGTTTTCTTTTTAATTTCCAACCTTATGCTACTTATCTATAAATTCCATCATTGAAAACATTATTTTATTAGGTTGGTGTAAAAATATCGTTAAAAAATATGATATTATTTTTGCACCAACCTAATAGTTTGATGGAATCCATTTAAAGGATGAAACATTTTGAATAATTTTCTTTAAACTTTATTACCCAACATTGTTTTGATATATAGAAATTTATATAACATATTCTCACTCAACCACCCACCCACCTGCTAACTCACAGTATCTTGACTTCTGTTACTTTCCTACCACCATAACGTAGCTCTTGGTACCTTTTCTATAAATATTTTCATAGTAATTATTCTGATAAACTTTCCATGACGCTACCTAGACTTTATGAATTTATGTACAGTACTAGATTTTCAAGATCTTACCAATCTCGGTTGAATTGGCTAGATGCAACTGTAAGTTCTATGCTAACAGTTACTTCTCTCACACTTCTCACTTGTAGAACTCTGTTCTAGCTCCATGCTTACCAGTCAACTTTGAACTTCAAAATTTTAAATGCAATGTCAATCATTATCTAGTGTCTTCTTGATTACTCTTCTTTTATTGTTATCATTCCTTAATAATGTTTCTCTTTTTGCTTATTCTTCCACACTTTTGTGTCTAGGTGGTGTTACTTCCTTGCTTGGGGTGAAATTACTAATATATGTAAGTGGCAATAATAATGTTAGCCTTGCTATGTTCGATGTCGGAAGCCTCTTTGCTAATGTCCTGTCAAAGAAACTATAGATATGACAAAATATATATAAATTTTCCAATATAAAACTAAGAATTCTATGTAAATGTTTATCTATCCAGCATGACACTATTACATTTTTATGATGATTATAGTAATATTTATATAAGGGTTAATGAACATATCCATGGGGTCATCTCTCAATACTACTTTATCTCATTTCTATATATAATATACAAACATATACAACAAAATATTTAAGTTATTTTAATGCTATTATTTATGTTTGAGACATTGGTAACATTTTCATATTAACAGAAAAAAACTAATGTAAACAAAAAAAAAAATTTTTAAATCTATTGAGTAAACTTCTGTTCTGTACTTAATCACTTTTATTGCTTCATTTCATAGCATTGTTACATTCCTGTGCTGGCCTATTTTGGAAATAACCGGAAATTGCCATTTACTATAAATAAATGACAATAGACATTTATGAGAGTGTCTCATGAACACCATAATTTCGGTTTTGAATGTATATTCTTCAGTATAGACTAGAAGTAAATGACATACTCAACGCACCATATCCTATCAAAAAACAGCTTGTATTGTATGCCACTCTATATCTATGAGGCTTATGGCCATATCGCATTTAAACACGAGTTCCTATATGATCACAGAAGTTAAGCAACATCAAACCTAGTCAATGAGATCTTTAGATCAAGTATATAAATGTTTTATATTCATTAGAAAATCAAATATGAAAAAAAATTTACTGCTTGTTATCTTTAATCAAACCTGTATTCATAAAAGACTACTACACACAAACACACAGATGCTTGCAGCCACATCATGTTGAAACACTACTTCCTGTATGTTCACCAATGTTAAGCAACATTAAGCCTGGTCAGTACATAGATGGGTAACCACTTGGGAATACTAAGTGCTGTGATGTTAGGTGTGCAGTTGATGTAATGGATAAAGGCTCAGAATTGTTAACTGGAGAGCCAAGTTCAAATTCCAGTTGAGTTTGTTATATTCACTTATGTTCAAATACACTTTGGAAAGGTATGAATCCACCTTTTCTCCCCCAGCTATGAGTTAAATAGTAAGACTTTTATTCCTAAAACCATTATCTCTGAAAAAAATAATAAATAAAATTGTGTACAAAATATTTAAATTTTGACATTAAATAACCCATGGTAGTGTTGATATGCTGCTAAACAAAAACAACAAAGCACTGTATATATTTGCTGGTCTGGAAATAGCAATAAGTGCTAGTTAATTTATAAAAGAAATGCTAGGGACTGGTATTTCACTATTTATTGAAAATATATAATGTGATGCTTCGAAATAGAGAATAATTATCTTGATAACCTCCATTGTTCAGCCACACATCGCAGACATTAGTATACCGTGTAACGAATTATTAATGAGGTAACAATTTTCCATTTTTTCTGAAAACTACATGTTGAAATTTAATGAAATTTTCACAGAATGGTGGCAACAGATATATGCACAGGTTGTGTAAAAATTGTAAGGTTTTGCACAGGTCTAAACAAACCACAGCCATTTGCATGAGTTACACAATACTTCAGAGCTCCAAATTATTAATGAATGACTTCATAATCATGCAATTATGGGTTACCATTGTGACTTTACCACTTCTGAGAAGTCTGTTATAACATCTGAACTTGCAAAATGTGAATCAACATTAGAAATATCCAAAATGATTGGAAATTATCATTAAACTATGAAAAAGTTTGTTGCGGCTCCTACGAAGATACTTAAGAGGGCCAATAAGAATTACTCAATGGTTGTTTCCCAACATTCTCTGTCATGAATTAAACATGAAGCTGTAAATAACCCAGGCCAGACCAGTGGAGAACTTTTCAGGTGCATTGGAAAAACAACTGTGTCCATAGCTACTTGATATCAGCTTTTAAAAAGGTCAGGAAATCATTGAGACTGGTGACAATGTCTCCATTGATGAAAAGACACATGCAGAAACATCTGAATTAGACATAAGATTCCATGAAGGTTGACTTTTTGAAGGTTTTGTTCACTGATGAATCTCATGCTACCATTGATGGCCCTGACAGTTGGAACAAAGGTTGTCATAAAGAGATGACATCATTATCAACACTTGTGTCGCCAACAAGGAGGAGTGGGTATCATAATTTGGGATGGTATTATTGGAGGTATCATGGTTGAAAAGTGCCTGGCAGTGTTAAAATAACCACAGATCGTCTTCCTGAGAGAGAGAGAGAGAGAGAGAGAGAGCACCTTGAACCTTGGTTAAAAAAAAGCAAAGAACCACGTTTAGGAGAACCATCTTATTTATGCAAGATAATGATCCCTTATATGCAACCACATAAAACTACAAATACCTACAACAGTTAGTTTTTTTTATGGACCTCAGAAAAGGAACTGGCCAGACAATTTCCCAGACTGAAACACAATCAAAAATTTGTGAGGCTATCTAAAACAACAGGTTTATAAGAATGGATGGCAATTTAGAAGCAAACAGGACTTATGGTTGACAATAGGGAATATATCACATGGAATTACATCAGAGGAGATCCAGAAATTGACATGTTCCGTGGATTAGCACTTTATCTGTGATTTCAAGAGGATCACATAACCCTTATTAATCTGCTCCATTATTGTTTTTTAATTTTGTGTACTTTTTGATTTCTATCTATTTCATGTTGGTTACTCTATATATCCATAACAATCTGTATATGAAGTAATTAAAATGTTATTTTCTTGTTTGCATGAGTTTTAATTACTCTTCGCTGATAATTTGGAATGGTTATAATTTAAGTAAATTAGATAAATAACTAGTTTCTGTGTATTTTTGCAGAACTTTACACTTTTTACAAGGCATGTGCATATAACTGTTGCCATCATTCTGTGAAAAATTTTGTTAAATTTCAACATGTAGTTCTTGGACAAAATGGAAAATTTTCACCTTGTTAATAATTCATTACAGTGTATATCTGTGACATTAACACCTTAACTAAAACAGAAATAATCAATAGAGTTGCTGAAAATGAATGCCAAATATGCCTTGTTCTCAAAAATATTTTATATATAGATATGTCATACAAGAAATTATATGCAGAGAAACTATAGTACATAGAGGTAAAACAAGAAGTGTGAAAGAGTGAAAATTGAGTGTCTTGTAAGATTTCAAGAAGGGAAAACAGCCAGCATTTGGTACCATGTGGTTGCTATTTGCTCTACCTTCATAGCAACCAGTTTTTGTCACCCTATCAGCTGATGTCATTTACTAGCTGTCAATGACCCTCATAAATTTGTTCTACCAAAAGGGAGATTAATCTTCTGATGCATTCCTACATATATATATATATATATATATATATATGTTGTCTGTCGAATTCAGCTTTGATACCATTATGCATCGGCAGATTGATGGTGTAGCGATGGGTTCTCATTTGGGTCCTGTTTCAGCCAATTTTTTTGTCAGTTTTCATGAGCTGTCTTTATTTTCTCAAGTTGATCATCTCATGCATTATAATTACACTGATGATACTTTTTCCTCTTTAATAACGAGGCTGAAACTAACTCATTTCTCACTTCACTAAAATCTGTTCACTCCTCGCTTAAGTTTACCATTGAAAAGGAGTCTAATTGTTGTCACTATTTTTTGGATGTCCTTGTTCATAGGATGTGATAAGTTTTTGACTTCTGTCCTTAGGAAGGCTACTTTTTTTTATGCACATTGAACTCTTTTTGCCCCCCAAAATTTAACATTAATCTTATTAAGACACTTACTTACCCACAGGGCTCTTATTATTTGTTTGGAAGTTTTTCTTTGCAAGGAAATTGATTTTATTAAGATGACACTTTCCAGAAATGGATATTCCTTAGATGTTTTGGATAGTGTTTTTCTTGGTGTTATCAATAATTTTTATATAGATAAGCCACGTAAAGTTAAAAAATGTCCTGTTTATTTGCATCTTCCTTTCATTGGTTCGGAGGGTGAGTCTTTGGCTAGGCAAATTTCACTTGCAATTGGCAGGTGTTATTTTTCTGCTGAGCTTCAAGTAATATTTGTTACTCAACCTATTCTTCCATTTGCAAAGACGTACTTTCCTTCCATCATGTTAACTCTGTGATTTATAAATATGAATGTAGTTGTGGTCTTGACTACATAGGGAGGACTTTGGATTTTAGAATAAAACAACATTTGCCTCCCAGAATTTTGAATCCGGGCTCTACCAGGCTTTAGTGTTGACCATTTTTCTATTTTGTCTTTGTGACACTCATCATATCAAATCTTAAGGTTCTAGAGTCCCCGGGTATCAGATTCAACAAGCTTTCTCACTCTAAGCAAAAGGATTGCTTGCTGGGTCTGAATATTATTCGTCGCTAGTTTTCTTAAATATTTTTCTCCGACTCATTGTCCCATTCTATAAATTTATTTACACGTTTTTTTAATTCCCAGAATAAACTTGATAATCTAGGATTAAACCTGTCGTTTTTGGGTTTGTTTTTTAATTTACATCAATATGCCTTGTAATTTGAATAAGAAATTACTCTTGTTCCTTGCTGTTCTAAAGTTTTGTACTACTAGAAATCTATTTAAACATATATATATATATATATATATATATATATATATATATATATATATATATATGTGTGCGTATGAGAGCATGGCTGAAGTTTTTTTTTTACACTTATTAGTGTTGATAATAGAATCTATTTTTTTATTATATTCATTATTATCCTTGCAGATATATAATAGCTGTTATAAATAATTGATCAGCCATACTAAATTAATTTCTTCTTTGCGTGCATTATTTTGTAAAGAATCATTTAACCTAAAGCATCGCTTGTTAACAGTAGTTTCCGAAACAATATCGTCAATGAACAAATAAAATTAGCTTTAGATAATTTTAGATAGAATAACACAGGAAACCAACCTGATATAAACAAATATAAAAATGGCATAAATTTATTTTATATAATAACAAAACACATCTTAATCAAGAAGAAAAAGTAATAAAAATGCATAATTTGCTGGTACATATCATTTCATCATTGTAATATGTAAAAATTTATCATTTAAAATGTTTGAAATATCTAATCTAAATAACAGGAAACAGGACCTTAAAATAACAGCTATGTAAAAAAAAATGTTTTTTATTAATTTTTGTGCCATTTGGAAGACTGTATATTTAACAACATAATCTACAAACAATATTGGTCATACAACAAACATACTTTCTCATAAGTTAACATTTAAAAATATCTTGGCATCACATCTCTTCTTATTTTATGCTATATATCTCTCTAGGGTGTGGCAACTTAAAGCCTCCACAACTTCCTATCCAAGCTGTCTGAAATGTTTGTGTATTACTACCCTTCCCAGTCTCTGTTCTGTCATTGATTTACACTCAATGTTTTCCCTCAGCTCCTCTTGCTTTCAAGATATCTTGTAAGGTGTCAAATTCTCCAAGCCCTCTTTTCTCATAATGTGTTCTGGAAATTTCATTTGTCACTTTTAAGTGTTTTTTTTGTTTCCATTTTCCTTAAAATTTCCCAGTTGCTTTTATGCTCCCAAGATGATATTCTCAGCATCCTTCTCTACAGTCACATTTATGTTGCATCAAAAGTCTTCCTTTATTTATGAAGAAACTATTCAATATCCACTGAAGAATTGATACTGCATTCTCAGACACAGTTAAGTTTTGCAAGTCCCATGGATTATATGTAAAAAAAAAAAATGTCTTAAACATGGGAACACTTATATACAATACATGCTTATTTAAAATGTAACATTCCTAAATATGCCAGAATGTAGCTAATACAAACTTTTATCTATGATAAGGGCAACATAAATGTTTCTATTAATGACTTGAAATGATCAAAAAGTGCATAAGTAAACAGAGAATTTCTATATATTTTGATTCTGATATGTAACAAATAGAAAAAATCATTAAAATAATGAATAGCCAAACTATGTTGGGTTTTTTTTTCAATAAAATTTTCTCAAAACACACACACATATATATATATATATATATATAATTATTTATTTAAAAATATGATTCCAACACGCTACATAAGAGTTCTCATGTATCGAGCACTATATTTTAAAAATAATAACAAAAATACTAAAGAACTTTGGATTATTTACCTAACCAGTTCTTTCCTATTTTTTATATATTTTCACACACACACACACACACACACACACACATATATATATATAATATATATATATATATATATATATATATACTCAAATTTAACACTTTCTTGAGGGGAGATATCCCACAGATTGTCTTGAGGCACCCTTTGTGGAAAATGTCATGTTGGTATAGATGGCAGCAATACAATGTCAGTGATTCAGAACCATACAGCAAGATGGTAAGGATTGCAGCCTTGTAAAAATGTACTTTAGTGATGGGCTTAATGCAATGTACATTCCAAAGGCAATGATGAAGTTTACCAAATGCTGTGCTGGCTTTAACAATTAGTTTGGCAATCATGTAGTCAATGGTGCCACTAGAATTGACTTTACTTCTGAGGTAGGTTGCTTTAACATATTTGAGATTTTGACCATCAACCTGAACAGGAGTTTCTGGGAAGTGGGAAACTGGTTTCATTCTGCTTGACACCCCAGATTTGCTTTTGTGTAGAAGAAAGCTTGTGAATTACTTCTGTTTTCTTTATGCTTATAATCAAGCCAAAAGCCTTGCACACTGCAGAAAAGCAATCAACAAGAAATTGCAATTCATTGAGAGATGTTGCAGTCAATGCTGCTTCATCAGTGAAAAAGAGGTCATAAATTATGGCTGTTCTGACTTTTTCTTGGCCTTAAACCACTGCTGATTGAATAGTCCACTGATTTTATGAAATTGGAACTTAACACCAACATTTGTACCACCAAAAGTATGTTTGATCATGACAGAAAAGAGCGAACAAGACAGGTGCCATGACACAGCCTTGTTTGGTGCCATTTGCGACACCAAATAGAGTGGAAGTATTGCTATCAGATACAACAGAGGCTTTCATCTCTCCATGGAAGGAAATGATGACATTAAGCATGGTGACAGATATGCTGAGTCTCTGACTGGGTAGCTCCTACCCAAATATGGCTATGGCACTCCATTTTTAGGCCTAATATGCCTCTTGTAAAGGTAAAACAGTAGATACATACTGGAGCAGTACCCAACCATTTTACCTGCATCTTTAGTGGTGGATCATATGTATGAGCTCCACTTGAGGTTACAGGTGATTTTAAGATCCAATAATTTCTCAAAAAACAGAACCTCCCCAAAAGGACATCTATTGTGCCTGGTGGTAGTTTTATCATTTCACACATTAGATTTGGAAATGGCTAAAACTTTAGCTAAAAGTATTTTTTTAAAAAAGGTAAAAACCATTGCACACTCTGTAATATATTGTCAAATCATTAAAAGTGTCAAGAATGTTAGTTTGGATGATCCTCAAATGATTCACCAAGATTATAGATGTGGGAAAACAGTCAAGGAAAAATATCATACATGAACTGTTAAAACCCCAGAGCTCATCAAATCCACCCAGGAGAAGCTGAGAATAAATCCAAAGAGGTCTCTAACAAATCTTGCAAATGAATGTGTCTACCTGAATCCTGTCAACCATTCTCCATAAAGACCTTAAGACATCTCCTTACAAATACTGAAATAAATTTTTGTTATCTGCAAGCTATGTGGAGAACAACAAGCCAAATGCCAAGTCCTTCTTGAGCACTTTTGGGCAGGTATACTCTTGAGCCTTGTGTTCTGTAATGAAAAGAAATTTGACATTCAACAGCATTTTAACAGTCAGAATGATCGAATTTGGTTTTGGAGACAATAAGCCTCAGAAAGTTACTTAACAACAAGGAGCAGGTTCTGTGATGGTGTGGTCTACTTTGACAGGAAAAGGTCCTCTGGTTTTTGTTAAATTCTACCTAGAAAATTAAGTGAAAGGAATTCTTGAGTTGTCACTGTTGCCTTTCAAAAATGACTTTGGTTATTCCAATAAGATTCAGCACCCTCTCATGGATGGCTAGCAACTTATATGTCTCACATCATCTCAAAAGGAAGAATGCCCTCCATCATCCTCAGACCTGAATCCTCTTGACTACAGCATCTGGGGAATTTGGAAAACAAGGTTTCTGCTACACCTCACCACAGATTGGAATCACTGAAGGCAAAACTCCTGAAGGAATGGGATAAAATCCCTGAAAGTGTTATCCATGCCTTATTCACCAAGTGTCTTGGGCAAGTTGTTGATACAGAAGGAGGGCATATTGAATAGATTGTTTCAAATAATTTTATGGACATTTAGTTTTTGCTTCTGATTTATAAAATATTTACAAATTATTTTATTTAATAAAGATAGACAAAAAATTTTGTAACACTAATTATAGAACACTATATACATACATATACATATACATATATATATATATATATATATATATATATATATATGTAAAAATGTGTGTTTATATATATATGCAATTTTTATATATATATATATATTATTTATGTATTATATATGCACAGTACTTATTGGAAAATACTCAATATCAGTGATAGAGCTAAATACTTAATTGGATTGATGTGAGTTGTGAAACTGGCTTTCATGCGCTCTGTGATCATCAGACAAATTTGTCTGACAATCGCAGAGAGCGTAAAAAAAACAAAAACAGGGTCACAAACTCACATCAACCCAACTATAATATATATATATATACACACACACTTGTTTTTGTCATGGTGGGTTAGGCAGTTGAGTACATTCCAGCAGTAACAATTGTCAGTATTCAAGTTTCATCCTACCTTTATTTTGCCTTGTGCCAGACTAAGCGAATTAAATATTGTCAGTGCCAGAAATCCTGCTGATTTTTATAATTCAATGATAATTGCACCAAGTAAATATTATTAGCGTCTTTTGTAACTGAGTCAACATCTGAAAGCTGACTAATAAGGGAGTGAGCAATTTTGTAGATTGTTGTAATGAGATGTTGAAATCATATAATCTTAATGTTCTCGTCCCTTATGGCCATGCTAGTTAGATGATGCAAGCAACTTAGAGGATTTTCATTAATCGGTATTGAAATCCTGAATTCAACTTCATTTATTCCTTCAGGTAATGGGACGACATTGAAAGCCACATTATTCGCAAAATGAGTCAAAAGTTGTTTGAAATCTTTATAATTAGAGATTTAGAATATATTTTTATTATATGAATAGATTTAAGATAGGATCATTAAGTATAATACTGTCATTACCTAAGTCCTTTCTGAGGATATATCTAGAGATTCCTGACAAAATCCAAAGCAGAAACTGCCACATTATCGGTCCTGACCTGGCATCTTGACTTTCCCACAGCCATAACATAGCTTTCCTGCGTGTTTTCCAAAAATGTTTCGATGGTAATTGTTCTAATGAGCCTTCCTCTTTTGTACCTTGTCTTCAAGAATTTAAGTGTTTGACTAGATTGGCAGTTACATAATTTAACTGTCGAAATTGTTAGTTGTAACCATAAGTTCTATGCTAATAGTTTCTTCTCCTACAATTTTCACTTGTGGAACTCCTTTCCAAGTTCTTGCTTTCATGTCAACTACGATGCTCAAAATTTTAAATGCAATCTTTTGTCTTCTTGAATCCTGTTCCTTTATTGTCCTGTTTCTTACACTCTTGTTTAACTCTTGTTTTGTCTTTCCTCACTTTGTTATGGATGAAATGATTAAAAAAAGAATAACATATTGACATAAAACAGTATTGGTTTCACCATGTTATTTTTTATGTAATAAGGAATCTTATAGAAAATAAAGAAACTTCAACTTAACATCAGAAAGAAGAGAGTTGAAATTTCTAGACTACATAATGGAGTAAGAGGGCTTGTGACATCTGATACTCACAGGACATATTGAAGGTAAGACAGACAGAGGAAAGCAATGTATAACCTGTTTGATGAGATTGAATGAATGGATGGCAGAGAAGGGTTTTGGAGAGATGGCAAAAAGACAGAAGTTATTAAGGACAGGAAATTGTGGAGAGCTATGATTGCCAACATCCTAAAGTGATACAAGCGTAAAGAAGAAAAAGAACAACAAAAAAAATAGCAATTGCTACAATGAATGATTTACACTTTAATGCCCACTTTTCCCAGAAATGAATGTGGATCTCCAAGCATCCACATGGGCAAATTCATTTATCCTCAGAATTCTAAACAAAGAGGTTAGGAATAGAACTATTTTAATCTTGCTCCTCCTGTGTTCTGTCAGAATTCTGGTAATGCAAGATTCTGTTTCTGGCACATCAAATCACCTTCAGTATTACTCATGTGTATTATATATATATATATATATATAGTTAAACCTAGAGAAACAGACTAACCTACCAAGGTTTCACCTAAGCGGATCATCAGGAAAGGCTGGCCTTCCCTGACGAACCGCTTAGGTGAAACCTTGGTAGGTTTGTCTGCTCTACTTACTGTATTGAACACTTTAATTAGTTGTTTTGTGTACTCGCATCGGGGGGGGGGGGTTGAGGGGGGTTGGACTTGCATGCTGGACGATTATTTTCAGCTAACGTACATGTTCTTGGTTCTTTCTTTTTTTTTTATACCTTTTTTTCCCCTTTGGTATTAGTTTGATTATTTGCAAATCAAGACACTGAAGGTTTTCCGAGCAAGTATAGTTTCTTATACTTATAAGATTTCTATTTATTTATATATATATATATATATATATGTGTGTGTGTGTGTGTGTTTTATACATGTGCATACCTTTTTGAGGACACTTATGTATGTGCATTTATATATATATATATACACACACACGTATGTGTGTGTGAATTTCAATCAATGAAACCCAAACAAATTACCCCATACATTTGTTTGGATATCATTGATTGTAATTCACTTATATGCTCCATAATAAAAATTATATTGAGCTCTCTTTTGTCAATCAGTTTTAATATTTTATATTAATAGACTCTACTTGGATTACTTACCCACGGATTTTTTTACCTGTGTGTGTGTATATATATATATATATATATATATATATATATATATAGGCAAAAATGTTCGCGTACACCGTGCATTTCTTTAAAATACACTTTAAGATGAGATAATTTGTATTTTTTAAAGTAGAAGATAAACTTTCAGTAAGTGCAGAGTATATGTTTTTATTTTTCAGTCTTTCTGAAAATATCTCATTTTAAGGTGCTTTTTAAAGAAATGTACGGGCATCCAATACATTTGGCCTGTAGTGTCTGTGTATATATATATATATATATATATATATATATATATATATGGGGAGAGAGAGATATTATTTTTTATTATTTTTATTCAAGTACTTTCAACTTTGCAGTCATTATCTAGAACTGATGTAAGTTCTATGCTAACTGTTTCTTCTCTCACACATCTCACTTGTGGAACAATCAATATTGTCTGTTTTCTTAGTTCTTGTTCTTTTATTGTTCCCGCTACTTAATAAATATTTTTTTCATATTCTCTAATACACAGTAACCCTTGTATCTTAGTGGCTTTATTGCCTTGCTTCAAGTAAAATGATTAAAAAAATAAAACTAAAATTAAAGAGAATCAAATGTTTTTTTTCAAATTGTACAGGGCAATGTCAAAATGAATAATTGGTAAAGTGTAAAATGTACAAAATTTTCTGCCAAGGCTGGATAACTAAGATTAATTATTGAAAGTTTTAGAAAATAACTGATTTCAATATGGGCCTAAAAATTAAGAATTAATTCTCCAATTTACCATTGGCTTAAAATATTTTTTTTAAATTTTATTTCAAAATTTGAAGAGAGAAAAGATGATTTCCAATGATTTGATGCTTTAGTTTTCTGAAAGATCAACTGCTAATGACAGAAAAAGTAGTGTCCTTTTGTTGTTGGCCATAAGTGGCCACAAAATTGAAATGTAATTATTCAAATTTCTATGTCTCTGGAACATCTATTTGGCATAATGCCTGGGAATTAAAAATTGGAGAACTAGGTTTAAATACCTGTCAACTTTGTTACATTTGCTTACATGCAAGTACTCTTAGGAAAGGTATTAAACTGCCTCTTCTTCTCCAAGCTATGGGTTAAATTGTAGGATTTGTATCTGGAAAAAATCATTGTTATCCCCCACAAAATTGTTAATGCAATATTCACTCCCCCCAAAAATCATAATTTCTAGCCTTCATACCCACAAAAAAAAAAAAACAATGTCCAAAGGTCAAAGGAGTGAAGGTAATTAAAATAATAGTATTTTTAAGGGAAGACCCATCCTTTTCAAAGACTGTTTTAGCAGACACAGAGTTTAAAGATTGCCAACAATTCATACAATCCAAAAAGTATGTTTCAGTTTTAAATAACCCACAAAAGCTCCATAAGCCATAAAAAATCAGTCAAATAAAGAAGCCCTTGTTTTGAAAGAAGCCCTTGTTTTTGCACAAAAATGATGACTTAATTTTTGTAGGAAAAATAGATAATGTTTGTTATTAGTTCATGATTTTTATAAAATTCAGCACCCAAAAACCTACTTTTCAAACAGTAATATTAATTGACATTTAGAACTCCTGTATCAATTTAATATATAGAAAACAGAATTCAAACTACATGTGCATTTGTATGCTTCAAGTGATGTTCTCTGGAAGAAAGGCTGCCACAGAGAAATCACCAAAAGAAGTTCAGTTGATAAGCATTAAAATATTTACACTTTTGTACCACAATGGTATTGGAATAAATTTATCATTTCCAGAGCAAGAATTTCAGTTGAAGAATAGACATTTTCACCTAAACTGCCATTCCTGGTTCTAGCATATATATATTTAAGCAAAATCAATTTCCTACAAGTTTAATGAAGTTAGTCTTTTTATTTTTTTCATCTTTATTAATTTTCTCTTTTTTTTCTTCTCCTCATCCTCCTCCATTTTCTTCTTCTTCTTCTTCAGGACTAATGCTATAAGAATGTTTAGTTGTAGGAAAAGAAGTTGATGTCCTACTGCAAGGTTTGATAAGAAAAAGCCAGTATTTTTTTCTAATTTCCATTTTTATTACCACCCACCACCACTGCCTACCACCATTATGCCATCTTTCTTTTATTCTATTTGTATATTTTTAATTGAACCTAGGCTTGGTTTTTCTGTTTAACATTTCTTGCTTCCTTTTCTATAAATTTAAGGAAAGCTTTTCACACTTTTTAATGATTATTCAGCATCAATCTCATTTTGTACATCCACAGCAACACATATGTTTGTGTTTATTTATTAGTATATGTGTATACACAGGTATATGTGCCAGTTAATACATATGTATACATACATGTGTGTATTATATGTTCATTATATATATATATATATATAGAGAGAGAGAGAGAAACACACAAATTATCTCTGTGTGTGTGTGTGTGTATATATATATATATATATATATATATACACACACACACATTCATATATATAAAGACACAAATTATTTCTCTTTCTCTTTATATATACACACACACATATATATAATTTCCATTTTCTTTAGTTGGTATGTCAATCCTTATAGTTGATTAAATTTAGTCAGTCTGTATTGATTCTATTAAGATCGAAAAAAACATTTCAGCCCAATCTAAGCTCTCCTGCTGAAATTTTGGGCTGAAGAATTTTGAATTAGTACAGAAAATTTGCCTCAATAACTGTTGTTTGCAAGGTTATGCAAAGGGATTGGTATCTAAACAATACTAATTTTACAAGCATAAATGTCTACTGCAGCTGCAAATGTTACTTCCCTATGAAATGAATTACTATCACTCATTGCAAATGAAAAGGCATGACTTAGTCTTTCATACTTCACATTACGTTTTATTCAAAGCTAATTAGTATTAGCCAGTGTGTGTATCCCTAGACCATCATCCAAATGTGGACCTTACTTCTTGTATTCTATGTCTGAGAGAAAATGTCTTTGCAACCTGGGATTACAGCCACATCACATTGAAGCAATGATTCTCACACAATATTTGTTTAAGCATTGTCAAGCCCACTTGGGGATACCAGGTGCTGTGAGCTTGGATATGCATATAGTGTAAAAAACACAAAAGATTGATAAGTAAAAAAAAACAGAACAATTCAATCAATAAAAAAATGTTGTTTATATAATTACCTATGATATGGTTTTTCACATATGCACACAAATCATGAACTGTCTATATTTCTGAGATGAGGTATTATGTCCATTATTCAGACTATTGTCCTCATCTTTGTCACCATATTTATTACAACGTTTCGGCTGTTGTATGCTCTGGCCTTCTTCAGGTGGTTGGAATGTCGAACTGAACCTTTTATTTCACTTACTGGGGTAGACTGTTCTAGTTCCACGTGCCATGTTTAATGGATATCAGTTATCTCCTGTTAATTTTTCCCTCTGAAAGTTTTCCTTAACCAGGTATTGAACTCACACTCTTTGGGTCTGTCACTGGATCTAACCAACGCCTTTATCCACTCTGCCATGTGTACTTGAGGACACCTGGGTATGAATTTCTGGATATTATAAACCTAATGTCTTCAGCATCTAGTTTTACCAGTGCTCATATTGCAACTTTTGTTGTTATCATCACTTTTCTCTGGCACTCCTTATTACTGGATCCCATATTGTATTTATTTCTATGCTTGGTCAGCTCAGAAGATTTTTGTGGCCTATCATATGTGCTGATTCCTTAATTTTACAAATTTTCCAATTATGTTCCTTGTCTATGATCTCAACTTGATACCACAGAGGGCAGTGATCTCTCTTCTCTCTCCATATGTGGTCAGCCACGCCTGATTTTACCACTTCCCCTTGTGTTACAGCTTTCTGGTGTTCTTGAAGCCTTACCTTGAGGGGGCAGCCTGTCTCCCCTTTCTATTTCTTTCCACAGCTGCATGGGATAGCGTACAGTCTTTAGTCATGTTCTCCTCTATGGGGGGGGGATCTTACTTATCCACTCTGCCATGTGTCCTTGAGGAGGACAAAAGGCATTGGCTAGATCCAGTGACAGAACCCAAAGAGTGTGAGTTCAATACCCGGCTAAGGCAGTGGAGAACTTTCAGAGGGAAAATTAACAGGAGATAACAGATAACTGACATCCATTAAACATGGCACATGGAACTAGAACAGTCTACAAAATAAAGGGTTCAGTTTGACATTCCAACCACCTGAAGAAGGCCAGAGCGTACAACGGCCAAAACATTGTAATAAATATAGCAACAAAGATGAGGAAAATCATCCGAATAATGTAAATAATGTACATCATGAACTTTCGGGCTGATTGGGTGAATCTGTACTCAGCAGAAAGGAGGTCTTCCCCAGGTCGATCTGGACACCGTCTTCCCCAGGTCGATCTGGACACTGAGTGAAAAGTCAGTTCTGGATATGAAATGAGGTGAGACATGGTACAACTAGAATTTATTATCCTTTACATAAATATAAAGAGATCTGATATCAATGTTTTATGCCAAATTATTCTATAAGTGCTACTAGTGTTTTTGTTTACCTAACAATTTGTATACTTAAAAATCCATTAATATTATTGACCTCCAAAAATACGTAATGTCTATAATGTGTATATAGTTTGTCATATTAGAGGAACTTGCATATCACAAGGAACCCAAATGCAATGCTGTTGGGGACTCCATCTCCTAGTAGAAACCAAACTAAACCTGATCTGACACCCAGCATATAGATTGTTAAGGTGACATTCTACGTATGATAACACATCAATGCAAGCTGTCATCATGAACCATGAACAAGATATGGTTTGCTACAATGGATGGAGTCAGTTGAAGTGAATGTGCCATGAAGTGCTGGCTCATGGACCAACTCAAACAATTCACAGCCAAGGCTTTCATGCTCAAGGACGTTTCTTCTTCTCACGTCTTAAGAACGAAATGGAGAAGAGTAGTCCACAAAAAAACAAAATCCTTCAGAAATACCAGAAGACAAATAGAAGATACAAAGAATGCCCAAAGAAGACCCACATGTCTCCATTTCATAAACCCTACCATGCAGTGGCTGCAGACGTCTCATCAGATCCAACATGGGGCTCATTTCACACAAAAAGAAATTTTGATGAGCACTACAATACTTGGCAACCAGTTCCACTAACAATGATGATAGCAGCTGGTATTTTGTAACCTAATACTATCTACTGCATGGTTGGGTTATCTGCAAGTAAACCAGTTCCCCAATTCGGCTTTTTATGTGAGGAATGTGGCTAGACACCCAAAAGGATTAAGACATTTAAAAGAGTGGAATAATGGTCAACAGCCATCTACAACAATGGAGTTGACTGATTTCTTTGTGGTGATGGCACAGCATCTTATATTGAACTCAGTGGCCAGAGCAGAGGGTTCCCTCAAAGGAATCAAGTACCATATATCTATGACTAAGGTAACTTTTAAGTTGGAGGACATCAGCTGTGGATTGAACCAGACAGGGGTAGGCTCTACCAGGTTTACTTAACTAAGTCATGCTAGAAAGACTTTGACAATTTCTCGGTATTCCTATCTAAATTCTTTGATGAATCTTCATTCTTAACTCTTAAGTTAGTGATTGAATAAGCTCATGGCAAGTTCTATGACAATTAAATTTCCACAGAAATTTCCCTATCACAAAATATTACTTTAACAAAATATTGCAATGACAATCATAAATATGAATGCCTTGTGATTATTTTATGAAATTGGTACAAATGAAAAGATTTGAAATTGACAAATTTTTCTATTTCACTGAAAGAGCCGTTAAACACTTCTATCTTCCTTCCTTCCTTCCTTTCTTTCTTTCTTTCTTTCTCTCATCTGTACATCTTGTTTTTCTATGCAATGAAAACAGAATAGTCAATTATTTATGAGGTATTGGCAGGAGACATTAAAAATTTCTATTTTACCTTCTTTCTTTCTAGCCAAATCCCATGTCTTACACGATTTCTCTTAAATAATAATTTAGAAATAATTCAGTAGACAATGTTATTTTGTTTATGGTGCCTGATTTTTTACCATACTCACTTCCCATAGTTCAATACTGTGCATCTGAAAGCTGGTGAGTTTATTGCAGTCATCATCGCTTCTTAGCATTTTGGTTGAGATCAAAGTGCAGTCTCTGTTTTTTATCAGCTTAATCTGTTTTTGTCTCTCCACTTCAATCTTCCCTTCTTACTTTTTTTAGTGAAACCAAGTAATATCTTGTCCCCTTTTCACATGTAATCAAAATGTGGAATAGTCCATTATTTACGAGGTATTGACAGGGCAGAACTGTTTTGCTTACTAATGGGTCGAGGAACAAACACAATTATAATAGGATTCTCACTTTGTTATTCTTTTTTCTTTATTTCACTTCTCTCTACTTCAGAGACTCTTTTTCTCAGCACAGTACTTTTCTCTTTGCTTGCATTTCTTTCCCTGTTTCTCTCACATTAACTTTATTTTCTCTTCGCCTTCCTTCATTTTTTTCTCCATTACTATTTTATTTTATTTTATTCACACTTTATCGTTCTCTCTTTCTGTCACTTTTTCCAAATGTTTCTTGATGGGTCTTTTTCTTTGTCTTTCTTTCTCTATTTTCTATCTCAATCTTTTTTTCTTTTTTTTATTTCTCCACCTTTTCTTTCTTGAACTTAATTTTTATTTCTCTTTCACAATACTTCTGTCCTCTTCTCTCACTCTTTGTTTTCCTTATCTTTAATGCTCCATTTCTTTTCTGTTGATTTCTGTAATTTCCGGCAGTCAACTCATGCGTCCAATGACCGTGCCTGATGTATGTATGGCTTTCACTGTAGTGGGATGAGTTATGATTTGCTACGAGAAATTTCACATACAATGAAATCAACATGTAGAGCGATTTTACATATACATTTTATAGGGAGAGAAGAAAGATACATAAATGGAGAGTATAACAGGTTTTTTTTTATGTTCTTCACAGTTATAGCTTGTTCTATTTTCACTGAGTCTGTAATACCTGACACAGGATTGAACTCAAAATTATTATACCACTAAATTTATTAATCAATGCTTTTGTAAAAATTTAGGTTATTGTTCCATAATACAAATCTGAAGCTAGAACGGGAGACCTTGAATCTAGCATTCTTGTTGCCTCATCTGATGCGGCTAAGATTTACTCCCTCTATCACTGTTTCTATTTGTTACATCTGTTGAAAACGTAGCTCTCAAGCTTGGTCCTTTCCACCATCATTTATTTTTCTTTCTGCATTTAATAATGTCATCCTGGTTATACAATAAACTAGATCCGGGAACAAGCCTTCTGATTGAGAGATTGAAGCTTTTGATGGGCATGGAACCACCTCTTAATTGCTGTTGTCCCAAGGTCCACCCTGACCTAAGGTGGTAGTACCTGTTAGGGTTCTAGTTATAGGCAACTCCCAAACAAAAATCAAAAGTACATTTTTTTTTAAATAAAATGACCAACAATGCATTTTATAGCAAAATGACAATCAATGCAACACTAAAAAATATATTTAAATACATCTTTTATTAATATTACCAACAATAGATTTTATGATCTACAAAATATATATCTAAAAAATCTACCTTTACTCTGAAAGTATAAAATTATATATAAAATATCAGTAGTGGAAGCCATAAAATTATGTACTAAATCAACCAACCAATCAACACGAAAGAACTCTTTCATGACATTAGTCCATATAATCTATTAAAGAAATCTAACTTTATTCCAAAATATAACTTCAACAAAACTACAACATATCATTGCCTCTAGTAATAATGTCCACACATGTATATACACAAAAGCTGAGTATCATCTACCATGTATTAAACTGTGAAAGCAGAATAACTTCATACTTTTATTACTTCAAAGCTCCCAAGAAAATTAAATTTCAGCATTAAATGACTCAACAGACAAATCAATATTTAATATTTATTGTATGTTATTTGAAAAATAAATAAGATGAGATATCTCTAGACATGAGCACCAGAATGAGAAAAGTCTATTCCTATATATTAAATAAAGAATTCTGTTGAAAATTCCCTGACCAAGAAATCAGAAAGAAGTTCCACAGGCAAGAAGCACAAGAAAAGAAACTATTAGAATAGAACATGCCGTTACATCTAGCTAGTCATAAAAGTAAACCAGTTAGACCTACTTACTAAACTAGTAGTATGCTTAAATTCATTTGGTCAAGGTACCAAGGAGAAAAGCAATATTTATTCTGTTATCTACAGAAATGTGGCACGAGGCCGAAAAGGGGATTGGGGAAAGGACGGTCTTCTTCTGTCTTATCTATAACTTAGCTAGCCACAAACACTGACCCAATCATAAAAAACAATATTCCTTACACCAAAACAACACATTCATACGTACCAAGGAGAAAAGCTCATCAGAACAATTATCATGAAAATATTTATAGGAAGCGACATCACAGCAGTAAGAATGTGACTGAAGTAAAGATGCAAAGATAATTTTACAAACCCTTCTTTGGTTTTGTCTAGAATCTTGAGATATATAGCAAGATCACCATACCAGATGTGGAAGCAGTATTAAATTTATGGAGGAATGGTAGATTTATAAATATGCAAGATGGATTCTAATGCGAAAACCTGTTGGGCAAGAAACAGCAAACCAACCTTTGTAGAAGCAGACCTAGTAACTGATTTAAAATAATTACTCCACTTCATGTCAGTAGAAACCATGAAATCAAGAAGGTACAATAAGATGATTTCCAAGAGGTTAGCTTCGTCCATGCTGATGGAGGGCAAAAATGGTTCTCTATGATGATTAAAGGATAAGTTTTATTTTGGAGGCATTTAAAATTTACAAGCCATTTCTTGTTCCAGTTAAGAACTGATTGAAGATCATTCTTGAGAGCAGCTGCCAGTTTTACTTTGCTATCCTTAACAGACTTAATGTTAAGAAAGGAGTAAATAGTTATGTCATCAGCACAAATATAACTTTCAGGAGAAAAATAATTAAAATATTGGAACTCTGTAAAAATTAATATAGAAACTATTTTTAATAAAAAAAAAGTTAATATTAAATTTTATTAAAATGTTTTTAAGAGAATTAGAAATTTATTAACACATTTATTTGAAAAAAATAACCTAAATGAAGCAAAATGTTTTTTATTAAAAACAAAAAAATAATGAAAATCTATGTGTAAAGTTCTGAAAAAAAGAAATAGGCTAAAATTGATGTTATAAAAAAGCTCCAAAATGAGACCAGATTTTTTAGTCTTTCCGCAGAAAAAATTTTCCAGGAAGGGCCCAATTTTGATGCTTTCAAAAAGAGCCAAATTTGAATTGACATGATTTCATTGGGTAGTGGCTCTCAATTTTTTAATCAATCGGGATAGAAGCATAGACCCCATAAGGAATTGGTTTGCGAATCAGTTCTGATCCATGTGTTTGGTATATAAGAGAAAATTTTGACTGAAAAGGCAGAAAAAGGTTAGACCAGAAAGGGGTAGACCCTTGTAGTAGAAAAGTATAATTTACACATATTTAGAAATAACAAATTAAAGCTAAATTTATACAATTATTAGAAAGCACATATCCACTCTACTCAAAAACAAATTTTAAAAGAAACACAAATATATCAAACTGCTAGCCATTTTTTGAGGTGACTCTTGTCTTCCATAGATTCCTTCAACTATGACCATGCGTTTCCCTTATATAGGCTATAAGAACACGGACAGTTGGATACTAACCGAAAGTGGAGGGAGGCTTCATGCATGCGTGCATTCATAGCTGACTGCCTGTCCAACCATTAGGCTTTGTAAATGACCACCTGTAAACACAGTAAATGAACAGACCCTAACAATATGACAAGCACAATGCGATAACTACCAAGCAGTTAGCTGGAGTTAAGCTTACTCCTCTTTCATGCTCAGACTTCACAACTAGTACACTGCACTTTCAACCCTCTACAGTATACCACATACCAGAGACATTTTTATAACTTATATATAAAAATAAATCTTTCATAATTTATCTAAACATGCATCCAAGTCCGTTTCTTCTACTCCAAGCAACATCCAACCATGAGGTTAACACCCTAACCAGTATGTAAAGGCTGATACTGCTGAGAAGTTATTATGCCACTCAGGTCAGAGGTTGTTGTCGTCAGGGAAAAAGCTTTAACCATCTCTGTGTGTAAAGTCTGCTACAGCTGAGAAATTAAATCAACAACATGGGGACCTGGGACAGGAAAAAATTACTACCACTGTTGCTGTTGAAGAAGATACAAGAATAATCTTCTAAATACAAACTGATTTGGCAAACCTGTGATAGTATATCTCGGTCTTGAAAATGCCTGTTCTCAAAATGTGAACATTCATCAAAAGGAATGCAGAAAAGCCATTTCCCCAAAGGTAGATCAAACTTTTCTCACACAACTTGAAGTTTCAACATTCAACCTTTTAAATTTCAATTTCCAGTCTTTGAACCAGCATCATATTGAATTGTGAACTTTTCAAAATAGGTAAATTTCTTTTGTTGCTAAGAAATTGATTTACATGAGCTGTTAAAAGTCCATTGTTATTAAGGAAAATATCTGCTTTACATGAACTGTAGTTTTCTAAGAGAAAACTGATTTATATTTGACAAAACTTAACCTGCCTTGATAATTTCAGGTGCACAAGGGAAATTTTGTGTAAAGCCTATCTTATAATTTGTACAATTTATATATTGTGAAAAATATTTTGTTTTGTTTGTTTCTCTGCAGATTTCACATAAGAATAAGAATCCAGTGAATTTGTTTTGTTTGTGTCATTCAAAATACTTGGGCTAAGAGATTTTAGGTTTTTCCTTTACCTTTCTCCCAACCAACAAATCATTTTAGAACAACGCATGAAAGAATTAATGTCATTACTGGTATTAATACTAATATAATTAATGGTTCCCTTACATTTATCATTACTTATTATTCCTGGTATCATTATTTGAATGATTATTAGCATCTTTACTTTTTTTTTTTTTTTTTTTTTACAGTAAGGTTTACACTTTACAAGGCCCAAGGGCCACTCAAAGTAGAGGATTACATTAGGAGGCCATTTGTGTGTATAGGAATGGAAGATAACAGTCAACCCTAGCCTTGAACAGATTAAGATTGTAGTGATCAGGGAGACATTCTGTTGGAAGTCTCTCCCACAGGGCAGTGGTTCATTTAAGCTGTTCCAGTGAAACTTATTTCACACCAATGGAATACAAAAGGAATGTGGATGGTTTGTTACTATGTTAGTTGTCATGGCATATGTTCTTACCATGACTGTTTACTTTGGCATGACCTGGGAATGTAGTTCGTCCACACACTTTCTATGGAAGTAGGGGTAGAGCAGTGAGAAGCTTGCTGCATCTCACCTGTGGGAGAGAGGTAGAAGTGTGGAGAATAATTCATCACCCACAAGGGCTTGTAGGCACTTTTGAACTCTATCAAGGTTGGAGAGTGCAGTCCATTGCTATTCTCAGTATTATTATTTGTATCATTATTATTACTGATATCATTATTTGCAAGAAAATTAGGTGAAATAATCAATATTTACTTGTAAACAGTTTCTACTTAGTTGTGAAATAAAATCTATCGAAGTGTTGCTTCTGTCTAATGTGATAAGCAGTGAAAAATCATTGAAGAACAAATAATGGCTAGCCTCCTCGATCTAAACTGGGGGAGACAGTACTTTTGTTCCTTTTGCAGACATTGTACTCAGTGATCTCAATGGAGGCGATGGAGCAAGGAGATGGGTGATGGTCTTTCAGTACAGTAGGTAAGCCTGGGTTCCAGTGGGAGAGGTCAACAAGGAATTGGTGCCTTTTTCATCATGAAATTTATGACTTTCTCTCTGACTAACAAAGCAGATTCATAAATTGAATGCTAGTCCCTTCTTTTGAATAAATGCAAATTTGTGGCTATTTGTTTTCTTTTGTTTTTTTGCTTCCACTGAGTCAACTTTGATAGTGGTATATCTGTAGATAATATATATATTTACTTAGAGGAACAAATAATATAATAAATATTGAATTAATTCTGTATTTTCTTTTTATAAAGTATTCAGAGATACATAGCAGTATGTGTTTCTGTGCATGCATGCATATATATATATATATATATATATATATATATATTCGATTATAGTTGCAGTTTGATTTATAATTACATGAATCATTCATACAAAAAAACAAGTATAGAGGTTAATTAATTAAGTGATTCTGACTTCCAGAAAGGTTTTACCCAAGGCATTTTAGCTGCCTCTTTTGACTGCCAAAATATGGAATTTACTTTACCTAAGAGGTATATGAATGCCTTAAAATCCCTGTCTATAAATAATAATATTATTATATCTCCTTTGGATAAAGGAGGCGGTGTTGTTGTCATGGACACCATTGCTTACAACCAGAAAATGTTGTACTTGCTAAATGATAGACACTTATGAACAGATCTCCCCTATACAAGTTTCTAAGAATCTTAAAGAATTCAATAGGTCCTATAAGAAACTCATATATAATGAAAATAAGATTTGGCTTTCCCTTATTAACTACCACCCAACCATCCCTAAAATTTATGGTCTCCCCAAAACCCATAAGCCTAACATTCCATTAAGGCCCATCATCTTGGGTATAGGCTCAGCTCCTCATAATATCGCTTGGTTTTTAACTAAATTTCTAACTCCGATTCTGGGCACCATAAGTAACGCACATGTAAAGAATTCAGGCTCTCTTCTAAATAAGTTAAGTAATATTGATATAGGTAACAAATCCCTAGCTAGCTTAGACATTAAATCTTTATTTACTAATATACCTGTTGATAAATGTATTAAACGATTAGAGAACCACCTTAAGAAAATTGACTTTAAGCTACCTATCACTATCTCGAAATGCATCAAATTATGCATCCTATGCACTTCACATTGTTTCTTCCAGTATAATAATATTTATTATAAACAAAAATTTGGTTTACCAATGGGGAGTCCTCTCTCTGGATTCCTAGCATGCATATTTCTAGAATTTCTTGAGTCTGGACCTTTTAAACATATCATTCCACGCAATACACAATACTTCCGATACATCGATGGCATTTTGTTTGTCTACCCACATAAGCATGATTTGAGTGAGATTACTGATGGACCGGATGAAATAGAACCTACTGTAGAGTTTGCCTACGAACTTGAGTCTAATAATTCTTTACCTTTTTTAGACATACTACTCATTAAAAATAAAAATAAATTAGAATTTAAAGTATATCGTAAACCCACATGTAAAAATCACTATTTACACTTTTACTCTCACCATGATACTGGCACTAAGAGGGGTATTATTATTATTGGATTCTACTTGGGGCTCTTCATATCTGTTCGGCAGGGTATTTGGATGATGAATTCGCATGTGTTGAGGATACCTTTTCAAATCTTTTGTATCCGAGACAATTATTACTGAGAGCTAAAGGTAAAGCGTTGAGGGTTCACTCGTCAGTGCAAAATGACACCTCAGGGGCCACTACAACTACATAAGTTAAAGGTGCACTTTCAGCTGCCCCTGATAATAATTCTTTTGGTCGCATCTTTCTGCCAGGTGGCCATTTGACCGAACGTATTTCCAATGATTTAAATGCGTTAAAGATTAAAACTACTATATTACCTACTAGAACTATCCATAGTTTATTAAATAGCACCAGCAAACAACATATTACGTCCGATGCTTGCATCTACCAGGTCTCATGCGGGGACTGTGACTTAAGGTGTGTGGGTGAGGCATGTGGGTCCGTGGGGTCTCGTGTTTTCGAGCATGAGCGGGATGTTCACCTTGGAAATTTAAACAATGCTTTGGTTGTACACACAACTAAAGCAGATCATAATTTCGATTTTGATTCCGTGGGGATTTTAAAATATTTTCATAATGGAAATCTTAGGAGGATTTTTGGGGCGGGCGTGATGTCCATCTCGCGCGCGGTGAGTGCTAGACCTGGCTTCTTTAGTATTTCCCCTTTTCTAGCGAGATTAATGCTAGACAAGCGTACATATAAATTTTGGATCAAAATAGAATTCTTTTTATTTTTCATTTTTCATTCAGGGTGCTCAAATTTGGGAATGCGTTTTCACAGCGTCGCCCACGTGATGACAACGTGACCGTATTTAAAACGGAATGCTGATCATGTGGGACTTTCAGTTATCTGTTTGTATAAGTCTTGTTCTTGTGTCCATCGTCTTTGCCTTGTTCAATTGATAATGTTGGTTGTGTTTTATGAATATGTCCTGAGGATGGTTTATTGGACCGAAACGTCTGACGTTGACATATTAACATTAGAACGGCATAGTTGCATGTAGCGATTTTTGTTTGTTTTTTTCCATATATTTTTCTTCATATATATATATATATAATATAATATATATATATATATATATATATAAAACAAAGGAGTGGAAGAACAAAAATAAAAAAATATATTCACCATAGAGTCACAGATCAAGAAAATATAATAATTAAAAAAAAGGATTAACAACTTATTGATATATATATATATATATATATATATATATATATATATATATATATGAGAGAGAGAGAGAAAGAGTGTGCACATGTGTATATATTGGTTACAAATTATTATTTTGACATGTGTTGTTGAATTTTTTTTTTAATCTTATTTTGGATTCTTTCCATTTCTACAATCTTTTATATTAAAACTAATATTCAGTGTATGTTAGTAGGCCTTATGAACAAACTGAAGCATGATGAGAAAGTATAATGATTAAAAATTGGAATCAGGGAGAGATGAAAAATGAAGTTGGACATTTGGAAAGGGAATTTTTTATTTTTTTCAAGATGTTAAAATTATTACAGTAGACTCATTAACACACTATCACCAACAACACACCAATGACTGCCAAATGCAATCCTCTTGCAAACTTAAAACATACTGTGTACAAATTTTCTACTGTGGAGGCTCACTGTTCTTTTACTATAAATGAATAATGTACTATCACACACACACACACATATCTGTATATATATATATATATATATAACACAACTGTTAAATCCATCAACTTATGTTTTTGAAGATGTACAACACATACTTGCATCTCATACCATAACAATACAATTTCAATCTAAACAATACCCTAAAAAAAATTCATTAATATTATTCGCTTACTTTTTGCCAGACTTTGAATTATGACACTTTGTATCCTCCAAATGTTATGATTGGCCATTAATTCACCTGATGAACAATCATGAATGTTCTCAAATTTAAAAGCCTTGATAAACCAATGATATTCTCACTTTTGTGTATAAACACATGCAACAAAATAAAGCCAACATTGCCTTGATATAGTTCCTCAAAGCATGAAATGCATCAGCTAAGAAAAGTTTTTTCTCTTTTCTCTTTTCCTTCATATATATATATATATATATTAAATAAAATATCATAGTGTATTATTCATTTGCTACATTTGTGATCATTTATATATTCTGGGGTTGGTTTCTCTTAAAAAGAAATCACTCCTTGAAGAACAGATTTTTTTTGGCACAAAAGTGGCAGTCCGATAAATATTTTTTGAATGAATGTGAATTAAGCACTTTGTGAAAAAAAAAAAAAAAATAACATTAGAAATTCAGTTCTGAGAAAAAAAATGGATCAACACGACTTACCATTTCCCTTTCATACCAATATTTATAGCCTCTTGAACTTTTTTGCTCACAAGCATGATTTCTTTATTGACAAGGATTAGGTATGGTTTCTTTTAGCCTAGATTATATTAACATGTAAGTAATTAACATGGGTAATCGAACATATTCAGTGATCACTTATCTTGAACACACTTCTCTTTTGCTTTAAGGCAATTTTATGTTATTGTTCTCTTCTGGTTGCCTACCATAAAGCAACTATTAGCAGGTTAACTTTTGTGATCATTTAATAATTTCAATTCTTGCTTGATTGATTTGTCTTTTATGCCTTATCAACCTTTTTTTAGGTTATTTAAAACAAGAAAATATTTTTAGATTGTAAGTATTTTTTGGAGATTATTATGATTTACTGATACAAGCTCTACTAATTAATCCATAGCTTGAGGAGAAGAGGGGGGTTCACACCTTTCCCAAGTGTAATTGCACATTAGTGAATATAATGTATCTAACTGGAATTGGAACTTGGCCATACAATTCCCAATTCTGAGCCATTATTCATTGCACCAGACACACTTCCAAGTTTACAGCACCTGGTATTCCCAAGTGGTTACCTATCTAAATACTGGTCATACTCACCTTTGCTTAACTTTGGTAATCTTACAGGAACCAATGTTTCAGCCTGATATGGCCATAAACCTTCCATTCTAAAAATCTAAGCTTAGTAAATACTTGCTCTCTGCATACATCTGCTTCTTTATATGCCATTTCCCTTTATGGACATTTGTGATCGTGGCTCTCCACAACTTCCCATCTTTTGTAGCTCTTAGCAATGTTTTTTTTTGTTTTTTTTTACTGACTCTCTCAATCTCTGAATTGTTAGCTACTTACATAGACTTGTTAGGTAACCTATTTAAATTAGTGTAATTGCAGTATGTGAAGGTGAGGTAATTGTTAGCAGCTTCAAAAGAAAAATTGGCAAGCTGTGTTCAATTTCTAGTTAAGTTTGTGACATTGACTTTCACACAAATATCCTTGTGGAAAGTTATGAATCTATTTCTTCTGCCTCCAACTCTCGCTTAAATAGCAGTGTAGACTAGGCTATCTAGCCATGGTTAGCAACTAGTCTAGGATAAGAAATATGGATAAAAGTCATGAGCTTGGTTCACCAACTTTGATTTTCTTTTTTAGTCCTTTATAGACTTAATGGGGTAGATTCCTGATGTATCCATCCCACTCGTTATTGGTATTACCAACCTGTTCCTGGCATTCTCTTTTGTTATGGGCCTTGTCAAGGTTGTTGTTTTTAACCACTTTTTTTTTCATCTTGACTAAGCCAGCCTTTAATTTTTCCCACTCCACAATTTATTTTGTCCCTCCCTCACATTTGGTGACCGAACTTCTTGATTCTGTTTATCAGCTGAATACACAACCACTTTCATTTTTCTGTGGGATGGATGGGTCTAACATAATTTTGTTTTAGTTTGAATGTTTTATTTTATTTTGGGGTTCACCTCCACCCCATTATGAAAATATTAGGTTGGTGCAAAAATAATGACGTAATAATGTCGTTTTTTGACATATTTTTAACGTCAAAAAATGATATTATTACGTCATTATTTTTGCACCAACCTAATAGTTTTATATATTTTTATAAAAAAAAAAGAATTGTCAAAAAAAAAAGTACATATCCAAATTTTTATGTCATGGGGTTTTAGTAGGTTATGTTTTGGTGATTAAGTCACTTGTAAGAATAACTGGTTCATGAATCAGATTAGCTAAGTGTGAGATAGTCAGTGGCAACCAACTGTTCCCCACTTCCCCTTTGGCCTTGTGCCACATGAAATTTACTTCATTTCAAAATAAATAGTCTAGGATAAGCACAAAAAACATGGGATGCAGATAATACTGTAAAAACAAATACATGATAGATTTCATCAACTATGGATGATGCTATATGTGCAATTATCCAGGCATTGGGAATGAGAAAGAATAAACCACTGGATTGAATGCAGTAGCAGTTCTTATATACATTCTGATATGAAAGCATGAACAAATCTGTGTTAAAATAGTATTTGTTCTGTCTAAACATCAGCTTCTTTTATGTGCCCAGTTGCTTCAGCATATGAAAAAATGTTGACTCTTCACAACTTCTTATGCTTTTCAGCTCTAAGCAATATTTGTCCCCTTACAATTTTGCTCAGTCCATCTTCTACTATCCATATTTAATAACTTATTAAGTAGGTTACTCATTGTTTCCCTTTGTCTTATGAGTGTCAAATAGCCCAAGCCCCCTTTCCTTATGTGATTCAAAATGTTCAACTGTCTCTTAAGTCTAAGTATCCATCATATTCTCAGCAACCTTCTTTAGGATCACATTTCTGTTGACTCAACTTTTTTATGAGCAAATTATCCAGCAGTCACTGCCATATTTGGATAGATATTACATAGCATTTCAGCACTCTTCATTGTTTCTAATGGAATTTTTCTGTTTCTTAATTCTATTAGTTTCTGGAAAGCATTATCTACTATTCCAATGTGATATTTTAGTGTCACATATTCCATTATCTGTTAAAATATTTCCCAGATATCTTAAATTTTTTTAGATGCTTGCTTTTGACCCATAATTCACATCTTTCATCTTGGTCTGTTCCTCTTGCTGACAGCCATACATTGTTTTCTTACAAGTGATTGTTAGTCCTTTCTTCCTTTTTTCCGCTCCTACCTTGTCTCAGACCCATAAATTTTGTTTTGTATTTTAAAAAAATGCCACAAGATCCTTTCCTTTCAGAAAAATTGTTTTCCCCTTCAAATTAAATTGAAGTAATTTATTATGTAATAGTAATTATTGTATAATTCTGACATGACTTCAACTAATTATTAGTTTGTGTATCTCATGTGATGAAATATTTTCTGATTGCGTTATAAAGCCAAGGACCCATGCCATAAAACTCGACAAACAAATAAAATATAAAGCCATGTTTTAATGCTATTAATTCTGTTGTATGGTTAGTTAAGCTGATTAAAATCTCTATTGGGTGAATTGCAGTTGAGACTGGGAAACAAAACGCAACATTTCAATGTTGACCAAACAACTATAATAAAAACAAAGCAATTAAATTGATGAAGCTAAATTTTATCTTTATTACATTATTTTATCTTTCTTTATATTTTGATTCACATTTTCATTTTATTTTGTTTATCAATTGAAATATTATTATAATATTGAAACTATCACAAATAAAAAAAAAAAAAGAAAAGAAAAGCAAATAAAATTTCTATGTATTTGAGCATTTTACAAGTTTGGTTTTCATAAGCAGAATAGAGATCACATGATTTAAAATTTGGTTCAAATCATTGGAATAGAGAAAATCACATAGTTTATATCTTTGGTTCAAGTCAGAGAGAATAAAAGCTTGCTTGCTTGCTAACAAGCTTGGTTCAGATCAGTGGAATAGAGGAGCTAACATGGCTTGCATCTTTGTTTCAAGTCAGAGAGAAGAAAGGTGATAACAGGTTTTACCAGCTTGGATCAAATAAGACAAATTGAAGAGAGCATAAGGTTTACAAGTTTGAATCAAAAGCCGCCAATGGTTGTACAGGCACATAGTCACTAACCATGATAACTGAGGCTTTAAATGTGCTGGCCTTGTTCAACTACTGTTCACACCAGAACAAAAATCTTATCTATGCTATGTTTAGTATAATTGCAACACAAAGCAAAGATTGATTCTATTAGTAGAGAAAACACAAATGTGTCTGAGCAAGCATCTGAAACCAGGATTAACTAGTGCCTCATCCTAGCAGATGAGCATATTCAGAAATGAACAACCTGTTGTTATTGTTGTTATTATTATCATCATCATCTTAGGAGCTGACTTTACATGTTTGTCCTTGTTCAGTTTTTAAATCTTTCTTCTTGTCATTTCTACTTCATTTTCTTTAGGCATACAAATGTGAATTGAAGCCAAATGCTTTATACAAGTGTACACATTATCATATTAAGATGTACACCTTTTATTTGTCATTTAAATTTATCACTGTTATTTAGTTTTTCATTTTGTTCATTGAAGCAAGAAGTAGTCACAGTTTTAGCTTGTTCCTCAAATTTTGATTTTTTTTCTCCATGTTTATTTAGCCTTTCACTGTTTCTTCTCAGAATTTCTTTGCGCATGTTTCCCCCTTCCTTATTTTGTGATTTTATTTTGAACGCCACATGCAGGAATGAACTTGAAATATTTTTTAACACAAAGCATTAACACCTTAATTGGAAAAGTTGTTTTGCACACACACACACACACACACACACACACACACAAAAAAAAAAAAAAAACTTGTGTTGATGTGAGACATTTGCCCCAAAATACCTTTTGCTCATTTATAGTGCAGATCTCAACTTCAAATTTACAGTAAAAAGATAAGGAGTTAGATTTTTATATTTAATTCAAGGACTTTTACCTGATCGATGCTATTTCAGTTGCTGATATCTTCTTTCTCTCTTTTCATTCTTGTCTTAATTTTGTTGCCATCTTTACCAGAATTAGAGATTAAAGCACCAAAAATTTAGATAAAATAGCTGATCCTCTTGGAAATGTTCTTTTAAATTTTTATTTTTATTTATAAAAGTGTACTTGCTGCTTGTTTGTTTATATTTTGTACAGAACATACACAAATGCAGATGCACACCATTATATACAATTTTGGAGCATATAAAACAGTCAATTTTTGAAAGATTGGCACTGAAAATCACTCTGAATCTAACATGGTGATTGCCTGACTACAAATCAACCTTAATTGTATCTGGAGCCAGCTATATAATTCTTTTTTTTTCAGTTTAATATACTTATCATATTTCATTTTAAAATTTAGGGCACATTTTGTAGGCCAGTGTGACACAATATTTTGTTTAGTTTGATTTGTTTTCAAAAAGGTAGACTGTAAACATGTGTGCCACTTTTGTTTTCTGAAGGTTTACTCCTTTAAACAGGGACACAATTGGCATATTCTTGACCATACTGGCACAGCAACATATGCATTATATCCTTACACAACCAAAACCCATAAACCCCACACATTTTACACTTAGCAAACCATCTCTTTTTGAACCTCTCTAACCATATAATACATTAACTCCTTCTCTTTCTTTCAATCTGTAATAGTAGTTGCTGGCTACAAAAAACAATTAAGTCAGATCCACTGACCCCAGTAACAGATCCAAATGGAAGCTAAAAATAGATTTTCACACACATGCAGAATCATGTGACCAAGTATAAATGTTGAGCAGGAAATATTAGAATACCAGTTGGGATAAAGAAACTCAAAGGAGTCAGACCATCGTGCAACTGGATTCACTGAACTGGAATGCTATCCTCAGCTCACACAAGCTTCCAGTATAAAATAAATTGGGAACCAAGTCTTGTGTGAACAACATCTCTTTTTATTTGTTACCATCAACCAAAGGAAATCACACAATGAAGATGAATTCCAATTCAACTCAACACACTATGCTGCTTATATCAAATGCATTGGTCAGTTGCTAAGCATGACAATCACCTAATACAGGCATGTGCGACATTCACTTGGATGAAGGACCTGAATAATAAATTCTACATTGCTGAATATATGAAGAAGAAATTAAACAACCAGCTTTTGGGGTAAATACTTATAACAGTTAAAAATACAACTTGTACATCACCAAAACTTCCTATCCGAATAACAAATTCTACATTGCTGAATGTAAGAAGTAAGTAAACGACCAGCTTTTGGGGTTAAAACTCATAACAGTGAAGAAAAGAGAATGGATCAAAACATACGACTGCTTGAGCGAACAAACTGAACTGAAGTAGAAAGAACAAAGAAATATAAAACAAGAGAAATAAAGAAAACAGAAAAGAGAAAACCCCATTTTATTTCAGGTGAAAGACTGAAATTAAATGACTCTTTCAACTTTTAATCTCCAAATATAACAGATACGTTTTTCAACACAGAAAAGTATACCACACATGTTTTCATGTATTGTCTAGTTATAATTAAATCTAGTTAATTTGCATATTGGTATTTGTTGTTATTGGTTCCTCTTTCATGTATTCTCCATTATTTATTTTCCATTATTTATTTCCACTTATTTCTCTTTCATGTATTTGATCCTGTGGAGGATCTGTCCACTATGGAGTGGTAAACCAGGCCTCTTCTAGAAAACAAGTTGTTGTTTTTTATGTTTTTAAATTTTATGCTGCAATAATTGTCTATAACACATGACACTGGAAATTTTATATGTATACTGTCATTTTTCATTTTCTATAAATATATATATGTAGAGAGAGAGAGAGCACCCATTGCATTATGAAATGCATGTTCAGGTTACAAGCCAATTCATTCATGTAGTGAATGAGACTGGAAATAGGACAAGAACAGTGCGGCTTTGTTAAGGACACTGAAACACCTGCATATGGATAGAAAATGTAGCTATATAAAAATAGAAATGAGGATGAGACAAGAGTTTTTTGTCTCTCCAGATTTATTATGCTATCCTAAGGAAACTAGAGACCTTATGAGGATTTATTAACAGTAGGTATAATCTTAACACTATAAATCACAAAGCTGAGAGGACCTCCAAGACAGAATAGTAGAAAAAAGCAAGAAAAAAGTCATCAGCAAGACAAAAGGTCTATGTGACTTACAAATTTATAGATTTAAACATCAATCAGATGCAGATGTTTAAATATCTGGGATGCATTTTAACAGAGGATGGAAAATGCAAAACCAAGTTCGAGACATGTATTAGACTAATGAAAGAAGCATTCCAAAAACCAAGCAAGGTGCAGATAAATGAAAAAATTTCATTCGAAACAAAGAAAAAAGTGATGGATTGCTATGTTTTATCTATCCTTCTATATAGCAGTGAATGTTGGATAGTCTCCTCACAGATGAGGAAAAAACAAGACGTAGCATAAATGCAGTTTTATGGATAGAGCAGGTAAGCAACAAGTAAGCCTTAAAAGAAAATGGCAACAGAAAAAAAAAAAATTATTCAGAATTAGGAAGAGAGAGCTGAAATTCCTTGGATATATAATGAGGAAGAAGGGATTGGAAAACTTAACACTTAACTTAAAACAGCCATATCACATTGAAACACCAGTTCTTGTAAGATCACAGAAGTTAAGCAATGTCGAGCATGGTCAGTATCTGGATGGGTAACCACTTGGGAGTACTAGGTGCTGTAAACATAGTTATGTGGAGATGTAATGGAGGGCTGTTTGGAATTGTGAATCGGAGAGCTGAGTTTCAATTCTGGTTAGGTTCATTATATACACTTACACAAATACCCTGTAAGAAAGGTATGAATCGACCTCTTTTCCCACCCCCAGCTGTGTAGGACTTGTATCAGTAAATCATTATCTCCAAAAAATGCTTACAATCTTTTATGGCTTTAAATAACCTGCAATGAGTTGATAAGCCGTAAGAAACAAATCTATATAAATCAGTATTTCCTGATTGTCTACAAGTGCAGCCTTGAGCAATAATCGTGTATACCGATGTGCTGTCATCTTCTATGTGTCATGTAACTTTGGGATATAGGTAATCATGGCTCTATATAAATTTCTTTCCTTTGTAGCTCTTACTAACATTTCTTTTCTCCCTACCCCTCTTTAGTGAGTTGAAAGCTAGAACATGTGGGAAAATGAAATAAAGCTGATAAATAAAATAATAATAATAATGAATAATAAAAAAGAAAGAAATTTTCTGATAATGGTAACAGTAAATGATCCGGAAATATGATTACCCCACTTGGTTTCAGCAAACGTTATTCACTGGTATTCTTGAAGCCTATTATAAGGCAAACATTTTTTTGCCTCACCCTGTTTCTTTTCTTTGCTCCAAGATGTGAACCCAATGGTAATTATGTTCTCACTGGAGAATGCTATTTTCCCCTGTCCCCTGAATATTGAACTCTCTTTCCACTTTCCAGCACATGGTGCTCATACATTTCTTCCAAAACCTCACCCCATAAAGTAAGTCAAGCTTTTTCTTTTGTTGTTCCAACTGAGCACAAGGTTGACTTGAGTGTGACTATAGTAACAATGTTTATACTGACTTACTCTAACTTCCTGAGCAAGAAAAAAAAAACAGACCATAACCATGTTTAAACCTCCCAACAATAAACTAAGTAGAAATTTTCCTTTGGTTGTTCCAAGTCTGCACAAAGCTGACTTCAGCTTGACCATGAATATGATGCTTATATTTACCTATCCTAACTTTTGGACAAAAAAACACGGACACTGAGAAATTTGTTCTACTACAGACATTATAAAAAAGAGAATAAATGGTCTTTTGCTGAAACTCAAGTTTTGTATGCTTCTATCTTATTTCTTTACACATTGAACATGCACCTTCATCTAAAATACTCACAAACACCCAACTTTGTGACCTTCTATAAACCCAATATGAATTTTGGCTATTTTATATAGCAAAAACAGTCACATTTGTGAACCATTATTTAAATACTAGAAAAAAATGATCAATAATTTAAAAAAATATAAAATGTTTTATCTTTTTAATAAGACATATTCACAAGAACAATTGCTGTCAAAATATGCTAAATTTAAATATTAATATAGGAATCATGAAAATATTTCTTTTACTCATTTTTTTCATAAACAGTTAAACATAGAATCTATGAAAGCTCTAAAATTACAAGGTAAGCATCCATAAACTGCCAGAATTCATTCCTAAAAGTAGAATACTGTCACATAAAAATATGTATATATACAAAATATATAATGAAATTATAGCCTTGACCATGCCAATATACTGCTAACAGTGAGTCATAGGTGGTCCTCTTCAGGACGTGGCTGATCATGGCTCTCCCCACTCATACCTCTCACTCACTGTTCTGCTATCTATTTACACAAGCTTGTTAGGTAGGTTACTTGCTGCTGCTCCTTTGTCCCTATCACTTTCAATATGTCCTGTGAATGTCAAATTCTCCAAGCCCTCTTTCTGCATTATGTGTCCTCAAAATTTCAACCACCTCTTTCTGAAATTCAGGATATGCATCCACTTCATTTCCATTTTCAGCATCCATTCGATAGAAGCATATTTCTGCTGTCTCTTCATCAGTGAGGAGCTTTCCAGCTTTTACTGTCATATAGGAGAACTGATATTACAGAACATTTCAGCACTCTTTTTTTTGTTTCTAACAAAATTTTCTTGTTTCTAAATACTTTCCTTAGCCTTTGGAAGGCATCTTTTGCTGTCACAATTGCTCTAAAAAAAAATTACCTAGATATTCATATTTTTGTATTACCTTCATCTCAGCAGCTCCAATTTGTAGTTTGCATCTTGGGGTGTTCTTCTTGGTGGCAGCCATACATTCACTCATCTTATAATTGATGTTTAGTCTTTTATTCTTGCTTTACTTTAATACTTTCTATAGGGATTCCTGTAGTTTCCTTTCTATGACTACTATTAAGACTGTATGATCTGCATATCTTGGGTTGTTATGACTGTGTCTGCTAATAATAAATCCTGAGAGGATTTTGTGCTTAATCTCAAATTTTAAAGGTGAGATATTACCATATATACTTGTGAACAGGTTGCACTTTTTTTACCAAAAAATTCACAAAATGTTAGGGGTGCAACCTATCTGCTTGACATAAATGTAAAACAACACTACCTTGAGAAAGAAATCTGAAATAATACCCAAACACTAAAGCTGTGTTTTTCTCCGTATAGAAATAATTTATCTATCATATTTTTATTATTATTATTATTATTTTTTTTTTTTTTTTTTTTTTTTTTAAGCATTTCATCCCAAGCAAGGCGAGAAGCCACTAGGATGCAAGGGGTTACAGAAAATTTGGAGCAAGATCAGATAGGAGTGATAGAAGAAAGGATGAGGAGAAGGGTAGTGGATAGATCAAGGCAACTGGAGATGTCGATTGACATTACATTTGAATAGTTGAAGATTATAGCTCTCAGGGAAACTAGAATAAGGAAGGGAGTTTCACAAGCGAGAGGTGCAAGACATGAAGCTATTGGAGTAGAAGAGATGGTTACATTTAGGAGTTTCGACAATGAAAGGGTGAGAGCAGGATGCCAGCCTTCTAGGGCACTTGAACTCATGAAGTCTGGGAACCAGCGAATGTTGCTCCTCAGAGAAATTGCCATGAAAGTATTTGTAAAAAAGAAAGAGAGAGGTGACGACACAGCTGTGAGAGAGTGACTGTAGATGCAATGCCAGAACAGGGCCAATTATATTGCATATCCGCCTCTGGAACCTATCAAGAACCTCAAGGCAAACAGAAGGGGCTCCAGACCATATATGGCAGCAATACTCCATGCAAGGGCGAATTGTTGATTTGTAGATCTGGACGATCAATTCCGGGGAGAAAAATTTCCTGGCACGGCACAGGGAGCCAACTTTCCTTGTGGTGGATGAAGCAATTGACTCAATGTATTTGTTCCATCTCAGGTCAGCAGTCAACATGAGACCAAACAGTCGCAGAGAGGTGCTCTTGAGAAGTTGAGCATCAGACATTCTAATGGAGGGCAGAAAAGGATCTCTGTGGTGATTAATAGAGAGCAGTTTTGTTTTTGAACCATTAAAGTTGACCAGCCAATTCCTGCCCCAGTTCACAACCGATTGGAGGTCCTTTTCGAGACACACGGCCAGGTTAGTTTTGTCAGCGACACTAGATTTGTTTTTGAAGCAGGAGTAAATTGTGGTGTCATCCGCGTAGATGCCAACTTGGGAACTTATGGCATCTTGAAGGTCATATACTGAGTTACTGCTTTAAACTTACCACATATGCTGCTAGATTCACATATCCATCACAATAAATAAATAAAATTATAAAATATTCATTGATCCATCAGTCTCCATTCAGTTGAGGCCTTCACACTAGACTGAAACCGGAACATCCATACATAAGTTAAGGAACCACGTGTAGATGTTTATTGACAAAGAAAAAATAGTCCCATTATTCATTCTGCAAAATATATATATTTGGTCAAAAATACATTGAAAAATATGACTTAAAGAAATGAAATATATTCTTTATGAGATAATTTTCTTTAATGGTTGTTTCATAGAACATTAAAAGGCGTTCTTAGGTGTTATTTACAAATAACAAAGTTCATGAATCTAGTACCCAAAATGTTTGCACCATTTTGCATTGGGCAGCGATATAGTGGTTAGCTAAATTTATATTTTATAATTTTAATTGCTGCACACTAATCATGAGTAAAAGAGTTATGAAACATGTTTTAAATTAAAAGTACTAAATTATGCAGAAGAACTTGGAAATCGATCTGCAAAAGTGCATTAATAATTGTAAGTTTAGAAATAAAGGTAGAAATAAAGGTAGATATTTGATTAATTCTTATGTTTAAAAAGGGCTGTGTAACTGCCCAAATTATAGTGTGACCTATCTGTGAGTGAACATTAAATCACCAATTAGGTTGCACCCCTATTTTATGGCTTACTATCTGGTGGGGCAACATATCCGCAAGTATATATGGTAGATAAAAAATTCATGATAGATATCCAACTTAATGCATCCAATTCAATATATAATACCATAAATAGCTATTTTCTTCTTAGGTACATATCTGCTATGCTTTTAAAACTCACCATAAGATGACAGGCAAAAAATACACACACACACTAATATATATATATATATATATATATTGACAAGATGTGGCAATTAGGGAATTGCTAAACAAGCTCCCCAGTTGTGGAATTGATGAAAGACTTCTCAATTATCATGTTCTTCCTAACAGGTAGATTCATGAAGGTAGTTCTTAATGGTTATTTCTCCAAGGCCCTTTGAGATCAATGCTGGCATTTACCGAAGCTTGACTCTCAGTCCAACACTCTTTCTGTTTTACATTGATGATGACACCTAAGAGTATACTCTGCTCTATTGTTGATATCTATGCAGATGATACAATGGTATATAGATGCACATCCAGAATTCTAGATGACCAGAGCCTGGCAGATGATCTCTCCTCTGATCTAACTTGGTCAATTCAACAGAGGAAAAAAAACCTGGCTGGTCAAATTCAATACCTCAAAAACAGAACTAGTAGCATTCTATCATCAAACTCTGAATTTCTATTTCAATAAACAGGTATTATGTCAAGGATGCCTCTTGATTTAATATGAAAACTTGTAAATTATTTTAATCATTTTATGATAAAAATTCATTGTAAATGATTATATATAGATTGAATATCGAGACAAATAATGGTCAGAAATTATGTCACACCTTACTGACAGAATATGGCTATTATATGCATAATTTATGTGCAAATGTGATATATATATTTCTGTATATCATAACAATGTTAGATTATATAGATAATAGAATTTACAATGAGCAAAATTCTGTTTAATGCATTTCTTCCTCTAGGATTTTATAAGACTAAAGTAATATTTTTATTTTGGAAATTATGTATGTGTTGGAGGGGAAGATATAAATGCAAGCATCATTTATAATTATGTACCAAAGAGAAATGCTGAAGATGTAGATATGCTGAATGTTAAATTTTGCATTTAATTTTTTTTTTTTTTTTTTTTTTGTTTTAAATTTTTATCAGACCTGTCTGAACACATAGTCTTCCTAACTCCATTCAGTTTGCTTTTGCCTTTTTTTTTTGTTTTTAGCATTTTTGCTTCTAACTATCCCACATTGTGATTACACAAGATATGCCAAGAAAGGTGAAATGTTTTACAAATGCAAAATTACCATGCAACATTTAGCAACCTGTGTTCTTTTTAGATATTTTCACCTTATTCATTTTTTTTCTCTTTTAATTAAAGATAAAAAAAAAACTGCTTTTTTTTTTTTTTAAATCAAAATTAATTTGTGCAAACAACTCTCACCTATCCAGTGTTAGAAAAGTAGTCATCTGTTTTACCCATTATTCTTTGAAATTTGCAAATAGTTTATTTCAACTTTATGGAGTTTTTACTTGAAGTCATTAAGAAAATATATCTAGGGCTTTGCTTCTGGTCCATGTCACTGGTTGGTTAGGCTCATTATCATGATCAATTTCTGAGATGCAAAACTGGATTCAAAATCAAAGTAGGCAATTTGGCTTATATTATACAACTGCTTCCTAAGATGAATGGTAAAAAAAAACAACCTTTGAGTGAATAAAGCCTTGAGCATCTTTACATTGATCATCCCTCTTTGAACATTTTGGATTGATGCTACAGATTCAAAAACAAAGAACTGTACCAAATAACAAAAACCACATCACTTGACAATGACCAACAGCAGTGCATAACTAAAATAGATAGCACATGTAACTCAAAGAGAAAATAATGATATAAAATGTTAAAATTCCATACTACTTCAAACAGAAGGCAAGAAAGTATACATCTGTCAATACTGGAAAGAGCAATAACAGCTACTGGACTTGAGAAACCAGTTTTCCTAAAAAAAAGTTTTAAAAGAAAGATTTTATAAATGTCAACTGAAAGCAGTACTGTCTGCTCAGTCAATGAATGCCAAATATTTCCTCATAGGGAAATGGCTAATATTACAATTACCATCTTTTATCTACCATTATTAATATAAGATGAAGTCATTTTTTTCCTGTTGCTATGGAGGTAGGTTGGTTAGTTGAATTGTTTAGCAACATTTCAAACTCTATGGGTTTTTTAATGCTGAAATCTAAATATGTTGAATACAATGTTATGTCTTCTACTAAATATATTTTGAATGCATTTGTATGCCTTCAACTACAGATAATTTTTACTTCATTTTATACTTTCATTTTATGTAGGTAGTTATGACCAAAATGCACTGACCCTTGATAATCACCTGTTTCCCTTGTATCCTCTCTGATTGCTTGTGATAAAATAAAATGACCATTATAGGTGCATTACATTGAGGAATTTGGAGAGGCTTAATCTATTCATAAGATGTAACAGAAGAGCTAACAGTTAAATTGCTTTGCCAGTTTCATGGTCTTGTTGTTTGGTTTGGATAGAGGAACTATCATTGGATAACAGGTAAAAAAAAAATCAAGTAATGCCATAAATTTTCTGATATTTTAAAATTTTATATGCTTGGTTCAAATCAGAGGAATAGAGATCAAGTAAGGGAGAAAAGATAAAAGTTTAAATGTGTGAATCAAGTTGGTGAAAACATAGTTTTCAAACATGGATCAAACCCAAATGAAATAGATAGCAGCCACAAGGTTTACATGTTTGGTTCAAATCAGAAAAAATCAATTCATGTTAATAGGTATAGAGGAAATTATAAGTGTTAAATTTATGTATATTATCAATGCAACAGAAAGTGTTCACTCCTGAATTACTCTGACAAGAATTCACCAAGAAACTGAAAATGTTTTTCCTCTATAGAAAAACAACTAGCTTAAATTTACTTGGGCTGAACCCATCTGAACCAAAAGGGGAGACAGGTTAATCCAACAAAGCATTAGTTTTTATAACCAGGAAAATGTAAGTTCAATCCCTATGCAGTGTAACTAATATTGTTCACAGACTAGAACTTAACAATAAGATTTATAATTTGGTTCAAATCACAAAAATTAGATGTTATAACATAGTTTACAAGCTTGAGTCAGGTGGATGAGAATAAAAAAGGTTGTAATTTTTACAAGCTTGGTTAAACAAGGAGATCACAATGTTTTCAAGTTTGGTTCAAGTCAGAGATTACATGGTTTATATGTCTGGCTAAAGTCAGAGAGAACAGGATAGATAATAGAATTTACAAGCTTGTTTCAACTCAGAAGAATAGAGGAGTTTCAATGATTAGTTTATGGGTTTCAAAGCAGTCAATAAAAAATGAGTTTGTTTCATTTGTTTGTTGTTTTTTTTTTTTTAATCAAGTTCACCCCATGCAAGGTAGTAAAGGCACTAAGGCACAAGGGGTTACTGAGTATGAAAGAATTAAAAAACAGAAACATTATTAATGAGCAAGAACAATAGAAGAGTAATCAAGAAGACAGTAGATAACATTTGATATTGCATTTCAATTTTTGAATATCAAGATTCACTGGAAAGCATGGAGCATAGAGTGTTCCAAAAGCAAGAAAAGAAAGTGTCAGCATAGAACTTATGATTACATCTAACAAATTCAACTTTAAATTGATGAGACCTTGTTGCTAAAGTATAGATAATATAGCAAAGACTTCATCCAAGCAATTACCATAAAATTATTTATAGAAAAGGCACAAGGAAGCTACATTATAGTGATGAGAAAGTGTATGAAGTCAAGATGCCTGCTCAGAACCAATAATAATAATGTGTTGTATTAAGAATATATTTCCTCTTGTATATTTGCTTTTATTTTCATTTATATGAGATAGCTCTTTGAAACAAAGTGTACCATATATACTTGAGTATAGTGTAAGATTTTATGATCAGTTTTTTATTTAAAAATAGAGGAGTTGCAGGTAATTTTTTTGAAAAGGCTACAGATCATGTATTTTTGGTGATGAGTTGCACTATACACAGGTAATTCTCTTCTGGAAGGGTTAAAATGTATGCATTTTGGTAGCCATAACCTACCTGCTAAGCTTACATTTTAATGGTACTTTTGGCTAAACATAACAGTATATGTAAGTCTCTTTAGCCTGTTTCCTTTATCCTAGATTCTTTCTTTCTGTTGCTACACAAACAGCAGAATATTGTTCACTAAGTGTGCCACTTAAAATCTACAGATACCTTATATAAATAAAAAATTAAACAATGTTTTTTTTTTCTCCAATTTGCGTTCATCTTCATTCACCCATATTTACATCACTGAGTTATTGCTTTTCCGATGACACCTCTTTTGTCTGATACGTATCTATCATATATGTTTCACTTGTGGTTTTTCTCACCATTTTCAGGTTTGTTTGTTTAACAGAATATCAACTCCTTATTGGACATTTAATGCCAAAATTTAATTTTCTTGGGAGATTTGGTAGTTTTGTTTTTTTTTTTACTATTGAAATCTATTTCTGAAATTATCAAAATCTATTGCTGATATTTTTTTTTTCTTTTACTATTAAAATCTATTGATATAAATGTTTGTTCTACTATAATAATCTGTTTGTATATCATGAAAAGAATTGTGGTAGAAATGAATAAAATTACATAGTGTAACCCGGATATAAGAGAGTTGTCGGGACCGGGGAAGAAGTCTCTTATATCCGGGTTTGGTCTGTTATATATACATTAACACAGGCTCTAATTTGGGACCAGATAAAATCTCTCTTATATCCGGGTTTATCTTATATCCTGGTCTCTTATATCCGGGTTACACTGTATCAGAAATTCAGGCAGAAATTTTCAATTCAGGTGAACGCATTGTGATATAGAACTGGTGATTATTACGAAAGTTTTCAAGTTTTATTTCTATAATGATTAGAGGCATGAATTCAAAAAGAAGAGTATTAAAATTTTCTTGAAACAAGAAGTTGTGGAGAGCCATGATTGACCATTTTCAGTTGGGAAACAGCACATTAAAGAATATCATTATTATTATTAGGTTGGTGCAAAAATAATGACGTAATAATGTTGTTTTTTGACGTTAAAAAATACGTCAAAAAACGACATTATTACGTCATTATTTTTGCACCAACCTAATATTATCATTATTATTATTATTATTATTATACCCAGTTTAAATACTAATTATTTTAGGTACAAAAATATTGAATAAGAAAACCTTTTTTAAAAAGCATTCCATATATTAATCCCTTTTTCTTCCCTCGAAGACACTTTTCAGAAATAATATCCCAAATCTCTAAACTTCAACCTACCCTCACTCCTAATTTCATCAATAGCCACAAACCAACACATGACTGCATCTTTCATATCACCAAGTCCCCAGACAAGATTTCCATTCAGTTCTCATTTGTTAACTTGACAGGAAATCAACTATTATTGATGGCCTGAGTTTGCTTGAGTTTCAAAGATGACAGTATCAGTCTGCTTAAGAGAGGCATGTGGCTGGTTCCAGTACAAATGAAAGAGTTCTGCAGCCCAGTGATAAGTCCAATAGAAAAAGTCTAGATATCATTTTGCACATTAACACACAATGTCCAGGGCAGGGAGCAAGATACAGTTGGTCAGCCAATAGGAATTACTGACATTTGAAATAACTTAGACTTGTGGTCAGTCCTGATTATTAAGAAGAATGACTTGGAAATTTGTTCCCTCCACTGTTCCTTTCTTTTTGTCTGTCTGCACATAAATATGCAAATTTAGATATGGTGGCACCTCTCACTTTGCAAAGATCCATTGTTCAGGAGAGAAAACATATTTTTCTCTAAACAATCTTTTTATGAAATACATATTTTCCCTTTGTATGAAATGCTGAAAGAACAGTGAAAGTTTGATAAATCTAAAACTAGAATGATTCTTCTTCTAGATGCCTTTCAGAACATGGGAGATCATGGCTCTTCACAATCTTTTATCCCTTAGCAACATTTGTTCTTTTGCTCCCATTTCAACATCCATTCATATAAATTTGTCAGCTTACTGCTTTCCCCTATCCTTCAATATGTTATGTGAATTTCAAATTCTTCAAGCCTTTCTTCCTCATTCTAACTGCCTCTTTCTGATTCTGAGTATGTTACCATTTTTTTTTTCTATTTTCCTTAAGACTTCTTTGTTGCTTATGCACTTCCATAAAATTCTTAGAATTCTTCTCTAGAATCACAATTCTGTTGTCTCTAGTTTTCTTTTCATCATTGAGAAAATTTTCAAATATTGCTATACAAGAGGAGTGATAGGGCATAACAATTCAGTATTCTTTATTTCTAACAAAATTTCTTTGTTTCTCTGTTTCTTGTTTAGCTTTCGGTATGCATCTTTTACTTGCATATTTCTATTTTGGTGTCATGTCTTCCTTGATAAAAGAAAATAAAAACAACTCTTCCTCCCAGTTGTCAATGGTCAATTTTCAAGCCCAGATAAAAGTTAGGATCAAAAACTCTAATCATTTAGCCACTTCCTGCTTTGAAGGATTACAGGCACATCATGTTAAAACACTAGTTTCCATACAACCACTGAAGTTAAGCAACATAAAACCTGGTTAGTATATAGATGGGTGACTACTTGGGAATAAAAGGTGCTAAAATCTTTGGTTTGAAGGTGGTATAATGAAAAATGGCTTGGAATTGTTAATCAGAGAGAACCGAGTTCCAATTTTAGTTTGGTTTGTTATATTCACTGACACACAAATACCCTGGGGAGAGGTAAGGATCCACCTCTTCTCCACCCACTCTGGGTTAATTAGAAAGACTTGTAACACTAAACTATTATTGTCTCCAAAATTAAAATAAAATTGCATATAAAATATTTAGATTTCAGCATTAAATAACCCATAGAGATGTTTATATGCCACTAAACAAAAACAACCAAACAACTGCTTTGAAGCTTGAAGCGACACAATATTCTTGATTAAATGTCATTAAATGATTTTAGTTTGGAGAAAAAATAAACATAGAATGTAGGTTAAGCTAGAATGAGTCTAATTTTCATATTTTTTAATGTTTGGCCCAAAATTTTGGTTTAATCAAAAACGTATTGCTATAAACTTCTTCAAATTTAAATGATATATTAGATCAATAAAAATGGATATATTAAAAGGATATTCATAACAAGAAAATGGGAGTAACAAAAAATATACAATAACATAAATTGCTAATACAAAAATATGATGATTAAACTGTTTTTTATCAGAGCAAAAGTCAAGGACAAAAACATAAAAACTTGCTCAGTGATTTGGAAGCTTCTAGTTCGGAAGCTGCACATTGGCAGTGAATGCAGTCCTCAACACAATAAAGAAATCAATCAGCAAAGAAGAAATTAAATTCTTGGATATGGGATAAAGATGCCACCAACATTAATATTAAATGGTGGAGTAATTTCTAGACAGACTACACATACATACAAAGGGTACTAAAAACTTCTCAGCTTGAACAACTTCCCAAAATCTGACCAAACATTAGAATTTTGTCTAGAAGGGCTTCTAGGTCTGTCTGAGAAATTTTTAGAACACCCTAACAAATATGTATGAATAGTATTAGGTTGGTGCAAAAATAATGTCGTTTTCTCACATAGTAACATATGTGAGAAAACGACATTATTTTTGCACCAACCTAATAATTTGATAGTAATATTTTTTTTAAATTTTTTTGTCACAGAGCTGGGACTGAAAACAGATATTAATAATGAAACATTACTTAGTTATGAACAATTGCAGTTTGTGGAGAGTCATGATCTCACACATATTGAAGAAGCACAGAACATAAAAAGAACTAAACCTATTTTCTATTATTTAAAATCAAAGGCAGAAAGAATAAGACTGTTAGCAAATTTTTATTCATCAATGCATGATGTATAGAAGTAAGCACAATATTTGATTTTTTTTTTATTGATTTTTTTAATGAGAAAGTTTATTTTTAAGAGAAATAAAAATGTTGATAACCAACAGAATTATTTCTCATTTTGAGTTTTAGCAGTGAAAAGGCTAATTGAAAATTCAAATTAGGAAATACTTTATGCTTTTTAATCATAGTAATGAAAAAAATACTTTATTTGTTGATATGCAGATCATAAGGGAATGAAAAAATGCACCTTCTTCAGAGGATGTCAAAAAAAATGACAGGTCATCTGTGGAGGTAAAACACAAATAATGATATGAGGTTCTGTCTGATCTTCATAGACAGCAGGTGGATAGACTTTTAAAGATCATTTTGTAATGTATTGTTAGTAATGCCTAATAATTTTTTTCATACATGAAATAATTATTTATTTCTGGTCTCTATCAAATTAATATTATTTTTTCAGGGACTTTACTCGGAAATTTGATTTTCTTTCAAGAATTTGAGGTATTTTGCTTTCTGTTTCTTGTGTCGCATGCATTTGAATAACTTACTGTCATCCGTTCAGATCTATGTATGCATGTATGTATGTATCTATCACAATCAGTATCTGTCTATATTTCTGAGATGAGGTATTATGTACACTATTTACATTATTCAGACTATTGTCCTCATCTTTGTCGCCATATTTATCATATCATTTTGGCCATTGTACACTCCAGCCTTCTTCAGGTGGTTGGAATGTCGAACTGAACCCTTTATTTCGCTCACTGAGGTAGACTGTTCTAGTTCCATGTGCCATGTTTAATGGATGTCAGTTATCAGTTATCTCCTGTTAATTCCCCTCTCCAAGTTCTCCACTGCCTTAACCAGGTATTGAACTTACACTGTTTGGGCAACAAAGATGAGGACAATACTTTGAATAATGTAAACAGTCTATCACAGTCCGCCTGCCTTATGTGAAGGGGTTATCAGAGAAAATACAAAGGATCTGCGGTCCATATAACATCAGGACAACCTTCAAAAGCTGGACAACAATTCACAGATATCTCTCCCGAGTAAGACCCCCCAATAGAGAAGAACTTGACTAAAGACTATGTGTACGCTATCCCATGTAGCTGTGGAAAAAAATATAAAGGGGAGACTGGCCGTCCTCTTAAGGTAAGGCTTCAAGAACACCAGAAAGCTGTAACATGAGGGAAAGTGGAAAAATCAGGCATGGCTGACCACATATGGAAAGAAAAGGGAGATCACTGCCTTCTGTGGGATCAGGTTGAGATCATAGACAAAGAACACCATTGTAAAATTTTAAACTTAAGGAATCAGCACATATGCTAGGCCACAAAAATCTCTTGAGCCAACCAAGCATAGAAATGAATACAATATGGGAACCAATAATAAGGAGTGCCAGAGAAAAGCGATAATAACAACAAAAAATTGCAATATGAGTGCTGGTAAAAACATAGATAATAACAGCAAAAATTGCAATATGAGCACTGGTAAAAAATGGTTGCTGAAGACATTAGATTTATAATACCCAGAAATTTATCCACAGATAACACATGGTGGATAAAGGCGTTGGTTAGATCCAGTGACAGGACCCAAAAAGTGTGAGTTCAATACCTGTTTAAAGCAGTGGAGAACATGGAGTGGGGAATTAACAGTAGATAACTGATAATTGACATTTATTAAACATGGCACGTGGAACCCAGTCTACCTCAGTGATCAAAATAAAGGGTTCAGTTTGACATTCCAACCACCTGACGAAGGCCAGAGCATACAATGGCCGAAACATTGTAATAAATATGGCAACAAAGATGAGGACAATAATCCAAATAATGTATATAGACTATCACAATCAAATTCAGATATCTCTCTCTCTCTCTCTCTCTCTCTCTATATATATATATATATATATATATATATATATATATATATATATATATATATGATCATATCTATCTATCTCAATCTGTACAGATCTATGTATGTATATCTGGTTGTCATCACACTCACTGATATTCTTTGAGGTCTGATTCTTCAATTGATAGCTATGAGAATATCTTCTAGGTCAACCCTCTGATACACCTAGCACTTATGACATTCTGATGTGACACCAAGTACAAATGTGGTCACCACAGATCAACTCCTGAGAGACTTAAAACTTGACTCTGACTTCTAGTATTTCCTGGTGGGAACCACATGGTAAAATTTAACCCCTAAAATATCATATTTGCTGTCAGTACAGTATCATAATTACAATCCTGTGTCCTATGATTCATTGAAATTTTAAGGGTACCACGTGTGATGCAGCCTTATCTTGCCTGAGAGAGCACATAACTCTCCATATTTGTTTTAAATTCAAAATTATCCTTCTCCTAAATTGGTTGCCCTACCAAGTTTAAAGAGCCCAATCTGCTTTATTATTTATGAGGGTTTGAATTCAGTGATTTCCTTCTTGATTGGCTGGGAGCCAAGGCAAATGAGACCAGCCTGTCTTTCTATTTTGCCTATAGCTGAAGAAAGGTACGTGACTTTTTTGTTATTTATCATAGTTTGAATTCAAAGTTGTTGTCCTCCAAGAGTGACTATTCTCCAAGACAAAAACAGCGCAGTCATATTATTTATAATTGTTTGAACTTCAGAGTTTTCCTTCTCTTAAACTAGCTGCCCTACCAAAGCTAAAAAGTCTAGTCTGTCATATTATTTATGAGGGTTTGAATTTTTGAGTTTTCCATTTAAACTAACTGCCACTCGAGAGAGTTCAGTCAAACCTATAATTTATAGTGGTTTGAATTCAGTGTTTCTTCTCTTAGACTGTTTTCCATGCACGGTAAAAAGAGCCCAGCAACAGCAAAAATAGATAGCATTTGTTACTTTATATGAAAACAATGGTGATATAATAATGTAATAACAATAATCAAGATGTTGACATTCCCAACTACTTCAAACAAAAGTTTAAAAACGAAACCTCCATTCCTACTGAAAAGAGCAATAATAGCTACTGGAGTGCAGAAACTGATTTTCCTGAAAAATTCTTTCAAGAGAAAGATTTTATAAATTCCAACCAATTGTAGTACTGATTTCTCAATCAAGGAATTTAGAACATTTCCTTATAAGCAAATAGCTAATATTATGATTACTATTATGCTGCATATATATCCAATACTGTATAGACATTTACTGATCCAGGTTCAATCCCCATTGGGTATGCCATACAAAATTTGACATTAAATTAAACTTGATCTGTTGTATAATCAACCAACCAACCAGATTATCAAAAAATAACATCCCTATTTAGGTCATTTTAGAATTGCTCTGGTTAGACTTTCTACAGAAATAATCTAAGATTGAAGAAAATAGAAAGATATGAAAAGATGAAATCAGATAGAAAGATATGAAAAGATTAAAATAGATAGATATGAAAGGATTAAAACTGATACAAAAAGATTAAAACAAACAGTAAGATAGAAAAATGATTAAAGCAGATATATACATAGATAGATATGAAAAGATTAAAGCAGATTCTTAAGAATTATTAAAATAACAAACAAAAGAAAACCAACACAGAACATTCTTGTAATAAAGATAATACATTTAACAGCTTCAGTCAATAGTAAGAAAATTAGAAAATACAAGAGCTTAACATAGTGTGTTCAAAACAAAATCATTACAGTTTAAATAATTCTCAGAATAATAGCAATATTTTCTTTTGGAATTTTAGATTATGAGGAAAACATGTGACTCAACTAAAATGCATTGACCAGAACAATAAAGATGAAAATGATATACCAAATTGTCTACAGAATGCTAAAATGTTTCATCTTAAAAGCTAAAAAACAACAAAGATAATGGCTACAAAACCCAATTATTTTGACATTTATAAAGATTGGTTGATAAATAAATACTCTAGATCTAAAAAACAAGTTTTAAACAAGATATATTTATGAAACTGGGATCAAAGTGAAGTAAATAAAAGTTTATTTTTAAATATAGTCATTGTTGATTGTTATACATTTTTTTCAAATATTCTATATACTTTTTCATTGGTGTTTATGAAGCATGATTCTATTTTACTTTTGATTCAATTAGAGTAATGTCAGCTACAGCATCTGATAAAAAGAGTTAACCTTTTAATGCCACTTTCAATTTTGGGGACAACCAAAAACTTGATAATGCCAAATTGGCGTACAGAGGATGTGCAACTTTTGTACATTTTATTATTTGTACCATATTTTTACTACAACACAAATAAGTATTGTCATGATTATAAAAAAAAAGTTCTTATTTCACTTCTTACGCTAGAGTTATATTGCTTGAATGCTTGACAACACATTATTGAATTTTCATTCCCTTTGGCATGTTGCATTATGTACATATTTACTTGTCATATCTTGTTGGGAGGGTACCAACTTGTGAATTTGCTCCTAGTTGGACTAAAAGCAATGGAAAACAAAATCTACATATGTAATTACTTGTAGAGGTTGAAAAGAAATGGAATAAATTTCAACAAGGCAATATTTGCACATGTTTTGTATATGGTTAATAAATGATTAACAAAAAATAAAATATGCCTGCATGCATGCAAAAACTAGCTGAAAAGAAAGAAGACATTAAAATTTAGCTATTAGAAATTGTGTATGTCAGTATGTGTGTGATATGCATTTGTTCTATCACCAGGAGAAAATACATTTTCCTCAAGGCAGGAACAAGTCCCATGTTCATATTATTATTACCATATACTGTGAGGAAAAAAGAGGAAAAAACAGGAAGTGTCACATTTTTATAGCTGTTTAACAGCATCATCTAATGGTAACTTGGTAAACCTGATAATCTAAGTGGGGGTAATCCCACAAAGATAAATGTTAACATCCATTGAACTGACAATTACTCATTTCAAAAAGGAAAATTATACCTTACTGAATACATGTCCAATCATGATTCCATCTTCACTAATAGTATTGGTAGATATTAGGTGACCTTGCTCTCCATCAACTCTCATATTAGCACTAGTATACCATAGGTGACCTAGTTAATCTATCAACCATCACATTAGCATTGGTATACCATAGGTCATCTTGCTTAGCCATCAAACCTCATATCAGAATTGATATACTAGAGGTGACCTTGCTCATCCATCACCCTCATACTAACATTGGTATACACTAGGAGAACTTTCTTATCCAACAATGCTCAAATTAGCATTGATATACTATAGGTGACCTTGCTATCAACCCTCATATTAGCATTGGTATACACTAAGTCACCTTGCTTATACATCAACTTTCACATTAACATTGGTATACCGTAGGTGACCTTGCTTATCAACGCTCATATTAGCATTAGTATACAGTAGGAGAGTCCTCGTATTAATAGGAGAGTTTACTTATCAATCACCTGAATGTATTTATATAGAGTTGAAGGCAATCCTTATCAATCTACCCTCATATTAGCATTGGTATAGAATATGCGCTTTTGTTTAACAATCAGTTCTCATGTGATACCTTACAAAATTAATAGACGTAATATCTAATGTTTTGTTCCCAAAATTATAGGTGACTTGTATGAAGGATATGACACTGATTTGAATCTTTCAGTTAATCTTTTTTAAATCTTCATCTTATTAAAAGATGACTTGCTACAAAGGTCAATATTTTCTGTCAGTCCAGTGGAAAGTGTTCTCATCCTTTGGTTCCTGAAGTATCCCCAGATTTTCATGTCTTCATGTGTATTCTGTGAAATAAATCCATTTTAATAGTCATCCAAACACAGGTGTAAATGGCAGATATTCAAGACAGGATGGGCTTGCCAATTTATCAAGTGGCTAAGTTCAGTTCTCCTGACGTTCTTATACCTTGACTTTCTTCCACTTTCTGTTGTCACCTGCATTGCAATTTCTCACCTTCATCTGTTGCCAAGATTTAGAGATGATATCTCTAATCAGGCGAAGATCTTTGCACTCAAATTATACCTAGGGCATGTACCAGGATATAAATATCAGTTTCAAACACAAAAGCCCAGCAAAAGATAAGTAAATAAAAAATTAATCAAGAAACATTAAAATTTAAAATATTTAAAGGGTAAATTTTACAAAGCAGTATTGATTATGGTGTCCTGTTATGGCAAAAGAATATTTTTGGTATGCATTCATACAAAGAAAAGATTTGGCAGGGCTTAGCTCATGGTTTAGGCAATGTAAATACTCTATTGGAAATAGTTATCTGGGTTCAAGCCCAGATAAAATACCACTATCTCAAATATTGATTTTCAGGGTTCATTTTACAATGACGTTTAATGTGGTCTCATCTTATTATCCATATGTAGTACATGTTGCTATACTAAGCCAAACTATAAAACATATAGTATCTTACTTCCAATAGAAATACAGTCCTGTCCCACTTCCTTATCTGCCATTTAGTCTCCATGATTTCAGATACATGTTAATGGTAATGCTGAAATTAACTTGAATCCCTTTTTAATAATTGTAATAGAATGTCCCACACTCTCTATCATTTCTGTGAACTGATTATATCAGTAGCTATATATAGTAAGCAGCGTATATATCTCACATACTTGATTTGGGAATTATTTGCCTGCTAACCAATTCTCTGTCTTTCAGTAGTGTATTCTCTTTCACAATAAACCGCTCTTTCTTTCATCTACACATGTTGTTATTGCTTCACTTGAGTTTTCTAAAATATATCTGTCTGACGCATATCTACAAGTGAAAGTAGATGAAGAGTGCTGGAAGTTATTAGCAATACACACAAGGGACTCTACAAGCTAAATAGTCTCCTGCTTGGGTTAAAGGTTGCTCCCAGTTTGTTCCAGCAAATAATGGACACCATGTTAGTGGGACTAGAATTTGCCATAGAATACCTAGACAACATATTTATAAAGAGAGAAAACAATGAATAGCACAAAAAACATATCAAGGCAGTGTTTCAGAAGATTGATGAATATGGCTTCAAGCTAAGTTCAGATAAATGCAAGTTCTTCAGGAAGCAGATCAAATATTTGAGGCAAATAATCAATGAGAATGGAAGAAGACTGGACCCAGAAAGGGCCAAAGCTATTAAAAACATCACTAATCTTCAGGCATTTTTAGGCTTGGCCAACTATTACAGTAGCTATATTCCCAAAATGTATGATCTTAGAGCTGCACTGAATGACTTATTGAAAAAGGGTGCAAAATGGATTTGACCTAAAGAATGCGATGTTACTTTGCAGAAAATAAAAAGCTGTCTCTTATCAGATTTATTGTTAGCGCATTTTTCCTGTAAAAAAGAAATAATTGTAGAATCTGATGCTAACAACTAAGGGATCAGAGTGTTAATTCTCCACAAGCTTGAAGATGTGACTACAAAACCCATAGCCCATCCTTCCAGAACTCTGCTTCCTGTAGAAAGAAGTTATAGCTAGATCAAAAAAGAAAGCCTGGCAATAATTTACTCGGTTATAAATATTTCACAGGTTCATCCATGAAAGGAAATTTACATTACAGACAGATCATGGACCATTGTTAACAATTTTTAGATCAAGAAAGGGTATACCCCCACACACACTGCTAACAGGTTTACTGTGCTGAGAAATAATATTATTGAACTATGACTTCAAGATGAAATACCTACCTTCAATAACTAGGACAGTTAATATAAGACACATTTGAAATACTAGTTCCCATATCTCTACCAGTACCAATGGAAGTATCAGCTCCCCAAAAAGCACTAATGCCTCAAAACTTCCTAACACAAAAATTTCTGAGACAGAAAGGTACTAGGAAAAGGAAAAAGTCAAACAATAATGTCCTGACTCCAAAAAGAAGAGGTATTGAGCAAAATTTCATGGGAAAATTAGCTCAGGAGGAGGTGTAATGGAACACAGTATATCCTTGGGAGCTTGCTTCGGGGAATTACTAGCCTGCCACCCAATTCCCAGTTTTCAGTTTTTACAATAAACCTCTCTTCTTTCATCTACGTGCATGTTACTGTTCCTTTCACTCGAGTACCGTCTTTGTCTGTAACCTCTTTAAGGTTACAAAAATAATTGATCTGAGAAAACAATTGCATGTAGCTGATAGTTTAGGCATTTCTGAATGTGTTGGATACCATACATAACTTCCATATAATAATCTCATCTGGCAATGTTTTTTAAGAACATGAGTCAAGTTCTTACATTAATGTCTTGGTTTTTTAACATCTGCAGTTTTGTACAAAACTACACCACGTACAGCCTATTTAATGTTCAATTTCTCTCTGATACTAAATTTGTTTTAACTGAACAAAATATCAAAATGTAATTGAGTTGTTTATTATTTGTTAATTCCACATTAAAGATTTTGATGATGAATTCAGGGTAGGTGCCATTACTGCTTCCATTCCAATTCCAGATAATGGTTTCTGTTTTGGAAAGGTTTATCTTGAATGCTAGTTCTTGAAACACTAACTGCAAGAATAATGTCGCTTGCAATTTAGATATGCTAAATAATTGATGTAAAATGCTTCCTTTTGAGTAAAAAGATAAAAATCCTCAATTTTATCTTCCTTCTAATACCATGTTCCTTCAGGATGTCGGGGAGTGTGATTTTTACAGCTTTTCTCTTTTATTTACATTGATTACCATTAAAAATAAAAGGTAGTGGTTTCTCATTACTACCTCCTCAGTTTGAATTTCAAAGTTGTCTTTCTTCTCAACCTCTTGTCAGCCAAGTATAGAGAGTCCAGTTTATTCTGCTATTTAACCTATAGCTGAAGAAAAGAAAAATAAGATTGCTATGATCTATCATATGAACAAAACTTTAACTCTTCAGGTACCATACTTGCAGACTTGTGCTACATCCAGGCTACGTTTAGTAAGTTACTATAGAAAAAATAACTATCATTTCTCAATCTTTGAGTTGGGATCAATGTGTAGAATCTGTTCTCCTTTTAATCAACATAGAAGATGCCTAGTTTCAAGTAGTCCAATCTCGTGGCAGCATATTCCTCATTGTACTAAAAGAAGGATGGTCAGTGGGATATTGATGCCAGTATCATGGTGGTGACTGGGCAATTTTTGAAAATGACAGTCCCATGTTAAAAACAACATTGTGTCAACTCTTACAAACATGAAAAGTAAAGTAAATAATATCATTTCTTCACCTCCTTTTGATTGGGATGAATACATGGTATCTGTTCTCAAGTCTGGTTCTGGGGATTCCAACCCTTTGGTAGCACTTTCTTTATTGTACTAATTAGGTGTGATTAGTGGAATACTAATACCATAATGGCAGTGGGTACAGAAACAAATCACTTTTTGAACTGACCAATGGGAACCCCACATTAAAAATGACCTTGAATCAAATCATACCCTTCTGAGTGGTGGCTAAATAACATATAAAAATAACCAGTAGATCAGGCAGCCATATTTAATGATCAGCAGTAGAAGCAAACAGCCAAATAGGGATGACAAGCAAGAACTATAACACTATGTATGCATGGGAAAAACAGCATTGTTAAGGGATGTAATGATAGCATACATATCATCAAAATCTCTAAAAAAATTACATAAATCACCAATACAAAAATATATACCTGATTTTTGACCTCACAGCAGCATATGAGACCTCTTCTTTTCATCTGTTATTAGGTTGGTGCAAAAATAATGATGTAATAATGTTGTTTTTTGATGTTAAAAAATACGTCAAAAAACTTTTGCACCAACCTAATAGAAACTGCCTTCTAAGCTCTAACTCAACTGAATATCTAGATCTGATAGAGGAACACAAAATTATACATCTTGCAAGGAACCCAAAAACATTTCAAACCTCATCAAGGTATGTCAAGGAAGAAATGAGAGCTCCAGTATATTCTCCTCCTAGATTATACTAGGCACATATACATGGACAGATGTTAAGAGGTAGGCACTGATCATTTAACTATTCTATACCACAATCCAAACAAATTTACTAATAGTAAACAGTGTTCTTGCTTCCCCTCCGAAGGCCATTGTACTGAAGGTGAGGAGGGGCTACACTGATGACAGGTATTCAAGTTGGAATTAGAATGATCTTGAACATACACTCAAAAATCATCTACCAAGTGTTTCAAGAATTAGGACTCAGGATAGAATTTTCTAAAACAGAAACTATGATCTAGAATTGGAATGAAATTAGTGATGGATCAATTATAACAAATTTAATATAGGAGTTAAGAAAATTGAACATAGAATAGGTCCTGATAGAGGTAGTTTCACCCAACAATACAAATGAATACACAATGTAAGTATTAACCTAAGAACTTTAGTCATGTCCTTATAAAAACTTGTCAGATCAAGACTTTCAAGGCCAAATGTTTCCTTATCAGAAAAATGGTTAATATTACTATTAACATTACCCATAGTTTCCAGAATCTGTTTGGAGATTAGTCTTAAGATATCTACTCTACAGATAGGGGGACAATTACTATATACCAGATTTCTTTAAACATATGAGTATGCATACATACATAGTTAAACTTTAATTATTTAAATAAAAGATGTTATATTCATGTTTGTGATATTTCTCACAGAAATAAGTTGATTGAAATGTCTTTAAAATTCTAAAATTAGTCATTTTTATTATTCCATGAATAATTCAAACTATAAATTTTTTTTACACTTTTTCCGATGCTTTTGTGGCTTTCTTTGATTCAAATTAGACTTGAAGAATTTCAAAATATCTTTATTTCTAGAATTAGAATACTCAACCACTTTCGGAATTTTAGACAAAGTCTTTATCAGGGTACTTTACATGCCTGTCACTTTGTAAAAAATTGGGAATAATTTTTTTTAACAATTTCTGTCCATTAGCTTTCATTAGTCAGCCCTCAAACCATGGCATTTGTAAGAATTTAAAAATACTGATGTTTTTTTAATAATTTTAGTAGGTGGGTCCTGTTCATAATAAAAATACATTGTCAAATCTGCCCCTAATTTCTGAGAGATATCTGTACTTTATTTTTTTTTTACACATGTTAAGTTTGAAACTGTGCTCATGTCATTGATAATGATGGAATACTGATATTGTCCTTTTTTTTCCAAATTCTTATTTGTTTTTCAATATTATCTCTTTTCTTGTCAATGCACTTATCCAAATATTTGTGCATTAATTACATAACTTGCACTTTACATAATGAAAATTTAGGATCAAACTTCAACCAGCAATTATGTGTCAACTTATTAACTTATTTGGCCATTTTCAAATAATCTCTCTCATATATATATATATATATATATATATATATATATATATATATATATATATATATGAGTGGACTTTATTAAGGCAATCTATGGTTTATTTTGTTGTATGTGTTTATATACAAAAATTAGGATGTCATTGGCTTATCAAGGCTTTTAAATTTGAGAATATTCATAAATGTTCATCAGGTGGTTGAAAGATCAGTCAAAAACCTGGGATTCGATTTTGATCCTTTTATATATGTATGTATACATGTGTATGTGTGTGCTTGTGTGTCTAAATAATACACTGCATGATGCTAATTTTTTTTTTATTACCTTTTAAACCTATTTCAGCAGACAGAATGTATTTTTCTTCCTGCGGCTAACTCTGGTAACATTGACACAGCTGGTTCTTCCCACATAATGTAGTGATTTCAATTGTTCAGAGAGGAAGACAGAGTATTTGTGATCTGGCTGAAATACCATTTGCCCACTGGTTGTTTTAGAATTAAATATACTAAAAGACATCAACTATCAGAAAAAGCATTCTTCTTCTAATATGTCTCTTTGAGATGTGGGCGAATGTAGATGTCTCTCCACAACTTTCTATTCTTTGTAACTGCTAGTAAGTTTTATCTTTTCACCATCCCTCCCAGTCCCTGTTCTGTCATCTACTTGAACAAACTGGTCCCTCTTGCATGCAATATGGCCATTAGTGTCAAATTCTCCAGGCCCTCTTTCCTTATTGTATGTCATAGAAATTTCCAAAGATAAGACTATTAAAGCAAATCACTTTACTCCCACAGCCTCCTCTGGTAGATATTCCACTAATGGAACCTAATTTTAGCACAGGTATGGTTTATTTTTCTAGATGTTTATCATCATCTTTGTAAAATTTTTGTGTTCCCAGTTATATTGTGAAGAAAACTTTATTTCGTGCCAACAGTGGTGTAACCAGCCAAGACACCATAATGAGAACAATATGCAAATATATAATATAGAATCAAGAAGAAACCTGGTTTTGAACAAAGATGTTTTGTTTATTAATCCTGTATCTGTACGTCCTGATCTTTGTCACTGAATACACAAAAGCAAAGTGAGAATTCTAATTGACTGAAATTGAACAGGAGGCTGTAATGGTACCAAAAATCAGGGCATGCTACCTTTTCTTAAAAGAGAATCCTTTTTCATATTGTACATTCACTTATTATGGAATTCTTATTCAATGAAGCACATGGATTTTCTGCACTCTGACTTCAGGTTTCAAAGGAGGAGGACATACATTCATTAAACTGTGCAGGTCATACACTGAGATCAACAATAGCTGATTGCAGACTGTAAATGTCTTAGCTGATTTGCTGTCCTGCACAGCAGTTAGATGACATGAACAGTCTTTTGAACTGCATGACTTTGTAAAAATCTGCACATGCAAATCATTTCTTTTCTTATGTGTCCTGTCAGTTCAGCACATGTACAATCATTGCTATCTGCAAATTCCTATTCTTTGTAACTTTAAGCCAGAGGTCAGCAAGCTTTTCAAGAGAGTAGGCCAGTTTGCTATACAGTGTCTTAAAGGAGAGCCATGATATCAAATATAATAAATTGTCTCAGCTTCAGACTGCACAGTCCTGAAGGCAGCTTTTGTCTGAAGATTTAAAGAAAAGCAACTATTAAGTTAATATGATTTTATTTAAACAAGCTTCCTTATTTTACTGCATGACTAACAATGTAAGAAAAATGCAAATTTATTATTATGATTAAGTTGGCAGTCTGTACAAAATCCCTTCATGGGCTGGATGCTGCCTGAGGGTTGCTAAACCCTGCTCTAAGATATGTTTGTCCTCTTACTATCCCTCTCAGTCCCTATTCTTCCATCAGTTTACACAAACTTTGTCACAGAAATAGCTTTATATGCCCCACTTTCATGATTCATCTAAATACATTCAGTCCTCTACACAGAAGTCAGCAAATATTCCACCAGGATGTAGGTGACATGGATACAAAGATTGAATGATAGAGATGAGATTACCTTTTGATGAACCAAAAGAAACACATTTCTGACGAGTATGCTTACTTGAAAGATGCAATCAATAATGATGCTGTTGGAACAGAATTAACCTAACATTTACATTGCCATCCAGTTTTAAGGTAATCTCCCTATACATGTATGAAATGACATGAGAACCATGACTTATGTTAGGTTACTTGCTGTTTCTCTTTGTGTGTATTAAATTCTTCAAACACACTTTCCTCATTATGTATCCTTGAAATTTATTTTCCTGATTCTAAACATAGAAATACTTTTTTGCTCCCATTTTTCCTAAAATTTCTCCATTGCTCATCCATCTTTCTGTATAAACACATCTGTCACTCCAAGTTTCCTCTTTATCTATAAGTGTCATGGGTCCTTACCTATAACTACAGAATGAACTCTTCCTAACACTATGTATACTACACCTCTCAAGAGAGAGGGACAAATCGAGTCGAGCCGATAGTAGTTCACTCCAAACCAGGCTGGCAGTCATACTAACACCTTCCACATCTTGTATTATTATTTTGTGTAATATACCTTCGTTATTTCTACTCTTGTGTTCGTGTTGTTCTTCCTTGGTCCTAACCTGGACCATAATAATAAGGAAATTGTCTGGTATTCACTGCCATGTAAAACAGTAGAAATTGAATAGCAGTTCAACACTGGTTTCTTATTATTTCATGAAATTTTCCTATTTCTAAATATTTTTCTTAATACTTATCAGCTAATCTTCCTGGACACATTAATAACTTGCACAGAGAATGGGTTTAAAACATCCATATATCACTTCCCACCATTGATACAGCATGAAGAAAGGGATCATACAATGCCTACAATACCGGATTAAAAAAAAAAAAAAAAAAAGTGGTGATCCAGTCACATACCAACCAGAAATGATCAGAATCAATCTTAGCATTCAAAATAACAACTACACAGCCAAGATAACACCATTAAATAACTTCCTTGCACAATCTGACACAGATATTGAACTCATAGTCATAAGCTAACATGATTTGCTTAACTGCTTTTTCATTAACAAAGCCATATGTTTTATAGGATTAGTAGAAATGCTTAGGTTGCCAATTATAAAACAAAACATCTGAAGAGGGTGAGTGAGTATAACCAATAGCAATTTGAAACAATTTGTAGATTTTGATGAAGTTATAGTGGCATGGGGCGAAAATGAAGAGTTGATTTATCCAATGCCAAGAAGGTTAATGGTCGATAATAATGATGAGGAAATACACAGGTAATCTTAACAAAACAGCAAGATAAGGAATCTATTTACAAATTTACATGCTTGAAGTTGTATCATTAGTTTGTTCCAGGAAAACAAATCATAATTTTTTTTAATGACTGTAGCTTTAATGAATTGTCATGAAGAGGAATTGTTTGTACTACAGATTAAGTGATCTGACAAAATAATATTCAAAAATGCTTAAAAAAAAAGGTAAGAAATTTGTTGCTCAAAAAAGGGTGGCATACATTCAAAAGTAGATGAAGAGAGATAGTTTGAAATACTTAATTTTCTTGGATTGTTGAGAGAAAATTCTTTGAAATCCTGCATGCTTGGTTAAAAGTCTGATAATATAATTGGCATTTAACATGAATTCAGACATTCTTCTATTATTAACTTAATTTTTCTTCTCATTTTATATCAAAAAGAATTTTGCTACTTTTTTGCTTGGCTGACAACCTAATATTTGTGAAGGTAAGGTCTTCATTGGTCCAAAACAATTTCACATAGGCTCGCAAATTTATTTCCATCTTCTCTCCATCTCACTGTTCAATTTCTGTGAAAGCAAGGTTTTCATTGATCTGAAGAAAATTTCACATAGGCTCATAAATTGCATTCTATTTTTGCCTCAGTCCTCTGAATTTGAAAGAGGTGTGTAAAGGGAGGTATTATTAATTCACACTCACTACAGTCATTAAAAGACATTAATTTTTCTGGATTGGCCGGTAACATATTTCCCTGATATGACATTATTCTGGTTCGAAATATTGGAAAATAAAAGCATGATATGATTTGTAAGGATGAAATTATTTGTGAATTTATAGAGTTAAAAAGGTACTGCCTGAATCAGGTTGAATACAATGATATAAACCATATGTTGCATACCGTGAAGCCATAAAATGGAATTACTGTTTCAGTTTTTATATTTATAATTTCTTTTAAAATGTCATGTTCTGTCAGGTTGTAGGCAATTGTGGCACTCTACAGATAATATTTCTTTATTAACTTTGAATTGATATTACTTCTTGGGAAAGATATTGCTATTTTGAAGGGTTTTAAACAAATCATTAGTTCTTTAGACTTGAGTGGCAGTCAATCTGAGAGAATGCCAAAACTGAATTCAAACAGCCATGGAGAAGGCAGTGGGAAATCATTTAATTATCTTTCCCAAGAAGGCATAACAATTTGCAGATAATAAAAAAAGAACATGTGGAGAGTCATGACTCTCTACATCTTAAATAGAAATGACAATTAAAAAAAAATGTGTAGTATTGGAATGCATATGCAGGTAATGTAATGATGCAGAAAATGAAATCAGGCCGAACTGAGTTCAAACTCTGGCTTAATCTTTTCCTATTATATCTACCTCCAGTTAAATAGCAGGGTAGATTTGGACTAACTTGATTAAAGTATTATAATTATAATATTGAATCAACTAGACAAACCCTAATAACTCCCTGCCTCCCATCAGAATGGCTGATACCCAACTCCTCAAGAGTGCCTCGTTGCACCTGTTTGATCTCCTGCTGCCCACTTATGAGGTGGAACAAATACATAGACTCAATAGCTTCATCTACCACAAGGAAAGTTGGTTCTCTGCATCATGTCAGAAAGTTTTTCTCATCTGAATTCATCCTTCATATCTATAAATCAACCATCCATCCTTGCATGAAATATTGCTGTCATATATGGTCTGGTGCCCCCGCTGTAAGTTTCAAGGTCTTTGACAAAATACAGAGATAGATATGCAATGTAATAGGTCCTGATATGGCACCTAGTCTAGTCACTTTCTCACAGATGTACTGGGGTTTCCTCTGTCTCTTCTATAAGTATTTTCACAGCAACTGTTCAAGTTGCTTTCGCTGGTTCCCAGACTGCATGAATTTAAGCAAGCTACTAGGTTGGCATCTCGGTTCCACCCTTTCACTGTTGAAATGGTTATATGTAACCATCTCTTCTACTCAAATAGCTTCATCTCTTGCACTTCTGTGGGATTCTCTTCCTCTTACTTGCTTCCCTGGTAACTATAATCTTCAAACATTGTAATGTCAATCAACATCTTCTGATACCTTGATCTTGTTCAACATCCTTTTCTTTATCCTCTCCCCAAATACACCTCTTTACTCTTGTTCTCTACTCTCTGTAACCCTTTGTGTGCTAGTGACATTATCACCTTGCTTAAAAAGATACTTGTCATAACTCTGATAACTTGAACAGACTTAGGATGATTTAAACCCAGTGGGTGTAGAATCCTGACAATATGGATTCTTTTTGCTTAAGTTTTAAGACCTAAAATGTGTGAAGATGGTTGCAAGAATAAAAAAAATAGAAAGATCTGTACGGTGGCCCAGTGTAGTGAACCTTCCCATACTAGTCAGAACAATAGAGCAATAGAGAAGTGAAGATGCCTTCCACTTCCAGATTCTTCAGTATACCATGCCTTCAACACTGAGAGACAAGCCATGATGTGCTGATGGGTAGTTGGCCAACCTGTTGACATCTACCTCCTTCTCTATCTTAGTTCCTCTAAGAAATGATGTATACTACATCTTCTCTAAAAGAAAGCAAGTAAAAAGAAACCTGAAGAAAATTTTATACCATTCATTCCGTCTGTGATGAAGCATTGGGGTCTCTAGTGAGGATGATTAGGATCCAGACATCATATGCAATGGAACAATATAAAGCATTATGGAAAAAATGATCTATCTGAATGTCTCCCAGAAATTTTGTCATTTTCTTATTGTAAGTATAAGTGTCCTTTTAATTTCCATTTCTTTAAAAGTTCGTTCTTGCTCTCATTGCTCCATAAATGATATTCTTGGCATATTTCTGTACATCTCTATTACCTCAAATCTATTCTTTATCTGAGAGGAAATTGTCCAGCATTCACAAGAGGACTGATATTACATAGCAGTTTATCACTCAACATTTTATTATCTTTTTGAAGGCAGCTTTTGTTATTCCAACATGCTTTTAGATTTTGATGTCACATTTTTTTTATTGTATTTTAAATCACTACCCAGGCATTTAGATTTCTGTACTTCTTTGATTTTGACATCTCCAATGTGTAATTTGCATATTAAGATGTTCCTTTTGCTGAAAACCATCCATTCTTTCTTTGTACAATTGAATGTCAATCCTTTCTTTACACCTCTGTTCTGGAGGTTCAGCAGTTTTCTTTCTGTATCTGCTATCAATATAGCATCATCTGCATACCTTGTTAGGATTGTGCTCACCAATAATAAATCCTAGCAGGACTTATAGTTCTCTTAAGATTGCTGAACTGATTAAATAAATCCAGAGAAGATGCATCTTTGCTTTATACTTGTGTACTTGACTAATTCATTTTCTCTCCATATGTATTGTTCCAAGTAAAGGTACTAGATTATTCTCATAAATAAATAAAAGATGGGTCATTTCAAATATAAAGTATCCACTATAATAAAATTAAAATAATATATATATATGTATGTTTCATGGTAGATGCAATTGTCAGGCAGCGGGTGTTCAATTTTATATATATATATATATATGCGCACACATATTAACCATCACTGATAACATGATTTTGAGTTTCATGCACAATGCAATCTTCAGGTGCTTAGTATAGAATGACCATTATGCAATTTAAATTTAAAAAATATCTGGTTATTCCAATGTTTATATATTACAATGGGATTACAGTTTTTAATTTAAAAAATATATTTGACACTTAAAATAAACAGGATTTTTGTGAGATGTATGTAAAAAAAAATATTTTAGAGTTACGAATATTAATTAAATAAAGGGAGATTACTTGTTTTTTTATTGTTTTTTTTAAATCATCCATAAAGAAATATTTTGAGTTTGTTGCCTGGAAGTTTCATAGGCTCTGCCTATGTCTATACATTTGTCTAGATTAAGCTTTTATCCTTTAAAAACTTTTCCTGACTGTATCACCCTTAAACCCTACAGCTATTTGGTCTCAAATTAGACTGGCTTGCATTTCTCCAAAATTGCAGCCTTTTGCTAACTTCCAGAGCACAGTCTCTATACTCTCTGAAGTTTCTAGCTTTTGAATATGAAATTTGTAAACATTGTACTCTTCATGGGTTTTCTCCAACAAAAATTTCTTCAAATTTCTCTATTATTACTTCCCAATTTTCTTTTCTCCTCTTCACTAATGAATTTCAACACCTCATAAATGTTATATATATATATATATATATATATATATATATATATATATTCTATTATTGACAAAAAGACAGACATTTGGTATGTACTATCAGGTTCTTTGCAGAGTCGACTTGCTTTTGAATAATTTCGAAAATTCCAAATAAACCTTTTCCAGTTAGTTGCCAAATTCCCTGATAAAACCATTTTTGCAGGAGATCTGACATTTGCCATAAATTATATTTTGTTATCATTTCCTTTTTCATAATTTTGTGCAATGGACAAGTCAACAATTGGACTAAACAAAAAAAATAAATTTATTTTTTTGTTTTTACATTATAAACTGTTCATAATTTAAATGCAAAAAAATGTTTTTTGAAAAATATGAATGACTTTATTATAATTTCTTGTAAATGTTTTTTTCAGTTCACTTATATATTCGAGTGCTTTTTTTTTTTCTTTTGGACACTGTGGCATAAGTTCTTCCTATCACCAACCCCTGACACCATGTGATATAATTTAAGTGTATTAAATTACAGCAGAGGAAAAGAAGAGATGATGAAGTCTTTGATTGTTTGGACATCCAAACTAGTTAATGTGTAGGATTTTAAATTGTTCCCCTTCTTATTGATACCCCATTTTTATAGCAAAGGGCAGATAACATTCCTTGGCAAGGGAGGTCACCTTGGATTACTCCACACAGTGTCTGAAATCTGCTTGGTGTTGGGGGTTTTAAAACATTTTTTTTTTTTTTTTAATCAGTATCACTCCAAGAAAGGTGGTACAGCCACTAACACACAAGGGATTACAGGGTGTGGAGGAATTAGGAACAGAAACATTGGTAATAAGGAGAAAGAGAAAAGAACAATCAGAGGACAGTATATAGCGATAGACATTGCATTTAAATTTTTGCCAATTAAAGTTGGTTGGAAAGCGTGGAGCTGGGAAGGAGTTCCACAAGCAAGAAATGCAAGATAAAAAAAACTGTTAGCATAGAAATTACAATTACATTTAGCTAATTCAACTGTAAATTAATGAGATCTCACCACCAGTCTAGTATTGCACTTAAATTCATACAGTCTAGGTACTGAAGCAAAGAGCTCATCTGATTATTTGCCATTAAAGTATTTATAAAAAAGACACAGAAAGGCAACTTCATGGTGGTGGATAAGTCACAGGAGCTGAGCTGCCAGATCGGAACCAATAATATTACTGATTCTTCTGTGGATCATATCAAGGAGCTCCAGGAAAATAGCAGGGGCACCAGCCCATATATGGCAGTCATATTCTAAACATGGATGAATGGTAGACTTATAGATATACAAGATAGATTCTGGCAAGAAAAATTGTCTTGCCTGACACAGTGAACCAACTTACTTAGCAGCTGATTTAGTGATGGATTCAATATAGTCTTTACACCTCATATCAGCTGAGAATGTTAGCCCAAGAAGGCACAATGATTCACTTTCTTGGAGGATAGCATTAGCCATGCTGCTGGAAGGCAGGGAAGAATCTCTCAGATTATTAATGGAGAAAAGTTTACTTTTGGAAGCATTAAAATTGACAAGCCATTTTTTGCCCCAGTTAGCGATGGTCTTAAGGTCATTTGTACATAAGCTGCCATTTTGACCTTTCTATGTAATCAGCCTTACTATTGTGGCAGGAGTAAAAGGTAGTGTCACCAGCGTAGATGCCAAACTGAGAGCTGATGTAATCAGGAAGGTCATTAATGAATATTAAAAACACTTTAAGACCAAGGATGGAGCCTTGAGGGACACCCTTGTTAGTACGAAAGAATATAGACAAGTGGCTGTTCAGGACAACTTTCATATTACAATTTCATAGAAATAACTAGATCTGCTCAAAAATATACCTGGAAATACTGTAGCTTTTCAGCTTGTGGAGATACCTCTGAATGCCAGACTCTGTCAAAAGCCTTTGTGATATCCAATGCTACAGCACAAGCTTCACTGTTATCTAGAGCATGATAGACTCTTTCCGTAATTATCATCAGCAGTTGACCTGGAGAAATGAAAGCTGTATTGCTTGTATGAGAAAAGGCCCTGTAATGAGAGATGATGAGCCAATTCAGTATTAATTGGGGCCTCTCAGAGTTTCCCAAAAATAGGCAGAAGGCTAATAGGTCGATAGTTGGATGGGTCAGATTGTTCACTAGAGTTCTTAAAAACTGGAACAACAGATGATAATTTCCAGCAAGCAGGAAAGCATGAGGCAGCAAGGCATTTATTATACAGTTTAGAGAGAACAGAAGATAGTTTGGGAGCACACTTTTTAATGACTATTACGATACCATATGGACCACATGATTTGTGGGGATCAACATTAGAGATGATAGCAGAAACCATAGAAGGGTTTATATGCATATCACTCAACAGAAAATCAGTTCTAATATCTCTAACCTACAGATAAGGGCACAATTACTGTATACTATATTTCTTTAAACACATCACGAGTATTCATACATGCATAGTTAAACTTTAATGTGTTAAATAAAAGATTTTATATGTTTGTAATATTTATTACAGACATATGTTGATCAAAATTTGTTATATACCGTACCTATGAACACTAATGGGTATGTCCCAATCCTCATAAATATGCTGGGCACTATTGTAAGTGGGGGTGATATGCTGTCTAAGTCATTCACCACTAGCAGTGGTTTACCTACTTCATGCTGCTGGCGAGTATTGTATTTTGTCGATGTTATAAAGATTACCATTTCATTTCCAAACTTGGTTTTTGTTATTCCTTATTCAGTAACCTTTTCTAGGTTACAACAGTCATGTTTTGTCAAAAAGATGTAACTATAAGTCATTGATCTTTGTCATTGTTATATACTATGAACACTAATAGGTGTGTCTCAATCCTCATAAATATGTTGAACACTATTGTAACTAGTGGGAGGTGTTAATATGCTGTCTAAGTAGTCCACCACTAGCAGTGATTTACCTACTTTACGCTGCTGGCGAGTATTGTATTTTGTCGATGTTATAAAGATTACCATTTCATTTCCAACCTCAGTTTTGGTTATTCCTTATTCAGTAACCTTTTCTAGGTTACAAGAAAATTTGCATATGTATAGTGCCAAACTTGTTTAGAAATATCTAAACTTTCAGCTCTATACAACAACTTTCTCATATCAATGATTTAAAGATGGGTTTTGAGCAAATGAAGCCTGCAGGACAATTATTCTTTGAACCTTGTGAATTGGGATTACAGAAAACATAACTAAAGAACTGTAACAAATAACAAATCACATCACTTGAAGACTTTCAACAGTAGTAAAAAATAAAATAGATATCACATGTAATTCAAAAAGAAAATGGCAACATAATCAAGATGTTGACAATTCTTGCTACTTCAAACAAAAGAGCAAGACTGAAACTCCCATCAATACTGAAAAGAGTGATAACAGCTACTGGAGTGGAAAACCATTTTCCTAAAAAATTGTTTTCAGAAAAGGATTTTATAAATTTCACTTGAAAGTAGCACTGGCTGTTCAGTTAATGAATACTGAATATTTCCTTATAAGGAAATGGCTGATATTATTTACCATTATAGATGAGAAAAACAGATACTACACTTTTAGCTTGGCCTGATGACCAGGCAGCTGTGACAAGAGTAACTTGTGTAGCACTGTCTGTTTGGTCAATGAATGTTGAATGTTTACACATAAAGAAATGACTAATATTACCATTACGTACCTTTGTCACAGAGGCTAGTGTATTATTTGTTAGGTTACTTGTAGATGCACCTGCAAATAGATAAAGGCTTCCTTTTGATGAGTAGTAGTAAGATAGCTTGCATGATGAACTGAATTTTCAAGGTAAGACATGATGATCTTTAAATGGCTTCATCTTGTCACATTTGCAATATCAAAGAAGGCAAGTTTTATAGAGAGAAAGGTAAGTAGACTTCAGGGCTAAATCACGTATTTCTGACTAAATGAGGTAAGCAGATAAAAGCTACAACATAAGATTGACTTAAAAGTACATATAAATTTGATGATAGGTCAGAATAATTTAATTGTAGGCCAGCAGTATTTGATTGGAAATAAAAATGTTTTCAATATTTGCTTAATAAGTAAGATGGACATTGAGCAGACAGCAAGAGAATTTGACTGAAAAATAAAATCTCCATATTTGATTGTTTGACAAGAAAATTACAAAAAAAAAACTGAATCAAGGATTGATGTAAATAATTGTTGGTTAACTAGCAAAACCTTTTCAACTATTTAAACTCTCTGCTGTACATAAGTGTTTTCTAAGATCAATGGTTAAAAAGGCTTTGAGCAAGTGGAGCCTGTGGGTTATGGCAAAGATTACACTTCTTTAAACCTTGTGGACTGGCACTACATAATTAAAAAGAACTGTACCAGATTTGTGCATGTTCAACAGCAGTAACAGCTAAAATGGATACCACACTGATTTTTTTGAGGAATTGCATTTGTTTTCTTACAAAGTCCACTGTACTCACATATTACCTCACAAGGTTTTGATATTTAATCAAATGGTGTCAGTAGATAACACAAGATTGGTTTAATATAGGGAGCTCAAATGTGTACTACTTAATAAACCACTGGTTCAGACTGACAAGGGTTCTCCAGGTATGTGGTCATATTTGTCTCAAGGAGAAATAGGCACAGTTTATATGGAGCTGAAAGGCTGTGTCCATTAAGAACTGTGGAGGAGCTAAACATGCTGTTCCTGCTAGCAAAAACCTACCAAGTTAATCTAACAGCCACATGTACACCCAGAAATGCTGTACTTTCATTGACATATATGTCACTTGTCAAATGGTGCTATCATCTAAAAGTGCTTCATCCATGTTTGATTTTTTTTTATTTCTTGAACCACATTCAGTCTAAAACCCATTTGGATTCAACAATACATGCACCCCTTGAAAAGCACTGTCTGGAATGAACACAGTGATTTGTGTATGCACACTTGCAATTAAGCCTTCCGCAGGTCAAGGATAAAGACATTGGAACCTTTTTGCTGTCACTCCCTAAAATTCTGATGCATCAGCTGTGGGAGCATCAATATACTCATTCAGCTCTCAGTAGTCCAGCACTAGATGCACCTTTTCCTTGTTTTCTTGCACCACTGCCATCAATAGATCAGGCCTTTAGGGTGATGATAACAACCACCTGTTGTCTCGCCATGTCTGCAACCATCATTCATATTCCACTCTAAAGGACAAACATAAGAGGCATTCTATTATTTTCAAGCGTATCTTTGAGTTTCAAATAGACAGTCTTGAATGACAATTCTTCTTATTTTTTTTCTAAGTATTTCACCCCAAGCAAGGTAGGAGTGCCACTAGTACGCAAGGGGTTACAGAGTGTGGGAGCAAGAATAAAGAGGTATGATAGTGGAAAGGATGACGAGAAGGATGGGGAATAGATCAAGGCATCTGGAGATGTCGATTGACATTGCATTTGAATATTTGGAGATTATACCTCTCAGGGAAGCAATTTGGAGAAAAAAAATTCCCCTGGGACATTTTTATTCCAAACACGATTGATTAATTTTCATTCAATTTCTATGACTTATCACCATTCACAGGTTATTAAAAGCCAGGAAATATATTATTTAGATTGTAAGATTTTTCTCTTTTTTTTTTTTTTTTAAGATAATAATGGTTTAGTGATACAAGCTTTATTAATTAACCCATAGCTTGAGGAAGTAGACGTGGATTCATACGTTTAGCAAGGCTATTTGCACATAAGTGAATATAACAAACCCAACAGGAATTGGAACTTAGCTCTCCAATTTTTAATTCTGAGCCATTATCCATTAAACCACCTGCAAATCCAAGCTTACTGCACCTGGTATTCCCAATTGGTTACCCATCTAGTTACTGACCAGGTTTGATGTTGCTTAACCTCAATGATCATATGGGAACCAATGTTTGAACATATTCCAAACAGCCCTTTTGAAATATTCAGGAAATCTCTTCTCACCCACTTAATTTAGGCTACAAGTATTCTAGAACAAAGAATTACTGAATATTATAGAAATATTATTATCCTTGGCAAAACTTAGGGAATTAGTAATACTTAAAGTGTATACTTTTATATATTTTTTTTTAATGTAGCAGTAAAAAAAATAACAGATAAGATGCAAAACATATTTTATGTAATAACTCAACATTTTAGTTGCAATAGGATATACCTGAAAGAAATATTGAATTACTTAAATGAACTGTATAATTTTATTTTTAAATCATGTAGGGGAGGATATTATAGAATAACCCAATGTTGAGTTTTATTAATGTTTCTAAAACCTACAATTCTACAATGCATTATTTGTGTCCGAAAATATTTCAGGAAAGCCATGGTATTCTTATAGTTTGTGTACAAAATTATAATTTAGAATTACTGTCCTAGATGATTTTCAAAGAGAGAAAATAACTTTTTCAAATATAGCAAAAAAAGATGCATGGACAAAAATAATCAGAAAAATATTGCCATGCCAACGTCTTGCATTAAGTTATTAAGGCTATTTTTATAACTAGTTTTACTTGATCTTATTATCACTGCTTTTTATCACAACACTGTAGTTTTGTTCTCCTCTCAAATCACTCGAGCAGATAGCATTAAATTGAAAATCAACAATTGTTTCTGGCGAGACTTAAATTCAAATTCTTTACCTTGGGGTCTCGTATTTCATGGCTGTTGCTTAAACTAATTTGGCCACAGGAACATTGAGGATTAAATGGGGAACAAAACTTTAGTTATTCTGATACCAACTCTATTCCAGTTGTCTTTGCTACAGTGACTAGGTAAGAAAGCAACAATAATAAGATGGAGTAAAACTAATAACACAATAATAATAAGAAAATCACTTTATTTTAAAATTTCCCAAAATGCCTCACAAAATACCAAGTTGTAAGACAACATAAAATAACTGAGGAATGGGTTATAGAAGGCATGTATTGCATTTGCCATTATCATCAATTTTTTTTATGATAGAGTAAAGTCCATGAAAGGAAAATAAAAATGAATAATTCCAGTCCCTCTATTTAAAACGCAAAGATACACTTGAAAACAACAGATTTCTTAAAATCTCTCCAGTTTTTATTATAGTAAAATCCACTAAATACAAGGCTTGAGAGCCACTCAAATAGAGGATTACTGTTAAAATGAGGTGTGTGATAGGTATGAAAGAACAGGTGTTAGAATAAGGAGAATAGATGATGATTGACCTTTGACTAGAAGAAGTTTCGATTGTAACATTTAAGGAAGCATCTGCATTTGACACCATTCCACAAAGTAGCAGTACTTTGTAAAAAACTGTGAAAATCTTTTCTTACATTTGGAATATGGGGGAATGGGGATGATTCGATTATGTGTAAGTGGCAGGACATGTGTAAGTTGTAAAGGTCTAAATTGGTGGAACTGAAAAAGCTCATCTGAACATTTGTCATGGAAGTAGCAATAGGTCTGTGATGTATCTGTGAGAAAGAGGCTGTATTGTGGTATGGGATGAAAGTTCAATCTTTATTGAAAGCTACTTTTTTATTTCTGATTTTATTGCATACCAATCCAGAATATTGAAATAAAAAGGAGATTTAAAAGAAGTAATAAAATAATGGTAAATTATGAAGAAAGAAGGTTCATATAATTTGACACTCAAAGTATATATTGAAGCTTTTGCAAATTAATTACAAAGAGAGAGAGAGGCATTGTAAAAAGAATTTCTTCTTTTATGTGCCATGTCTCTTCACGACGTTGATGAACAAGGTTGTACACAATTTCACATGCTTTTTAGTTCTTAATAAATTGTCTTTTTGCTATCTCTCCCAAAGCTTGCTCCACCATCCATTCACTAAAGCTCTTTCTTCTGTCTCTCTTACCTTCAATCTGTCCTGTGAGTATCAAATTTTCCAACCCCTCTCCATTATCTACCTGAGAAATTTCAACAGTCTCTTTTTGATGTTTGTCCTTTTTGTGGCCATTGTATCTAGAACTTCATCATTGCTCAAATGTTCAGTACATTGTATTCTCAGCATCCTACTGTAGAACCACATTTCTTTTGCTTCAAGTCTTTTCTACATTTGTGATGAGATTTGTCCAGCATTCACTGCCATAAAGGAAGACTGATATTATGTAAAAGTTCAGTACACTTTTCTTTGTTTCTAATTATATTCTCCTGTTTCTTAATATTTGGCTTTTTGAACTCATCTTTTACTATTTCAATATGCCTTTGGATTTCCATGTTGCATAACTCTGTCCTCTGTTAAAATGCTACCCAGATATCTACATTGTTGCATCTGTTTGATTTTGGTATCTCTAGCCTGTAATTTGCATTTTGACCACATCCGAGATGCTAACATGGAAATAGATGATAACAACTATGCCTTCACTCTTCTTGCAAATGATGTTTAGCCCTTTCTTCTTACTTTCTTTCACAACCTACTGTAGGAGTTCTTGTAATTTCCTTTTTATGTCTGCTATCTATGCTGTATCACCTGCATATCTTATGTTGTTAAGACTGTGGCTGTCAGTAATGAATGTTGGTAAGACTTTTAATTCACTCAGAATCACCACACAGTATAGAGTGAAAAAGGTGAGAAGATGCATCTTTGTCTTCCACCCCTTTTTATTTTTGTATATTTATTCAGTTCATTTTCTATCTCTATGCAGGTAATATTCTGCTAGTATAGATCCTGGATTATTCTAATATCCTTCCCACATAGTGATTTTCTAAGCACTGCTTAGATGTGGCACAAGGCCAAAAGTATGGTGCACCCAGTGAGCATCAAACTCACTACTCAGTCATAATTATTCTAGCCAGACAAGCTTACTAACCGTTATACCATGCTGAGACACCCAATGATTTTCTAAGCACAGCTTAGATTTGGCACAAGGCCAAAAGTATGGGGCACCTAGTGAGGCTCAAACTCACTATTCAGTCGTAATTGTTCTAACAAGACGAGCTTGCTAACAATTACACTATGTCGAAATGCCCATATCCTTCCCACATATGTCAAGGTTACTTAGCAATTCTAACAGTTCTTTGTGACATCAATTTTTGCACAATCCATAAAATACAGGTACACCTCCTTCTGCATTTGATTTCTCTTTTTGACATCATTCTGAGCATAAATATCACATTCGTAGTTCCATTGTCTTTAATGAACTGACACTGTTCTTGTCCTATTTTCAGTTTGATTCTGCTGCATGCTCTATTCATCAAGTTTTGTTGTAAGGCTTATTAGGTTCAATGTGAACTCCATTGGAGTTCACATTCATTTGCACCTGGCTTCTTAGGCAGTGCTATAAGGGGACAGATAGTTGTGGAGAACCATGATCAGCCACATACTGAAGGGAGACAGTGTATGAAAAGAAGAAATAGATTATTGACAGAGTATTGTGATAAAACCAACAATAAGAAGAAGAATGAAAATACTTTTAAATAAATAATAGCTATAATGAATATGACACTGACCCACTGTTTTTTGTTTTTTTTTTATAAAAAGTGACAATAAGATGGAACAAAACTAGTGATAAAAATAATACAAAAAATGGTTCATTTATAAAAACTTCAAAATAAATGCCTTTCAATGGTTCACTTCCTAACTTTATGACATTGATGTATGTAAATATATAAGCATAAATCAATAATTGATTATCAGTTGGTTTATGGTGGTCTTCCTTCTTTACATTTCAAATTCTTAGGAAGGACAAACTTTTTGTGTAATGTATAAGATGCTGAATGTAAATATTTCTTGGAGAATGGTAACTTTGGCACACAGCCATATTAACAGAGTTCCCGTTTATGACTGAACTCAGTGTTAAGAATCATACACATTTTAAATTTAACTGCATATATAATTACACATATAAATACTTTATACTGTCAGCAACACTTGCATTAATTCCTGGCCACTGTCAATTTTGTTCGTCCTTATTTGCAATGTATTTCATATTGTAAAATCGGTTATAATGCACTTGTATTATGCACATAAAATCCATCGACAATCAGTGAGATTTACATAAATAACTTACTGCTGCTAATCCATTTTACTAAATATTCACTCTATTTCTATAGTAAAACTGATTTACAATACATTTCAATAATGAAACAAGTTGGGAAACATTCTATAAAGAAATAATGAACAAAGAATTTACATTATACATATAATAGTGGCATTTAATCTGTAATTCTTGATCTTCAATTTGTTTTTATTATAAAATCATTTAAAATGAATTTCTATAGTAAAGTCATTCACATTTCATTAACCTTATACCTATAATAATCCCATTCTGTCAGTAATGGTTGCATTAATACTTATTCCAAGTCAAGAAGTAATGTAAGCATCACTGACAGGATGAGGCTATTGTAGGCATTGATAATGGTTTGTAGTAACAAAATTTACTCCAAATGATTTTACAATAGATGTACACTACGTTGCTGTCAGAATTTTCTGCTTCATTCCACATGAATTAGAGGACATGTGGTCAGCCTAATGCTTGACAGTACTGGAGAAAGTTCAAATTCCAACTGAGACAAATTTATGTTAATTTCTCACTAACATTGTTGGAAAAGCATTGGCAAGTAAAATAGTAGGGTAGATTGGGCTCTTTAGTATTAGTTGAAAAATTAGTCTAAAAGACAAGCAACTCAGATTTCAAATCTGTGAGTGGAGTTGCAATGTAATGTGCAAAAGGCAAAGTATAAAATATAGTCTACTGTTGTATTCCTCTGCATCTGTCCCTGACCATCTTGATGCTGTTTTGCTTCTTGGCCCAGGCAGATGATATATCACAAAGAACCAGACTGATTATGTAACTATCGACAAAAGTTTCAGAAACACAGTTCTACACTGTAAAACATACCCAAGTGCCAACTACAGGAGCAATCATCTTCTTGTTGTGTGCTACATCAGGTTAAAACCAAAGCAATGACTCAACTGTAATATGACAGATTTCTGAAGGACCCAGATTGCAAGGAAATATACAAAAACAGAGTTATAAATGAGCTTAATCTGAACAAGACTACAAAAGCAAAGGGGAATTTACTGAGAGAAACATGAGTGACATAGTTGAAAGAGATCAACCCAAAGAAAACTAAACAATAAAGGGACAAATGGACAACAGAGGAAATTATAGAGATGATTAAAAAGTGACAACAAACAATGCCAAGGAATGGAAAAGAAACTGAACTCTAAACACAGAAATGAAAACAAATGTATGCAAGCTAAAGAGAAATGAATCAATGGAAAGTGTGCAAAAATATAGAGAATGAGCAACACAAGTATGCCCAACAGAATAAAAGAATTAGCAGGAAGAAAGGTGAGACAACAAACACTCTATAAAATCAAAGGAACGATCACTGATAACAGAAAAAGAAAATATTCCAAAAATGGCGCAAATATGTCAAAGGACCTTTTCACGATGAAAGAGAGAAACAAACACAGGAAAATACAGAAATGCCTGAAGTACTAAAGGATGCAGAAGCTTAATTATCAGGGAAGTGTTTTAACTGAGGATGAAAATGTGATATCGACATCCAAACATACATTGGAATAGCAAAAGAAACAGTCCAAAGCTAAGCAAGGTGTTGAAAAATGAAAAATATTGTTAGAAACAGTGAAAAGATTGAATGGATTATTATGTTTTATCCATACTCTTAGATGGTGTGATTGAATAATCTCTCCACACATGAGAAAAACTAGAGGTAGCAAAAATGTGCTTCTTCAGGATTCTGAAAATTCCTTGGACAGAGCAAGGAAGCTCAGAATCAGGAAGAAAGAGCTAAAATTTCTTGAACATAATGAGAAAGAAAGGCTTGGAAAAACTTAACCCCATGAGGTTTATTGAGGGCAAGAGAGATAGGGTAGGGGAAAGCAGTAAGTCACTTACCTGATGAGATTGTGTGAAATTATGGCAGAATGTTGAGTGGGAGACTTAGCAAAGAGTGAAAAACTGTTAAGAGCCATACAAGATAGGCAATCATGCCTCTTCACAACTTCCTATCTTCTGAAGTGATCTGGCACATAAAAGAAGATTAGTGTTACAAAAAAGTGTGGATGAGTGAATCAAATCGATACCATGTGATTGTTTGATTAATTGATTTGTTTTCTTATGGTTTATCAACCCTTTATAGGTTATTTAAAGCCAAACCATATTTTGGATACTGTATATTCTTACCTACCTTACAAAATTTCAAATAATTTCAAGTTAAAATAAGAAAATAGTTAATATTTATTCAGTTGTTAAGAGAATAATGTCCAATTTTAGAATAAACCTTTTAATTTCATTCTAACATATTATTATATTTTCACAAAAATATATTACTCATTCCTAAGGATGAAAAGGTCATCTTGATTAATTTTATATCAATCAGAATTTGACTGAAAATATTATATACCCCTCATCTTGAACATGAAAAAAAAGAGAAATACATTTACCTTTTTGCAGGAGTTCAAGCTTAGTCATAATAGTTTGTAAACTGCTGCCAATATTAATATAGTATAAAGATTATTGTGGCTGTCTGGTGGTCCAACATTGGCATTATTCATTACAGCTTTCTGGAATGTAACCAGTGCACCACTGCTGAAGTTTACTGCCAGCAAGTTGATTAAATGGTCATTCAGATAAGCAAAATGCAACAGGCACTGGTTAATCAACAAGGTCCAATTCTGCTTCATGAAAATTCTCGGCCACATGTTGCCAAGATGACATTTCAGAAGGTCATTGACTTGGATATCAGGCTTTGCCATACCCATCATATTTCCGTTTTCTCTCACTCACTGACTATCACTTTTTCGAGCCTCTTGACAGTTTTTAAGCCAAATGCTATTTGCATTTCAAGTATTCTTGACATCCAAACCTGCCAAGTTTTATTGTTAATGCATAAATAAACTTGTAACTTAATTGCAGAAATGTTCTGGGTTCCTATTTTAACTGATTTAAACACTTTTTAAATAAATTAATTCAGGAATATATGTTGCTTTTAAAATTGGACATTATTTTCCCAACAACTTATTCATTAATTAAAGCATATTCTTATTTACCTTTTACCTGTATTGTGTTAAAATGTTGCTTACATAGAAAATTTCCAATAATTTCAAAACTCATGAAATATAAGTTTAAATTATATTCTTCCTTCTGTTTCTTCTTTACTATTATTATTTCTCTGACTTCCCTTCATTTTTTTGTCTGGCATAACGGGGTCAAATTACAATGAATTTACATAGAAAGTGAATACTAGTTCTTAAAATTTACAAAAGGTTTTAAAAAAATATGTTATATTTATGATCGGGACAGCACATTTGATGCAAAAGCACATACAAACATTTGTGTGACAGAAAACCTGCTCATCTTTTATAATATAGGTTATTACATGAACTCTTTAGGTCTGGTAAAAGTAAATTTAGCCCAATTCTTCAATATCGCCCTCTGTGGGATCAGGTTGAGATCATAGACAGCATTGAAAAATTTGTAAACTTAATAAATCAGCAGATATGCTAGGCCACAAAAATCTCCTGAGCCAACCAAGCATAGAAATGAATACAATATGGGAACCAGTAATAAAGAGTGCCAGGGAAAAGCAATAATAACAAAAAAGCTCTGGTAAAAAATGGTTGCTGATGACATTAGGTTTATAATAGCCAGAAATTCATACACAGATGTCCTCAAGGACCCGGTTAAGGTCACTGACTTGGATATCAGACTTTGCCATACCCATCATATTCCTGTTTTCTCTCTCCCCCTGACTATCACTTTTTCGAGCATCTTGACAGTTTTTAAGCCAAATGCTATTCTGAATTAAGAGGGGAACTAACAGGAGATAACTGACAACTGACATCCATTAAAATATGGCACGTGGAAATAGAACAGTCTACCCCAGTGAGCAAAATAAATGGTTCAGTTCGACATTCCAACCACCTGAAGAAGGCCGGAGCATACTACGGCCGAAACATTGTAATAAATATGGCAACCAAGATGGAGACAATAGTCTGAATAATGTAAATAGAGCTCAATTCTTGCCTGAAAATCAGTGACACACAGGTAGTAATTTCCAATCTCTTCAAAGACTGAGTCAGCACAATTTTCCTGCTGTAAATTTGACCATATGCCAAACTAAAATGAGTCAAAAGAATGCTTATAAAATCTGAGACATGCTCCAAAGGGATGCTGAAATGTTCTCAAATTCTTACCAAACAACCCAGAATCAGCATTTATTTAAGCCTGGCTGCAGACTTTTCAGTAACCCATGCATATATATTTAGCTTGAGAGACAAAAATCTGGGTATCTATTTTCTGGGTTAATGCAATATAAAAATAAATTACTTTTTAAAATAAGTAATCACAGACATCAATTTTCATGTCATATGAGGTGTTTCTCATCCATCTTTGCTCAAGGGTGGAAAGCACACCTGCGTTTCGTCCCAGTGGGAAAACTAATGCTGACAGGGATTTTTATTTCCTAACATATAAATTCCCTCTGGCAATGATATGTTGTCTCACAGAGAAAATGGCACCAGAAAAGAGACAGCAGAAATGCTGCATGAGCCACTAATACAATGATGGAGAATTCTGGAGGTGAATCAACCCCTTGCCACAAATAGGTTCAGGGAGCTTTCTCCAAGCAATTTTTCATTTCCACTGCAGGGGGAAAGAACACTAATGATAGTGAATACCTCAGAAGAAGCAGATATTTTAACATTATTTTATTCTGTGTTTTATTTCTATTTTATTTTTTCATTAATGATTTTGAAACTCGTAAAGGAAATATGATTCCGATTTTGAGAAATAATCAAAATTAGATTTTCGCTGTTATTTTTTTACTTTTTGTTTCCTTATTTGTTTGTATCATTCACATGGACAAGAAAGCAAATATTACAAGGCATCAAAAGCATGTATTTTTATTTTTACAGCCTGTTCTTATCAGCAACAACATCATTATTATTATTATTATATGACATGGTGTAGCGATACAAAAGGAGATCATCTCCCTTTGGTTAAGATGAAGTCATGAGAGTCACGTGATGACCAGTAAATGGCATCATTCCATAGGTTAACAAAACCTCAGTTGCTATTCAGCAAACATAGAGATAAGACATATTTGCCCATGCTAGTTGTAGATGATAGACCACTAAAGCACTAGATGTCATCTCAAGCCCACAGTGGTAGTCAAATTAGAATACCCCACAGAGTACCTCGAAGTTTGTACAACATTCTACAAGCTGGGTCTTTTTCCCTTCAAGAAATATTAAAAGACCCTCTTGTGTTGCCCTTTTCCACCCTACTTGTTTTATTCACATGTTACAATTTCTCTGTGTGGGTCAAATTAGTGACAGATATCACCATCTCTCCCCCAGCTATGGGTTAATTAGAAGAACTTGTATCACTAAACCAGTATTATCTCCAAAAACATTCTTACAATCTCGAAATATATCTTTGGCTTTAAATAACTTGGTAATGGTTGACAAATCATAAAAAATAACGAATCAATCAAACAATATTGGTTTGTTCATAACAGAATTTACTCCAAATGCTTATTTTATAAGAGTCTATGATTTCTCTGTATTAATGATATAATTATATATTATTGTACAGCAAAACTATTTTAGTTTTTAGCAGACTTTTACTGAAAAGGACTTTAATTTTTAGCAAACCTTTACTGAAAATAGACTTTCTATGAATACATATAAAGACTATCTATAATTTAACCATATTATATTATTATTATACATTAGGGTATATCAAATGTAAAAAAATATATCTGTGGCTATTATAGCTTTATTTGATATTACTGTATATCAAAACTATTTTTGTATTTAGCATCTCTGTGTAAAACCTTATTTCAATATATGCACCTAAGGGGACCTCGGCGTGGTGTAATTGTTAGAAAGCTTGTCTTACTAGAACAATTACGACTGATTAGTGAGTTCTATCCTCACTGGGTGCCCCATACTTTCGGCCTTGTGCCACATCTAAGCTGGGCTTAGAAAATCACTATATTCACCTAAAGATTATTTATGACTATTATATACATCATTATCATTATATAATATGGTGTATCAAAATTATTTCCATTTTTAACTGACTTTTACATAAAAGCTTATTTCTATATACATATCTAAAGACTATGACATATTTTCATTATATGTTATTATGTATCAAAATTATTTTTCTATGTAACAGATCAGTTTATTTCTATGTACACATTTAAAGACAATGACTATTATATTATTAATATAATTATATATCACATATGAAATGATTTTTTTGGTTTAGAGGAAATTTAATTACATAGATTTTTATGTATATGCTAACAGCATATTATTATTTTTATTTCCTTTGATTTTTGGTGTAGACTCATTTCTTTCTGGGTCCCAACCAGAAACCTTAGTTCAAAAATAGCATTGTGACATTTTCCACTGAGCATTTTTCAAGCAAAAAAATGAAAGAAAAAACCCAAGATCACACACATGTTACATGGATAAAACCCTTCATAAGATGTAAGCTGTACTTGTGAGTACAATTTTTTTGTATTTCTTTAAGGCTTGGGTTAACATGAATCCCTTCAATGAGTTTATCGCAGCCTCTTTCAATCAATTCAAGGGCCTGGAATTGCTGATGTTCTCATTTTTGAGTGTTTGATTTCAAGGATTGCTATTATTAATTTGGTGTTGCACATTATACAAAAGAAATAGGCATGGTGTCAGCAAAATTACTCAAAACTCCAGTAACTTTCATAGAATCCTTACATAATAAATGATGTCAATTTTCTGGCGGTCAACACTCTTGGTCTCAATTCAAATTCTTCCTTTAGTACTCTTTAAATTTTCTATGTGGTGTTCCAAGTGCACCCATTACTACAGGAATTACTTCTACAATTATGTTTCATAGTTTTGTGACATCAACGAACACTTGTTGCCACTTTTGTAATGTCAACGAATACTCGTCGTCATTTTATAATGCTTGTTCTAGTAGAGACTTTATAATCGCAGATAAAACTATATTAACACCGTTGCTCAATACAGGAGTCAGACACATTTGAATAACACTCACACTAATAGTACTTGCTCAATAATACTCGCTCAAAAAGTAATCCATATAGAGATCAGTATAAAGAATAATATAGTGAATAGTATAGAGAATAGAGTAGAAAGAGTGATTGTTTAGATGTTACGCTACTTCCTGCTTATGCGTTTCCCCCATGAACATATGATCTACTTAATTCAATAATGGTATTGCCTGTGTTTGCTCTCTGGTGATCCCTGTTCAAACTTCAGGGTCAGCAGCAACACTTTATTCTTATATAAGACATAGTTTTTACATTTCCCTATCTAGATGCTGGTATTTTTCTATCTTTTCACTTTCATTGGATTATTATTATTATTAGGGTATATGGTCTTAATTCAATTTCTACAAATACTATAGTAATAATAATAATTATTATTATTATTATTATTATTATTATGGTATATGTAAAGACTATGATGCACTATGTATCATTATTTTTATATACTAGAATGTAACAAATGTGTTGTTTTATGGCAAACTTTAACTCTAGAGTTTATTTTCTGCTCATATCTGCAGACAGAACCTATCACTTCACTGTATTTTAACATTTTTTCTTCATCCTCAATTAAGCTATAGAATTACAATGATGGAAATTGCCATCCTCCACATAATTTTTTTTCAGTTCACCACAAGCAAGGCAATAAAGCCACTAAGATACAAGGGGTTACTAAGTGTGAGAGAATATGAGAAAAAGAAAGCATCATAAAGGAGAGAGAACAATAAAAGAACAGGAATTAAGAAGGCCAAAGATAACAATTGACATTGCATTTAAAGTTTTGATTTTTTTTTTTCATTTCAACCTTTGGAAGTAAAGTCTGATGATCCAGAGCCCTTTAAAAGGGCTGTGGTGAAATATTTTATTACATGGAATGTTAAAGTGGTCTGGTTTTATTCAAATTTATTTGCTCTGAATTTACATTGAGCTCTCTGAATATCATCCTCCTTGGGTCTACTCATACAGATTACCTAGTTTTGCATAAACTAATATATATATATATATATATATATATATATATATATATATATATATATATATATATATAAGCAAATATATGGATATAGATCCGACAGTATGAAGAAAAATATATGGGAAAAAACAAACAAAAATCCTTATATGCAATAATGCTGTTTTAATGTTAATATGTCGACATCGGACGTTTTGGTCAATAAACATTGAATATATATTGAATATAAACATTAAATCATAAATATATATAGATATAGATATTGTATCCTATATTTATGGAGTAAATATGCTCAATATCTGAGAGAGAGAGAGAGAGCATGTGTAAATTACAAAACAGGCATTGCGGTCAGCACCAATTGAGCTGAAGATTGTATTCAATCATGAAACAGACTGTCACCACTCAGTGTTGACTTTACTGTCCCCTCTCATATTTACACATGCTCTATCCCAAATATTGAGCACCTTTTCCAATAAATATATCATACCATAAAACAATATTATTATCATACACACACACACACACACATATATATAGTTATTTGATCTGTAGCCTGCCCACAAGGCCTCAAAAACTTTCAGAAATGTTTGAATCATCAAAGGCACTATGCATAGAGCATTACCTAAGCTTAAAAAAACATTAATATTTCTAAAATTTAAAGATGCATGTATCACCCTTACTACAAATCATACATGGCAGTTACAGATAAATTTTGAGTACATTAACATACTTTAGTTTTTAAACAACAGTGGCAGCATATACAGTTGATTCAATGGGAAATGTTGTTTTCATCCATCACAATGCAAGACCACATACAGCAAGAATAACACAGAAAAACTTTTGATACTTGTTGTTCTGATCTACTCCAACTACCATATTCATCTAAACATGCACCAACTGATTATTACCTTTTTTGTTCACTGCAAAATGCTTTGATGGAAAGAGTTTTCTTCAATAAAAACTAGATTCTTGTCAATTTTTTATTTGATTTTTTGCTTCAAAATCAGCAGCAAAACCGATAAGTGCCAACAAGCCATTCTAAATAATGGTGATTATACAGGGCTGCTCAGTTCTTTGAGAGTATTTTCATGAATTTAGTAAAAGGCATGAAAGAAGAGATTTACTTGACAAAAAATTGTCATGAACAATGTTGAGACACATCTAGATGCATCTGCTTAATGAATATACTGTTAGCCTCAGTGACTTTTCAATAGAAGCTCTGTAATGTTGACATACCCCAAATCAGATGAATTTTATCTGTTTTGGACATTGTGCTAGTTATGGCAGACATCAAAGATTTTTTATGATACTTGAAAAACATACTGATGGAACACTCAAAACCACCAAAAAGAACATAATGTACACCTCTAAGCTCACATTATTAATCTTCAAAAACATTTTTATAAATGGCTTGTGAAAGCTAATACTGCTCAAATTACACTAGGCAAGTTCTCTTCAAACACTGTCTAAAACCCCAGAAGATAGTTGAAACACAAGAAAAAAAAGTAAAGTGTTACTAAAGTATACTTTTTCTTCACAATTTCCTGTCCTTTGTAGCTCTTAATAAATTTTGTCTTTTTGTTATCTCTCCTAAACCATGTTCTGACATCCATTTACACAAGCTCACTAAGTATGCTATGCATTGTTTTCCTCTGTTCATCTTGCCTTCAATCTGTCCTGTGAGTATCAGACTTTCCGAGCCCTCTTTCCTCATGTCTCTAAAAATTTCCGCTTTCTCTTCTTGGTGTTATATATATATTTCTATTTTGTTTTCATTTTCTCCAAAACTTCAGACCATAGTATCTTCAGCATCCTTCTGTAGAATCACATTTCTGTTGCTTCAAGTCTCTTCTTCATGTTTGAGGAGATTGTTGAGCAACAATGTCTTTTTTTCATATATTTTTGTAGATATGTCTCCTTATATTGATAATTATTTAATGTGATTAATTCATGTTTAATATACCTATGGGGCATTTGCTTTTAAGAAACACTCTGTAGCAAGCATGTATATTCCTGATTTGTTTTAACCTTTGTGCAATAGAGATTTTTTATTCATTTTTTTTTCCTCTAATTTCCTTCTGATGGATCAATAATTTTCTTTTTATATATATATAAAAATGTTTTGATGATATTTTTATTATTTTTAGAAATATACTGTTCAATAATTTTATCTAAGAAAGCAGTAACATTCCAAAATTGAAATTAAATTTGTTGACTATTTTTGCTCATAAATACAAAAAATATAGAACTCAAATTATATATATATATGTATAAGGACACAGACTGCAATATTTTATGGCTTTATATAAAAATTGCCTGAAGCTGTCTGTGACTTAAGCAACTCAAATCACCAAACTTAACCCATTATACATTGACTTCATGTAAAGATTTTCCCTCTATTTTCATAATTCTTCAGTTACTTTGAATAAGGTATACTGTAGCATGTTTAAAAGTTTAATAACTTTCAAAATATTACATTTCCTATCATTTTATTGAAATAACAGATGTGTTGGTAACAATGGTTATCAATGTGGAATTGGTAAGCTGAGTTCAAGTTATTTGTCCATTCTGTTCACTTTCTCACTAAAACTTTTATGCAGTTCTACTTGCTGCTAGCTATAGGTTAAAACTAAACTCTTTACCTTTAGCTGTTAGCCTTTTAAGAGAAGTATTAAAAGAAGTAGCAGATGAGGCTACCAGATGGTATCTGCATTAAGGTTTATCATCATTTTTAGCTGGCACAATGCTATATGGACTATCAACATCAGACAGCCTTAATCCAATGACAAGAATCAGTTGAAATAATTGGAGAAAACCATTGCTAACTACAATCTGAGTAGTCTGATAGTAAGATATCGGTGATGTCATTTATACCAAAATCATAGCATGGTCATATAACCTCTAATAATTACATTGTGTGTGTGTGTGTGTGTAGGGTTAGGTAAATGAAATAACTAGATATTATCAACTATATACATGCATGCAAGTATGCATACAGAGGTAAGCAAATAAATAATAACCAGATTTTGCCAAGAGGTGTACACATAATAGTGCCCGACATGGTTAGAGAGAACTAAGAAATATATATTAATAAATACACATATACCACATATCTATCTCTCTATCTATCTATCTATCTATCTCTCTCTCTCTCTCTCTATATATATATATATATATATATATATATATATATATATATATATATTAGGTGGTGACAGTCAGTTTCATGCTTGACCTCAATCTTCAGACAATGAAGATTGATTTCAAGTATGAAACAGACTGTCATCACTTGGTGTTGACCTCAGTGTCCACTTTTCTATTTACATATGCTCTGTCCCTGATATTGATCACTTTGATTCATAAATATAGTATACCATAAAACTATATTTTTATCATACCATATGTTATATATATATATATATATATATATATATATATATATAGGCAGCATATCTTCATTCAAGAATGTTTGGTTGAATAATCAAGACATATTATGTCTATTTATTTTCATTTTAATCCTCTCAAATTCATGGATTAATTTCTTAGTGTTGTTATTAAACTCATTAAGAACAAGCTTATTCAGTGTTGGTTGCATTTTTTTTTATATAGAGTGCTTGAAGAATTTGAGTATAGCAACAGTGCTTTAAAATGCCTATAAAAGCTGTGTTTTGGGATACTCAATTTGTAAAAAAAAAATTTTTTTACTGCAGGTTCAGTACCTTCAAATATTAATAATAAAAAATATAAATTAATTTACCTCCCTTACATATTCTTAATAGATAATTTTTAAATTGACTATAATGGAGCACATTTCATGTGCATTTACAAAAAATTTGCAACTATCAATTACATTAATTTTTTTTCTCTAAGCAACTCACACCTGAAAATGATCTTGGATGAGATTGAAAGTACTTGGGGAAAATAAAAGGAATGAGAAAAACTATGGTGTCTTTCTTAATCAGTTTAATAACAACACTAAGAAATTGATCTGTGAAGTTGAGAGGATTAAAATAAAAATAGACACAATATGCCTAGGTTATTCAACCAAACACAACACACATAGACGCATAACTCCAAGCATTATTCTTATTCGTAGTGGGTACCTATGTTTGTGTAGATGCTCTGTTTTTTAAACAACATGAATTATGTCTACTAATCTGTGCATTCAAGATACTTAATAAAGAAAATGTTTTCTCTGGCAGATTTTGAATCGTTTCTGGATAGTCTAGCTGTTGAGCACTCTAATTTAGTGCTTAGATGTTTGCCTTTTGTTTTTTTTCCTTCCTAGTTTGAATTTCTTTCTTGTTTAAGGTCTTTGGTTTGTATAAGTCTTTTGACAAGTATTTACTTTTGGTTTTTGTATATATTATATATATATATATATATATGCATGTATATATATATATATATGCATGTCTGTCATTTCAGTAGATTTTTAGGTGCAATATTTTGTCTGAAAATAAACCTCTATTATATCCAGTAAATACTTGATTGAGCAAAACAATATGGTGACAGTACTATTTGTCAGGAATCTCTAGCATGCTTTTCAATCCAATACTGGACAGCCTGAGCCAAATGAAATTGTGCATTACTCCTCTGGAATAATCCATCATTCTTTGGGTAGATGTCTTCCATAAATGGAGGTAAATGTTGGGATATGATGGTGCAAATTCTGTAGAGATATGGCATTTTTAAAAATTGATATTGTCCCCAAATTATTATTTTATTTCCTATTTCTCATAATCAAAAAATAAGCCAGCGAAGCTACATATATGTTTTAAGTTTGTTAGTTTAGCATCAGCCAAAAGTATAGGTCTCCTTTTGAGAATCACACTCACTAAACTAATAACGGCTTAAGTTACTACCCATTACACCACAATGAGGCTCTCTAGAATACATATTGAGTCAGTTTCTTAAAGTCTGGCACAATATCACCTGATCTACCATTTAGAATAAACACAGTAAAATAGGATTGTGACTGGATTGCTAACTACAACTTTGTAGCAAGAGACACAGGCAAAGAATGCATAGTTTTGAAATTTGCTTATCATTCAAAGAAAACATGATTTGAAGAATTCTTTCATAGATTTGCTGTTCTACAACAGATATAACAGTGGGTTGTTAAAAGGGATACAGATTTAGCATTTTTTTAAAAGATTAAAAATTAAGATATAAAATTAAAAATTAATGCCACATTTAAATTAATCTAAAATAATCTGATCCAAGAACTATAAATAAGGTTATTTTTCATTTCATTAACAGAAATCATTGCAAATATGAATCAAAGTATTTCGATATTTTGCAAAACTTTACTTTGAAGCTTATTTCACATACACATCTAAAAACTATGCTTTTTCTATATAATTATTATTATTTAATATCATCACTGACTCCTATAAGTGTTAGCCAGGTGATGATAATCAGATCTCATTTCCTACCTACAAATTAGAAACACAATATTTTCCTCAGTACATGAGCTTTTTCAAACATCACTTCTACATTCACACTCACATTGGTGTCAAGTATTCCCAATGTGTGTAGCAAATTGGATAGATTTCTGGAAATAGTCCTGAGTGTGCCAACCATGAACAAAACAACATGAGCTCCTGCTTGGTATATTTATCTGATTTTCCCTGCTAGGTCCTGGGTTAACATTATTATTATTATTATTATTATATATGAGGGTGGATCAGAAATAATTTAATTTTCTACAGACCTTTATTATTACTTGATACTTTGCTTCGTTTCTGGAAGGCATTTTTTTGCAATTCTTATGCTACCTTTGGATTTCTGTGAACAATATCCCTGGTTAGTGCTTGTGGCTATGAACAAATCAATGATTTCACTCTTCAAACCTAGGAGTGACAAATTAAAAAGAAAAAATATTTCAAGTGGATATTAAGTTTTAAATGACAAAAAAGAGAAAAAAGCTAGAAAAACTGCCAAGAAAAAACTAGAAAAAAACAGAATAAAAAGAAAAGCTTTTAACATGAGATATAAACAGAAGGAAAATGTATGAAAATCAAGGAAATTAAAAAAGACAACCCAAAATTCAAAATGACACAAGAAAGAAAAAAAATGAAAGAAAAACAAGAAAGGGCAAGAATAAAAGAATTTAAAAAAAAAACAAAAAAAAAAAAAAAAGGAGAAATATTTCAAAATCAAGAAATGAATGAAAAAGAGTGAAAATATTAAAAAAACATGAAAAAAAAATGTGAAAAAGAAAGAAGAAAAACAAAAATACAAAAGAATGTAAATAAATTCCTCACTTAACCTGTAGGGCATTTTACAATTCAGTAAAAGCATTTTTTTTTCTCAGACAAAAAAATAAAACCATCACTGTGGCAGCTTATCATTGGTAAGTTCTCTGCATTATTCAGCTATATATCCAAAAAGAAATCGATGGATAAGTTGAAAATATATAGTATGTGTTATTTGCTAGTTTCATATATTTTTCTTCCATTTTTTGAATGCTCAAATCTCTTTCGTGTTTCTGATATTGTCATTACAACATTTTGGCTGATTCATTCTTGAGACAATCGACATGGTTTATATTCATATTTTGTGAATATTTGAAAACTGGAAGTAAGAGGGTATCTCATAGCATGAAGATATTTGTTTTGGTTCAGGGGGATCAATTTGCAATAAATTTACTTAAAAAAACCTAACCCCCAATTAACTTTTATAAAATTAAAAAAAAAAATTGCTATTCATTATCTGGAATGATTCATGAATAAGCATATTATTATTTTTAATCAGTATCACCCCATGCAAGGTAGTAAAGCCACTAAGACACAAGGAGTTACAGGGTGTGGAAGAATTAGAAACAGAAATATTAATAATGAGCAAAAAGAGAAAAGAGTAATCAGGAGGACAGTAGATAATGATTGACATTGCATTTAAATTTTAGATTAAAATTGGCTGGAAAGCATGGAGCCAGAAGGGAGTTCCACAAGCAAGAAGTGTGAGAAAAGAAACTGTTAGAACAGAAATTATCATTATAACTAGATGGCTCAACTGTAAATTGATAAGATCTCAATGCCAGTCTAGTATTGTATTTAAATTTAAAATGTTTGGGTACCATAGTGAAGAGCTCATCCGAATCATGAAAATATTTATAAAAAAGACATAGAAAGGCAACCTTACAGTGATGGGAAAGTGACTAATACTGAGCAGCCAGATCAACAACAATAATATTGCTGATTCTTTTTTGGATGTTAACAAGGAGCTCAAATAGCATTTGAAAAATATGATTATTTGCTTGAGATGTGTGTTTCTGTAGAAAAGCAGAAGTTTTTCTTTCCTGAATGGAATTGGGCTTTATTAATGATATTTTGGTTGAGGACATAAATGGTAAAGAAACTCAGAACTTTATTTCTTTAATCTGCTACTTGGATTCTAGCCAGAATTCTAAGAACTTAAAGTAAGCAAAGTAAATCTCAGACTAGCCAAAAGAAACAGTTTCCAAAACACACATCACAACTCCTGTACACTAAGATCTGAATAAAAATGGCTATTTGCTGCTTGGCCCAACTGACGTGTGTTGTCGACAACAGATGATCTCGGCAATGATTTGCATGCAACTTATTGTCGTCGTTCTTATTTTCTTCCTCTGTTTAAATATTAACTTGACAGAAACAAATTTACTATTTTATTCACTTACAAAATAAAATAAAAAAAAAACATAAAAAATTAAGACATATTTACAGTCTGTAAATTATTCAAATAAAGAGTTACATCCAAGAAAAGTTGGTGCCATCTCCCAGGCTACAAGAGGAGTCATTTCTTCTACAAATACTGACAGAATCTCCTTTCTGTAGCTAAATAAATGAAAAACATTTAACTACATGTAGATTAAACTTTCAGGCAACTTATTAAATTATTGAATATTCATTTTAATTTACAAAGTCCCTGTTTATGCTAAAGGCAATTAAAAACACTTTTCTCTCACTTTCTGTAGTTGCATGTAAAAAAAACACCATTCTTTCAAGGGCAACTTCTTCAGGAGAACATGACAGTCCATGTTTTAGTTCTGTAACTTTTTACTGGCAAAAGATTATATTTGCCTGTATTTTTTATGCTTTAATACTATTCACCCAATACAAAGTCCATAGACATTCAAGGTTGAAGATAAATAAATGATGTTGTTGTAATTGTATGTAAGAAGGAATATAAAGGGTGAATATAGCATAAGCAGGATAGATGATGGGTGACCCTAGACTTGAAGAGGTTAAGATTGTAGTAACTGAGGAAGCATGCCTTTGAAAGTTTGATCCACAATGTAACAGTTCTGGAGAAGGAGCTGTTGAAATAGAACTTCCTCTCTACAAATGGAATATGAAGGGAATTAAAATGTTTCTACTCCATCTACATGACCAGGCAGCTCGTACCTGTGAAAGTCTAATTTGGTGGAATCAAGGAATGCAGTTTTCCAGAACATCTCCTATGAAAATAGAGACAGAGTAACAAGAAGTGAACAACATTTTATCTGTGAGGAAGTGTGTGTAGAGAGGAAATAATTCATCACTGACAAGACCATGCAAACACTTTTGAACTCTGTCAATTGTACATCCCAGATATGTCAGCAATACTCCATTTTGCTTTTATAAAGATAGAGCATAGCAGAAGGAGTCTGGTACTATTTCCAGATTGAAGATTATTATTGTAGAAGATGCTAAATCAATAAATGTCAAATATTGAATTAATTGCTAGGTCTTTAAAAAGGCAAACATTTTCCTTCCTTACTCTCTTTCTCCAAGATGTTGAACCACACATTAATTACATTCCTATTGGAGAAACTTAGTTTCTCTCATCAAATGACAACTGAACTCTCTTTTCACTTTCCAATGCATGGCACTTAAACATGTCTTCCATAAACCTCCACCTATAAAGCAAGTCAAACTTTCTCTTTGGTTGTTCCAACTCTGTGTAAAGCTTACTTGAGCATGACCATTAATACAATGCTTATACTTACTTACCCTAATTTCTTGGCCAAGAAAAAAAAACTGACATACCATAACTATGTTTAAACCTTCCAATGATAAAGTAGATGCAAACTTTCCTTTGGTTGTTCCAACTCTGTACAAGGCTGACTCGAGTTCAATCATTAGTACAATGATTATACTTACTTAGCATAAGTCTTGAACCAAAAGGAGAATGGACATACCCAAGAGATTATAAAAACTGTGTTTCACTGCAGACAGCATAAAAAGACAATAAATAATCTGTAATACAAACTTAAGTTTTTGTATGCTGCTTTATCATATGAGAACACGCACACATAAAATATACACAAACATGCAACCTTTAAACCCCATATGATAATCAGCTATTGTTTCATTTCCTCCTATTTCCTGAATTCTACAAACAGCTTTGAATGCTCAGTTTAATATAGGGCCTCAAAATTGCCATAATTTAAATTCTTTTATCCATCGTTATAACCTCTCAAGCAAAAGGTACAGCTGAATAGTACAGATAATGTTATATATCTTGACCTTTTATAGCCACTGATATAATAATTTTTTTCTGCCATCTGGCAAGTACTCAAAAAAAGCTTGAATTAGGTAATAATTAAATCATGCTATGTAAGGCAAGGATAAAATCAATTTCAAGCTAGAAAGAAAAATAATTACTAACTTTCTCCTTAAAAAGTAAATTGGTTGGAAAAAGATAAACAAAATAGTGTGAAAACCCATTTACAATTGTCAGGAATATCATGTTAACTCTGAGCAGACAGATAAATCTGATCTCAAATTAGCTAAGCAATAAAAAAAATTGTTCATTTTTTAACCTACTTGCAAATATGAAGATGAAAATTAAATTAATACTGGTAAATTATATATTTTTTTAATATTTGGCTGAAAACTGTCATCTATAAAGATTACTATTAAACACTTTAGATGATTTAGTATGTATAACAGGGAGATTGGAGATTTTGAGGAGTGTGGAACCACATCTTAATTGGTGTTGTTCTCTGGTTCAATCTCACCGAGGGTAGAAGCACTTGTTAGGGCCCCAGCTATGGGCAAATAGTGAACCTCCAAACAAAAACAAAACACTATGAAAGTATAAAAATACATTTTTATAGTAAAATTACTGGTGATACATTTTTTGTAAAAAAAAATATTTATAGTAAAATTACCAACAATACAATTTTATTTGAAGGCATACAATTACTTACACTATTCACATTGTTTGGACTGTTGTCCTCATCTTTGATGCCATATTCACAATGTTTTGGCCATTGTACACTCCATCCTTCTTCAGGTGATTAGAATTTCAAACTGAACCCTTTATTTTATCCACTGGGATAGATTGTTCTAGTTCCACATGCCATGTCTCTTCCATGTGTCTCAGTATCAGTTATCTTAAACTTTAACTTAACTCTCCAAGTTTTTGTTCGCCTCAGCTGTAGCCAGGTATTGAACTCACAACTCTTTCAAGTCACTAGATTCAACCAACACTGATGTCCTCATGGCCACATGTCCTTGAGGACATCAGTGTATGAAATTTTGAGACTTATAAACCTAATGTCTCAGTATCATTTTTTACCAGAGCTCATATTGCAATTTTGTTATTATTGTTTTTCTCTAGCACTCCATATTACTGGTTCCGATGCTGTATATTAAAGTGTTCAGTTTGAAATCTCAATCGCCTGAAGAAAACTGGAGTGTACAATGGCTGAAAAGTCATGAATATGGCAACAAAGATGAGGGCAACAGTCCAAAGAATGTAAATAGTGTAAATAATTAAATACCTCATCTCAAAAATATAGACAGGATTACAGTTATGTTCAAAATATATTTAGTTGAAGCCATAATATTGTGTTCAAAATATTTAGATTTCTGCATTAAATAACCCATGGAGGTGTTGATATGACATTAAACAAGATCAACCAACTAAACCAATCAGCTATAACAAGTTAAGTAGAGGAGAAAAAGAAATTGAATATAGAATAGGCTGTGCCAGAGGTAATTTTGCCCATGTTATATAGGAATAAAGTGTCACTACTGGCAATGAAGTTTGAACCCCAATCACCAGAGATCCAATACAGGCAATCCCATTTTGAATAAATAGATCACATGATGGCAAAAGAAATGTATATATGAGAATTAGTGTAGTGTCTAATCAATCAAGCTTTCTACACTATCCCCTATGTCTATACTATTGACTATACTATTTCTCTATACTGATTACTATTCGGATCACTATTCAGTGGTTACTATTCAAGCGAGTATTATTGAGCAAGTACTATTAGTGCAAGTGTTATTCAAAGGCATCTGAAACCAGTATTGTCCAATGGTGTTACTATAGTTGTATCTGCAATTACAAAGTCTCTACTACAATAAGCATCATGAAAGTGACCATGGGTATTCATTGATATTACAAAAGTGGCAACGAGTATTTGTTGACATTACAAAAGTGGCAACTGTATAATTCTTCTATGAGCAACACACTCTTACCTTTTGTTTTACACATTTTCGAATATTTTGTGTCAGATCATTTAATCTGTTATATAAACATTTCCTCTTCATGACAATTCAAAGATTCAGGTTTATTTTCCTGAAACAAACTCCTGACACAACTTTAAGTGTGTAAATTTATAAATAAATTCCTTATCTTCTTTCGTTAAAATTACCCATGTGTTTTCACGTCAGTATCATCCCCCAGTAATCTTCTTGGCATGGGTAAATCAACTGTTCATTTAATTCTTAAGCCCCACACCACTATAATCCTCATCAATACTGGAAAGAGCAATAAAAGCTACTGGACTTTAGAAACCTGTTTTCCTAAAAATATGTTTTAAAAGAAAGATTTTATGAATGTCAACTAAAAGCAGGTTTGGCTGCTCAATCAATGAATGCCAAATAATTCTTTATATGAAAACAGCTGATATTACTATTATTTCAGGAAGAATGAAAAAAAAACTCTTTTTATCAAGTGAGGAATCATTTTCTTCTTTCCTAGATTCCTGGTCATACAAAACCAAAACTCTGATGGGGTATTTATCTTAATATGATAATTTTGTACTCATTGTTTTTATTTTCTTCTTTATCAGAAGTAATATCAGTCATTAGAGGATGGAACTTCCACTGATTGGTTGGTTTGATTTTATGGCATATCAACCACTATAGGTCATTTAATGCCAAATTCAGTTTTATATATATATATATATATATATATATATATATATTAAATATATAGTACCAGTAAACATATAGCTGGCAACATTATTTTTTTTCAAAAACGTATAGCTGGCAACATTATTTTTCAAAAAAACGTATAGCTGGCAACATTATTTTTTTTCAAAAACGTATAGCGGGCAACATTATTTTTTTTTTCAAAAACGTATAGCTGGCAACATTATTTTTTTTTCAAAAACGTATAGGTGGCAACATTATTTTGGCTGTAGTTTATTGCCATACCCAGGACACAGATGTAGTTTATCGTCATACCCAGGATGTCCTTCCACTGAGTTGTCACTATTGGTAAGTAATTATATGGTAAACTGAGCCTCATATTATAACTCAAATATTTCTGAAAGAAAAAACTCCTGTTATAGAAATATATCCTAATATACGATTTCCAATAATCACTTATTTTCAAGTTTTATATCATCATAAAATGTCTTTATAAAATGCTGAATGTTGCATTGCATGTCGTCTCTGGATTCTAAGGGTCTACCATTTTCTCAGGTTTCTTTTGACTCACTTTCTTTCATGGGTGGGTACATATTATTAAGCATTGATTTTCGCAGAAAGCAAAAGGGTGAAAGAATCGATATTAACAGGTTGGCTATCTATCTATCATCTCCATGTGGTGGCTTGTCCCTCTGCTGAAACCTTTACAGATAAAGTAATCTGGAAGAAAAAGGAATCCAAGCTCTAAATTTCTCTCCTGCCACAGCTGATCTACTGGTTTTCACACATTTTTCTATCTTATATCCAAACTTAAAAAAAGGCAATCCATCACTGTTGTAATTCCTCACCCACAAGGTTCAAATCACTCCCATTTAGTTTCGTCATCAAAATTCTAACTAGTATGGTAGGGTCTGGAATTACATTCACTATAATTATCATTTTGCTATTTTTTCTAGTTTATAATTTTTATGACATGAATTACAGAAGACTGCAGAGCAATGTCATAGTTTAAATGTTTTTTTTTGTGTTTTTGGTTTTAGTATCAACATCTATATCTGAGACTAATATCACAAGAAAGTGAGTTTAAGTACTTTATCTCAGAGAGATGTTGCATAAATATGTTTGAAATTTAGGTAGAGATTATTGATGAAGTATTGAAATTAGTTTTTAGAATTTCTCTTTTCATTTAATTTTTATTTCTTCTTTAAATTTTGTTTTTCATTTAAAAGAAAAACATTAGCGTTGGATCTAATCAATATTCCTGGTTGAATTTCCTGGATATTTGCACATTGTCTACTGAAATACAAATTAAACAATTCAACAAATCTGTTTTTGTTTTATAGATAAAATTTATAGAATTTTTTATTAATATTTTTCTATATTGCTTTTTGTTGTTTCTTGTTATTTTTTAATTAAGTTGACTTGTCTCTAAGGATGTTTTCAAACAAATCTATTTTGTATATATTTACTATAGTGACAGCATTTTCAAGCTGAGCTTTTTCAATCCAAAGTACACATAATATTCAATAAATGGACATCTCTTGTTTTGAAAGTGCATAAATGATCACAATTCAAAATTAGTGTCATTGATTGAGAGTGTTTATTTATATATGGGGAAAGTTATTATGTGATGCATTTTGTCATTTAGGGCTTCATCAGACTAAATTGATGTTTACATTGATGCGCCTACACACGTGCTTGAAAGAAAGGGGATGCTGATAATTTAACAGATATATTTTAGGTATGTAATCTAGCCAATTTCATTTGTATTCTTTTTGCTTTTCATTTTTGTTTCCATTACTTTTGTTATTAAATATCTCACATTGTGATAATAGAAGATCTGCTAAGAATGTTTAAACATTGTTAGAAAATGGATACAAATTCACTGTGGATGATCTAGTGGTTAAATCACTTTGTAAATATTTCATCTTAGTAAATTGTTTTCTCTTTTAATTAGAATAGCATTTTTAAATTAAAAGTTTGGTCAGCCTTATTTCCCATATATATATATATATATATATATATATATATATACTACAGTTCAAAAGTTTGAAGCCACTGAACTTGACAGAAGAGTGAAAAAAATGAAGGGCTCTTGGAGTCATTGAAGAATGGAATCAATTATCAAATTTATACTTTCAGAAACTTTTGCAATGAATACCAATATATATATATATATAATGAAAAAATCTTTTTACCACATGTGGGGAATAGTCTATTTCAGCCGACAATGAAAGTGGCTGTCTGTCTTTTCAACACCGATGTGGAATGCACTTCATGTGCATAGAGTGAATTGGAGTTATCTCTAATGAGGTGATATTAGAAGCTAAAGAGTCAACCTAAAATTTAACTTTCTGAAAATACCTAATTCTGTTCCCACTTTTCAATGTTTAGGCATCAGACGGGGATCAGGGTGGGTGATAACTATCTTAAAGGGGAGAAGATGTATTAAATAAGTCAGTGAATATTAAACCTATGAAGGCAAATTCGGGGCATTAGAAATAGGAAAGAATAAACATAAATTAAAAATTAAAAATGGATTTACATATAAAATTTTAAATAATTTTAGAAAATATATAAGGTAACAAGGACATAAGGGATTAATGGAAAGAGAATTAGGGGAATATTCTCCACGTTGGAGAAAAGTTTATAAATTATAATTAATATAACATAAAAAGGTTTTAGTCGGGTAGAACTTAAAGTAGTTAAAAGTCTAAAGTACATAATAGAAATTTGAATCTGTTATGTCGACATTTGAAAATTTAGAGGGGTGATTTGGGGTAGTTAATTAAGGTGAAATTATATTATGGAAAATTGAATTTATTTTTATGTTGATATTTGAACACTAATTCATTCCTCTGATTCAATAGTTGGCTTTCATTATTGCATTTTATTATTTTAATTTTTTCTTGTAAGCATAAGTTACACTTGCCTCTGAAGCTGTTGAGAGTTTATGTAGAACCTAAAATTTCCCAAACTATTTGTGGATTTCATTGTCATCTGAAATCTATTCTAAGGTAAAAATATTTTTTTGATTATTCATTCATATTGCTCTGTATGAAAAAAAATATATCAATCTCTCTTTTGTGGATCAGTTTTAATATTTTTATATTACTAGAATCCACTTGGATTATATACCGATGGATTTATTTTACCTTCACTAATATATATATATATATGATTACAACATTTGTTTCTGGCCATGAGACACAGGTTCAGATTTCACAATGGTCAATTTTTCAGGAAGGTAACTTCTTCATAATATTGGTGTGGTGAGGCAGTCCCACCACAAGTTGCCTTTGAAAAGTACCTGAAAACAAAGCATGGGTTGTGAATGAAATTATGTAGATGGAATCATTCAGAAACTATTGATGATCGTGCTAGCACAAAGTTGTATGTCATTATACCCAAGGTTTTCAGTGTAGTGACATTGCTAAAAAAAATTGATCACAACATTTTATGCAATCTCGCTCCCCCTCTCCCAGAAACTGTTACTAAGGTCTACTCATCTTAATTGCAGTAGAAACCATGAGTGGCCTCTGTGGGTTATGCAGGTGTCTGTAATGGTGATTTGCTAGATGCACTGGCAGACTAGGGTGCTTGAAAATAGGGAGTAGCTGGTCTATTGAAATTTAAATATATTTGTTTGAATAAAAACAGACCACGTTAAGGTTCCATGTAATAAATTATTTCACCATAACCCCTTTAACAGGGCTCTGGATCATCAGACTTTACTTCCAAAAATTTTTCATTTCAATATATATATATATATATATATATATATATATATATATATATATATCCAAGTGTAAGGTGGGTTCCAATGGAGTGTAAATCCAATCCCTAAACATATTTTTAAAAAGTGCTCAATACAAGTTAGAGCTTAATAATATATTTTATTAACAATTATGACAAAAACCTTATAAACTGCTACATAAATGTTTCAACAGTATCAGTTCTTCTTCAGACAATGGTGGTTAACTGGAGAATAAACAATCATTTTATGTTTTAAAAGCAGCAATAACTTCACAGAAACTGGGGGAAAAACATAAATTTCAAACATGCTAGGGGTGGCCTAGTTTAACCAATGTCAAACTTATAAGTTCAAAGTTTACTTCCATATTGGATTTCTATTAACTCTACTTAGTTATTTAAACTTAAACTGTCAAACTTACAGTATTCTTTGGTCTCTTGTTACTGCCTGTTGACATTCATACAGTGTGTTGTAGACATAAAATGATCGTTTATTCTTCAGTTAAAGTAGAAAAGAAATTAAAACGGAAAGTGTATGTGTAAATATATAAGTGATCACTGATGTAAATACTGAGTGGCAAAAGTCTGCTACATTCACCTGGAAATTGACTTCAAGCATGAAACAGACTGTTGCCACACATCGTTGACTTCAGTGTCCACTTGTGGGTGTATATATATATATATATATATATATATATATATATATATATATATATATATATATATATATATATATAAAGTAGATTTGAAAATATAAAATAGGACTTTTAAGTTCTAATCTGATCAAAAATTATTTTCAAAATAAATATAAATATTGAGAAGTGTATAAGACCAAGAAATGTTTATCATCTGATCATATATATATGTGTGTATATCTTTCTGAAAAATTACTAATTTTTCTGTCAGTGTGAAAAACTGAGATATACGTGAGTCAGTTTATATATCGGTGCTTATACGTTCATATATAATAATTAATAAAAGTCATATCTTCATTTTTTTTTTCTTTTTCCCAGACATCATACAATGGAAAGAAATTATCACAAATAAAATAATCCGAGTTGCAACAAGAAAAAAAATAATAAAATTTTTGAAAGAAAAGAACATAATAGCCATGAATCTCTGAGATGAAATTTAGAGACAATGTCATAATGATAAGAATATTTTTATCCTACCCAATACACACACACACACACACACACATATATTCATCTATGTATATATATATATATATATATATATATATATATATGTGTGTGTGTGTATATGTGTATGTATGTATGCTTTGATCTTTTAATGGAATCAAAAAACAATAACTAATTGCTTTTAGTGACAGGCTCCAAACATTAATCATTTTTTACTGCCTCAAATTTTGCCCCATGATCACCTTGGATTTTACAAACATTCATCTGGATAAATGATTGCTTTTTCTTTTAGCTTTTTATAGAAGTTAAGAAAGTTGAACACAAAATAACTTGCATTAGCAGTACTTTGTCCAGAATTCTAAGACACTAGGAAATCAAAATATTAACATGAAAAATCAAGACATGTTCTTAAATAGACTTCTCAGATCTTAATTTTTTGTGGTTATTGTAAATACTTATAGTTATATAATCAATAATGCTGTAAATATTAAAGAATAGGATTCTTCTTCAGACCCAAAAGATGGGTGCTATACAATCACAAATGAAGAGTTTTATCAAATAACAAAAACTAGATTACTTAAAGACTTCCCACAGTAGCAACAACAAAAATGGGTAGCATATGTAACTAGAAAAGAAAATAATGAAATCAGCACTATTAATTTTCCACACTACCAAGAAAAAAAAGTTGGGAAGGAAACCCCCATTAGTATACTATAATATTTAGTGGACTTGGGAAGTCTAATATCATAAAAAACTGTTTTAATAAAAAGATCTAAATTTAAACTGACTGTAACACTAATTGTTTGGTCAAATGAATGCCAAATGTTTCCTGTATGAAAACGGTTAATTTCCCCATTTATCTTATGAGACAAATATTTACAAAAAGACCCAAAATCAAACAGTCTAAAAACAATAAAAAAAGACATTTAAGACTACTTTTCTCTGTTTGAACCACTGAACTTGCATCTGCTTCCCACAAAATAAATAAATGATGGCAAATAGTATATAAGTGTACTATGTGATTCTTATCAGGAAATACTAAGCAGTTTGTATTGAATTTAAAGTCAGCAGCAACCTTTTGTTCTAAGAAAAGTTGATCTGGCTTATGACCACATCATATTGAAACAGCAGTTCCCATATGATCAACAAAGTTAAGTAACATTGAACTTGATCAGTACCTAGATGGGTGGCCACTTTGGAATATCAGGAGCTGAAAGCTTGAATCTGTGTGTGGTGTAGTGGATAATGGTTCAGAATTGTTAATCCAATTGGGTTTGTTATATTCACTTACACACAAATACCCTTGAGAAATGTATGAATCCACCTCTTCTCCCCCTAGATATAGGTTAATTAGTCAAACTTGTATCACTAAATCATTACTATCTCAAAAAAATTCTTACAATCTAAAAATATTTTCTAGCATTAAATAAACAGCAATGGATTGATAAGCCATAGAAAATGAATCAATCAAAGAAAAACGTTGATCTGCAATGATCCCAATATATACTAGGAGACATCAAATTAGAGTTTACATTCAGTGTCAAACCAGAGAGTTAGAGAAGCCTGGTGAATCACTGGGTTAAGCTGGAAGATGACCTCTTAGCCATCCGTGCCTCATAGTGTTTAGTTATGCTTTGTTTTACTAAGGTAGATTTTATTGAAATAAAATTTCTTTTTCTGATGCTGAATTTCTGGCACAAAGTGTCAAATTAAGAACTTTTTTTAAATTGCCTTATATATTTACCACACACAGACACACACACATATATATATATATATATATATATATATATATATAGAGAGAGAGAGGAGGAGGAAAAGTGTATGACAAAGTGGAAAAAGTTTTCTTGTGACATGTTTTATCCTTTAAGAATTTATTGCCTGAAATGCATCACAAGAAAGCTTTTTCCATTTTGTCATACATTTTCCCCAATATTGTTCCTGATATACAAAACTATATATTATTTCATACATATATATGTATGTATGTGTGTGTGTATATATATATATAAAGACTTATACCCACAAAAAAAGAAAATAGACTTAGAGAGGACATCATTTGAAGGGAAACATTAGAACAAGATTTAGAATTGTGTTCCAAATTTCCCTCCTCATTTAGTATTTACAAGTGTGTCATTGATTATTTTGTTCTATTTGCCAATGTTCACCTTTTGATAAAGTGTTGGCCATGACAGTCTCTCTATTTAAGTACATATATATATATATATATAGCAAAAATCCAAAATTACCTCTATGCGGGTTACCCACATGAGGTAATTTGGGACTTTTGGTGTATAAAATATATGCTCTGTTTTAATAAATACATTGAGCTCTCTCTCTCTCTCTCAGTTTTAATATTTGTTATTACTAGGATCCACCTGGATTATATACCAACAGATCTATTATCTCTACTATACATATATATATATATATATATATATATATATATATATATATATATATAGTAGAGATAATATATATATATATATATATATATCCCATCTGTGTTAAATAGCAGAATGGTTCCTGTAGCCTTGGATAGCAACTGGTCTAGGACAAAGACAACTCTGAATTAAAAAGCTGAGAAGGCTTGTTTGGGGCACTTGTGGCATACGATGTGCACCGTTTTTTTTTTTATATTTGGTTATTCCAAAAATGAGGTTAGTTTTACACAAGCCTTCACCATTATAAACAAATCATTTAAATCAATAGTCTGGCTGTAAGAACTGAATTTCCATACCCTCATACTTTGAAAATAACAGGAGACTCTAGTGTGTATATATATATATATATATATATATATATATATATATATATATATAATTAATATAAGTAAATGTTTGTCACTTAGCTGATTGATGTATTGCAACTCCAGAGTTTCATAGACGTACCTGTCTGTCTACACTTCAGGGTGTATCAGCGATTTACTGCTTATATCTTTTTTTATTTTTTTTTATTTTTTATACACTTGGCCTTAGCATAAGTTTTCCCATATTGTTTGTGTCCATTTGTGCACTTGTGTGCATATGGGAAAATTATTAATATATATATTATTAATATATACTGCATCTGTTTAAACAATATTGTTTTCACAAATAAAATCTATAGATTCTTTGAATTATGTTTGCTCTTTTATTACATACCATGACCCAAGATTTAAACCTGCTGATATACGTAAATTAATTATTCATCTTGTTATGCTTACAAAAATTATATTATTTGTGTGCACAATGGCTAGATAAAAATATTCTTAATTATATTTGTACATAAGTATCATAATTATATCAATATATATGTGTGTGTGTGTGTATATATTCTTGCTAACATGTAGAGTTGATATGTTTTCCTTTGCAATGTATATAATTTGTTATCCTCTGGAAAATAACATGAATATTTCCAAAGAAATTCTGCTTGTTATTTCCCCAGATAAAATCATTAAACATTCCTTTGTCAGCAATTGGTCTTTGATGTGTCATTCAAAAAGGCAATCCTTTTCAAAGCATATGCATTTATATAATAGATATAATTTTGCAAAGACTTTATTTCACTTTGAGATAAATAATTCTTAGACAATTTGTAAATTTTCTATACACTTAACAAGCTTCCCAGGGATTACTTTCCAGCTGAGAAAAAGAATGTTTTGCATATTTACCTCATTAAAGTTTGATCACACACACACACATATATATATATATATATAGAGAGAGAGAGAGAGAGAGAGAGAAAGAGAAAGATAATATAATCTTCCCTTCCTATTTATGACTTAACAAAATATAATATATTTACTTTCTTCTGCATATTAATTCATTTTCTATTAAATATCTCATTTCTGTTTATTTGTTCTCTGCATATTGTTCTATATCAATATATATATATATATATATGTCAATACATAAGTACAAGTTTGCTATCTGTTTTTGTTCCGTATTTTTTAAAACTTTTTTTTTTTTTTCCCTCATCAAAAAAATCATTTTTAAAATTTCTTTCCAGTAGTCTATATCTACAGTGTACTGTCTAAAATGGGAAAGTATAGGAGAAAATAATGATATAAATCTGCTTCCAAAAAAAAAAAATTCAAAGGAGACTCCTACCAATTTCAGAAAAAGCTGTTATTTTTGATGGATTCCAATCCATTGAAAATAATATATATAGTATAATTATAATAGTATAATGTCCTGAAAAAAATGTAATATATTTCAACAGGCAGAAACACTTTTCGACTGGTTAACGAATGCCAAATTCCCTGTATGGAAATGGTTAACTTTACTATTGTCATTATCCTCTGGGATAAATATTCATGAAAAAAAAAATAAGAGATAAAAAAAATTTCATACTACAGCTTTCTAGTTCAAATACTGATAGGATTTGTTTGCTCAAAAAACTGTTGGCAAGCTTGAAACTTTTTGCCCAAAAAAAGTGTGTCAAAAGGACAGTTTTTTCCTTGACACTGCTATCATTATAACTACCTTCGCTCCATGTAATGTTTGTTTTAAAAAGTGATGATTAGAATTATAATAAAGCCTAAACATCAAAAGTGACTTTATACATGTCTTTTGTTCTTGAGAATTTAACATAAAAATATTAAACACTATTTATTCATTAGATTGCTTATTTACAAGAATAATTTTATATTTACAACATTCTAAAAACTAATATGATTAAAATTAATGCAATGCAATATTTATCATTTACTAATTTAAAAAGAAATATTAAAACCATTTCTATTCATAAATTTATAAACATTTCCGAAATTATTAAAATATGTGAACTATAAGGAAATCTCTATTATTTACCATTTTATAAAGTTCAAACCAATTGACAATTAGCCAGTGTTTTGCCAACCATTCTAATGATAAATAGTGTAACTAAACAATCTAATAAATAAATAATGAAAACAAAACAATAAGAGATAAAAAATATTTAATACTACAGTTCTCTATTTCAAATACTAACGTGTATTTGTTTATCCCAAAATAATCAGGTATTTGCATTTGGTGTCCAGTATGTCAGACCTACATGTTAACCATTGATTTACACCCGTTTCACCATTAAAATCAAGAATTAGATACAGTATATAAATATAATATGTGATTCATACCAGATGGTCTGTATTGAATTTAATGTTCTAGAAGAAGTTGATATGTAGTGACCCCATTAGGTACTGGATGCACCCCAGATTATCTAATCAGATTACCTGTCAAATTACTGAATATTTCCAATATTATGCAGGACATTCAACACATCACTCAATATCTCTGCATCAGGAAATAAAAATTCTTATTTTCTATCACTGTTTTTTACTTTGAAGACACAATTTCGTACCTACTTCATAATATTTTGGTAATGGAAATCCAGTGTGGATTGAAAATGATTTCGATCAGAAACCTGATGATTGCATTGTGTATAAAACTCAGAGTTGTGCTACTGGTTAGGTAAGGAATGTATATTTATTAATATATATATATATATATATATATATATATATATATATATATATTTTGAAAAGGAAAATTTATCTTAGCCAATGCATCTCATACTTTGATGGATTTTATCAAGGTAAATATTATTTTACAGATATATTTTAGTGATATTTTAATTTTCTTTACATATATATGTAAGATTCTTCCCAATATCTTCTTTCCTGAAAGAATTGCTATTATCCTAAGTCAAGATACATGACCACAAAAATACAAAAAAATTAAAAAGAAAATAGTTAAATCCATAATGTCATGTTATTCAAAACATACAGCACATAAATCAATCACAATCCCAAATAATTTAAATACTAATTTATTTATATATATATATATATATATATATAAAAATCTCCTACTCTCTCTTGTTTATTAGGCATTGACCTGTATCACCTCACATACATGAACTTGACTGACTTTTCTGCTAACCTGATGAATATTCATGAGCACTCCTATACCAAAAAATCTTTACATTTGCCTCGATAAAAGTTCCTCAGAGGATAAAATGTGTTGGCTAAGATAAGTTTTCCTCTTTTTTTTATTTATATTTTCCTTTTACAGAAATACTGTATCTGAAAATTTTACACATACATACCTTTTATATATACATATATATATATATATACCTGTGTGTGTGTGCTCACAATAAATAATTAATATGAAATATTCATTCAAAGTATGTAAGCATAACTATATGAGCACCAGTTGGATGTTTATATTTTTCCTGGCTGATATTTTATTCCCAAACAGCATTATCCATACAAAAGAAATCTAAGGAAAAATAAAGACTTCTCAGGTCAACCCTTGCTACTTAAAAACACCTGCAAAGAAATTAATAAGTTTTTTACATTGGTAATATGTCAAAATATAAACTAATTATGGAGATTTGATGTCGGAAAATCAAAATCAAAATAGCAATAAATAAAAGAAAAAATGTATGACATGAATTATATTTTTATTTTAATCCTGTTTATCTTTTTTGGTACTTTTCTCTTTGTTATCCACAATATTTTTTTTAATATTCATGCTATTTATCATTTATCAAAACATTATTTTGTAAATTCTACTGCATATTTTTAAAGTGCATCCTAAATAGACCCACTTTTAATCACATCTGATGAACTTTTCTCTATCTTACATTTGAAAAGCTAGACGTAACCATAAGTTCTATGATAACAGTTTCTTCTATCACAATTCTCACGTATGAAACTCTCTTCCAGCTTCTTGCTTCCCAGTCAATTTTGATCTGTGATAATTTAGATGCAGTGTCAATCATTATCTTTTTAATTCCTGTTCTTTTATTGTTCTCTCCCCTTAATAGCATTTTATATATATATATATATATATATATATATATATATATATATATATATATTCTAACACTCAGTAATTCTCTTGTGTCATAATGACTTTATTGCCTTGTTTGGGATGAAATGATTTTTTTTTTAAAAAGTTAATTATTTGCTTGATTTTGACTCTGCAGATATATAAGCTGCCAAATGTGATGTCTTTTGGAAACCAAACATATTCTGTCATTGTTTCTTTCTTGCTTTATGTATTTATAAGTTTATCATTCATTCTTGGTTTTAATATTGCTGTCCTGGTGCTTCTGATATTTACTTAGAAATACTTGATATGATGCAAAGAAGAATCTGCTATGTTATTGGTCCTGTACTGACATCTTGCCATCAGTCACTTTCTCATCACTGTAATGTAGCTTCCCTGTGCCTTTTCTCTAAATACTTTCATGGTAATTATTCTGAGGAACTTTCTTCTATGGTAACTAGGCTTTATTAATTTAAATGCAGTACGAGATTGGTGACTACATTTCATCCTTTTACAGTTGAAATGGCTAGATGTAACCATAAGTTCTATACTAATAGTTTCTTCTATCACACTTCTCACTTGTGGAACTCTCTCCCATCTTCTTGCTTCCAAGTCAACTTTGGTCTTCAAAATTTTAAATGTAATGTCAATCATTATCTTCTTAATTCTTGCTCTTTTACTGTTCTTTCTCCTTAATAGTATTTTTCTCGTATTATCTAACACCATGTAATCCTTTGCATCCTAGTGGCTATATTGTCATGTTTGGGGTGAAATGATAGAGAAAAAAGAAAAAGTGGGTCCTCTCAAGAAAACATACATGTTTTTTGCAGCTTATATATTTATATATATCTTGTTAAATGATCCTAGTTCTTCAGAAGTCTCTGAGTAGATGCCATTGACTTCTCCCCTAATCTGTATAGTAGTATTTCAAGAGACAAATTGCCACCTTCAAAACACAGTATGCACAGATTTTATTTTATTTCTTTTTGTTTCTCACATTTCCTAAACAGCTTCTTCAGCTAGGAGAGGCTTATTTTGAAAAAATGCCTGGAAATTGCCAATATGTGTAAGTGACATTATAATATTTCTCAGAAAAGTTTCTATGGGAGCTCAGGTAATTGAATGGAGGAAATCACAGGGTAACATGAAAATTGAGGTCAAGTCAATGCTGAACCAGCTGTTTTTGGCCTCACATGTGCAAGGTTCCTATTCAGCTCAATAATTTCTTTTTTTTTCTTAATGTTTTGTCCAGCATGTTGAAATATTGAAGTTCTCTTGGTTTCTTTCTTGGTCAATAAAAAAATGAATTCCTGCTGGTTTGTTCACATTATCTCCTAGTTTAATAACAGGGCCCAGGAGCTGACAAATGCTCTCATGGCGATCATCGTGAGAGAAAAAAATGTTTGAGAATAGTTAATTGAGAAAGTGCTGCCCCTCAAAATGTTCAAGATTTGAACAGATGACTCAGTTTGTTCATCTGTTTACTTACTCAACATTTTTCATGTTTCACTCGACTTTTCATACATCTTTCAGAATTGTTCTACAAGAAAATAATAATTTACAAAATCCTTTTTCAGTAAAACCATTCCATGAACTGAGTTCCCAGAACATTGGGCACCTTATATTTGCACACACACACACACACATATATATATATATATATATATATATATATATATATATATATATATAAATCTTATATTTATATTATATATATATAAATAAAAATCTTATATTTATATTATATATATATATATATATATATATATATATATATATATATAATATATTTATATATATATATATATATATAATATAAATATATTTATATATATATATATATATATATAATATAAATATATTTATATATATATATATATATATATAATATAAATATATTTATATATATATATATATAATATAAATATATTTATATATATATATATATAATATAAATATATTTATATATATATATATAATATAAATATATTTATATATATATATATAATATAAATATATTTATATATATATATATAATATAAATATATTTATATATATATATATATAATATAAATATATTTATATATATATATATATAATATAAATATATTTATATATATATATATATAATATAAATATATTTATATATATATATATATAATATAAATATATTTATATATATATATATATATAATATAAATATATTTATATATATATATATATATAATATAAATATATTTATATATATATATATATATAATATAAATATATTTATATATATATATATATAATATAAATATATTTATATATATATATATATATATAATATAAATATATTTATATATATATATATATATATAATATAAATATATTTATATTTATATATATATATATAATATAAATATATTTATATATATAATATAAATATATTTATATTTATATATATATATATATAATATAAATATATTTATATTTATATATATATATATATAATATAAATATATTTATATTTATATATATATATATATATACACAGTGCTGTTTGATAAAATGACTCACCTGATTTTTTTTTACTAAATGTTCTCTTCTCCGATGAAACACAAGTTGAGCTAAATTCAAAGGATAAGCGATTTAAAATATGAAGAAGAAGCTTTGAAATCTCTTTGAATTTAGCAGTAATGTTCAGTATAATGTTCTGGGGATGCTTTTCTCTTCATGGAACTGGTTTCTTAAAACCTATTGAAAAGACCCTCAGGAGCGAGCAGTACAAGAGAATTTTAGAATCTTGTCTGCTCCCTTCTGCTGAAAGGGTAAAAATCAACCTCACCAAGCTCATTTTTATGCAGGATGATGTTCCCTGTCACTAAACAAAATTGATGAAGGAATACTTTGATGAGAATCAGGTGAGTGTTATGACATGGCCACCCCAATCTCCTGACCTCAACCCCATAGAAAGCTTATGGAGCATTATAAATTACAGGCTCTCAAGAAAGCAGTTGAGCAACATGCTCCATAAGTTTTCTAAAATTCTCTTGTACTGCTCCCTCCTGAGGGTCTTTTCAATAGGTTTTAAGAAACCAGTCCCATGAAAAGAAAAGCATCCCCAGAACATTATACTGAACGGATGCTTAACAGTACTTACTGCTAAATTCAAAGAGCTTTCAAAGCTTTTTCTTCGGATTTTAGATCGCTTATCCTTTGAATATATATTTATATCTCCAGGTAAGATACATATCAAAACATGACTACTTCAGTTGTGTAACGATTTTGACATGTTTTTGATGTAATACCCTAAAATAAAGTGTGTATATATATATATATATATATATATATATATATATATATATATATATATATATATATTGTTAGCAAAGTGATTTCGCCATTTTATATCATTAACTTTCCTAATTTACTTTTTGTATGAATGATTCATTGTAATATAAATTGAACTGCACGGCATATTTGAGATATATATAATTGTTTTTTTTTTTTAAATAATAATGTATCTTTCCAAAAAAAGAAATGCTAATTCCAAAAGCATCTTGACTAAATAGTAAATGGCATAAATAAAACATATAAGGTATTAGTTAAGGAGAAACCAAATTGTACCTTAATACAGTTTGATATTGATATCAAGTAAACTTTTCATGACTGCCCTGGATTTTGCTACCCAATAATCTGGTCTAACAGATGAAGAAAAAAAACATAATTATGAATGCAAAAAAATAAGTAATCATTCATAATGGCAACAAGTAGATTAAAAACTCTGATGACAATTTTGACATCACAATGGGGTCATTGGATTCTGCAGAGTCTTCTGACCTTTTTTGTTTTTTATATTATATAACAGCACATCATGAAATTAGTATTAATGATGTCAGATTTTTATAGAGGTTATAACAAAGTCTACTAAATTTAAAATAGATAAAATTAGAAATCTATTACACAGAATTTAAATGCTTAAACTTGAAAATTACTGTAAATACTAATAAATAAAATAGACTTCTTAGAGATAACATTAGATTTAATTAATAATATATACCTACCTTACAAAAAAAAAACAGTACTAATCTACTATATATACATCCCAAGTATAATTATTCTCCATCAATAATTAGGCATATACCATCATCTATCAAAACAAAAAGAAGCACTAATTCAGCAAATGAAAAAATATTTCATGAATATAGCAATTTCTATGATAAAGCTCTAAAGGATAGTGGCTATAAGTTCCCAGAGATTAATTCTGTAAAAAATAATAATAGAAATCAAACAAAAAATAGAAATAGAAAAATAATTTGGTATACACCCCAATTCAACCAAATGGTTATAAGTAAACTAGGACAAAATTCCTTGCATTAATCGAAAAACATTTTACTAGAAATAGTAAACTCAGCAAAATTGTTAATAGAAATACCTTAAAAATAAGTTGCATCAAGAAACATAATGCCAAAATCATAATTAAATATTTATACCAAAATCAAAGAAATATAGGTTCTGAAATAAGAATAAACAAAAATAAAGAAACATTATGTAACTATAGAAATCCTGAAAATTGTCCTCTCAATGTCATATAAAATCCGTGGTTTATCTCATCTATTGAGAATCCTAATGTTGTTAGTTTATGTAAGATGTACAAAGAATGAATTTAAATTAAGATAAAACCAACACCGAAATTCCTTCAATAATACTAAATATTGCAACCAGACATCTTTATCTAAATATTTCTGGTATTTAAAAGAAACTAATAAAACACCAACAGTAAAATGGAAATTAATAAAAAACCAAGAACTTGTATATCTTTAAATGACCCATGTTCTTTGTGCATACATGAAAAGTTAAATATTATTAAATCTCTGAAAAATAAAAATTTATCAGATCATAGAAATGAAATACCAATTTTTTGTAGACATATCAAATTTTTTCCTTAAGTAAAAACTAATTTTATAAAATGAAACTAGCATGTTTATATTTGATCATAAATAAAATAGTTTAGGAATTCATAATTAGATTATAATATATTAATTTTAACATTACCATATATGTACTTGATTAGTAAATAAATTAAATATAATATCTGAAGTAAGTACGAATAAAAATATAAATATTAAAAATGTGAGTAAATAATATTTGAATGGCCCTTTTGAAAAAATTGAAATTTATATTAAAAAAAAAATGCCAAATGTATTGCTATTGAAAGCCAGACTATGTGTTGAAACATTGACACTACCACAAAATTTCTACTTGAAAAAAGGAAGTTTGTCTCAGTAGATAGATACTCCAGCCCCCACCTTGACTTGACCGACATGATAGCTACAATACACTAGATACATGTTTTCTAAATAAGTTAAATCTTAATACCCTTAAAATAAAAAAAGATTGAATTTTCCTTAACCCCAACATCTCAAAATACCAAATTTGTCTGGATTTATAAATTAAATCAATTTCTAAAAAGTTATTCTTAGCATCACTTGATAATGGAATGGAATGGAACATTGTATTTTAAGTTTAATCTTTATGATTGAATTTGAATTGAAGTTTCAGTTTTAAAACATGGGAATTTTGCCGTTGCGATGATAATATATTTTTAAAAATAGTTATAACATTATGCTCTACTATTGTATTGAGCAGTGTTTTTTAAAAATAAGAATAAATGCTAAGAACTCTGAATTATAAATCTTATTGTTCTTTCCTATTATTTTAATATATATATATATATATATATATATATATATATATATACACACACACACACAAGTTTTATTAAAAATGACTGAATCAACTTTGGTCATGGGGTACTGTAGTTATATCCATACATTAAGTAAAAAGAAAATCATTCTTAATAATGGCTAAAACATAGCCAAAAGAGACATACTGAACATTTGGAGAATAATTTATGTCCAGAAAAGAAGAAAATTATAAGAACACAAAAAAGATTAAATAAAAAACTTCCTTCCACACTTCCTTGTCAGTCATTTGTAACGAAACTTGTATAAAAGAGGAATTACTGCTCAATTACACAATTTATATATGTGTGTGTGTGCATGCACATGCACAAACAAGCACACATACATTCATGATAATTTGTCACTGTCAAGACTGAAAATATGTGTAACAGCTATTTTTTTTTACTGATTGAGAAATTTAGTCATCAATCATATTCTTAGGAAAGCATCATGCAGCAAAATGGATTTATGTCTTTCCCAAAGGGTTAAGTGAATATAAGCACCCTCAATTGATTCTGTTTACCAAGTTGATAGTGATTATACTACAATTTTCTGATGGACATTTGCCCTAAAAAACAAGAAAAAAAAAGAGATATCTGAACCAAACAATATATTACTTGACACTTACTGCTTGGCTGCCATCTTATATATTCTCTGTTTAAAGTTTTGATAATACTGAAAATTACCACAAAGTATATCATTGTATTAGTGTTAGAATCAATTGGTTATTCATTATGAATTGCTATTAGTGCTGTAACAGCATTTGCATAAGAAATCTGACAATGTCAACTGAATTCAATACATACATAGATTTTATATATATTTATATACAGATTATAATGGGAGAGGGCTATGGTAGAAAAGCTTATTCTCCCATTTAATTTCCACATTATGTGTATTATTAAATATATATGATTGAGAAAAGGACAAAAGATGAAGGGGATTCAAGAAGACAGAAGATGGCGATTGATGTTGTATTTAAATTTTGATGATTGTAGCTATTAGGGAAGCAAGCAAATGGAAGGGAGTTCCACAGGTGGGAAGTCAGAGAAATTAAACTGTTGGAGTAGAAGAGGTGGTTACATTTAGCTATTTCAACAGTAAAAGGTAGGGACCTTTATGCCAATCTAGTAGCATGCTTAAATTCATGTAGTTGGGGTACCAGGGGAAAAAAGCTTGTGAAAGTAGTTGTCATAAAAATATTTGTAGACAAGACAGAGGGAAGCCATGTCATGTCAGTGAAAAAAATATTTAAAATTTAAAATCCACCAGCAAGATAGATTACTTTATGCAGCAAATGGTTAATTTTGTTATAATTATTATTTAATTTATGATAAAACTCATCAGAAAACAAAGTCCATCTTCCCCAAAATGAGCTTGTTAATTAGTTTGGAAAAAGTAGTGCAACCTTTAATTTTTAGGCAATTCTTTGAAATCCAGAAAGTCACTCCAAACTTTTAGCCTATAGTGTACTTTAATTATCTCAAACTGTTATTCTTGTCTTTGTTGTTATTGATGTTATAGTCTTAATCTAGTTTTAATATCTTTATTCTTTAGCAAATAAAAAATAAAAGCTGCAACATTGTTTATCACTGACAGAACCTAATGTAAAATATTCCGGACTCATTTGTATTTTGCAAAAATTTCTAAATTAGTTTCAAAATCTCTACTTTTTTTTCAAAGTAATTTTTAACAGGATAATTGTTGAAAGTTCTTTTTTTTTTCTAAACAAATAAGAAAAATATATTTGTCTATCAAAAAATCAAATCTCGATAACTTCAAATTTTTGAAAATTTGTTGATGTAGATTCCCTGCAGTGAGAAAAGTAATCAGTCTGCTTTTTGAGTGTCTTTTTTTTTTTTTTTTTTTTTTTTTTACAGGTGAAATATTTTGCAGGTAAATAAAATAATCAAAACAATCAAATTAAAAAATACTGGTATAATGTCTATTCCTCTTCTTTTATGTGGCGTCACCCTACAGGATGTGAGTAATCATGGCTCTCTATTGCTTCCCTCCTAGTTCACACTCTAAAATAAAGCCGAGAATGAGATGACAGTCTAAAAAAGAAAAAATAATTACATTTCATTTAAATATGCATTAGATTCAAAGACTAAATTCAAAGACTGAGGTTTTATGGATTCATTAATTTTTAAATTCTAAGTTATTTGTGCAAAAGTCAGATTATAATAAAAGTTTAGTACTGTATAAATTAATGTATTTCTTCTTTGACTAAAGCCTTGAAATACAAGGTTTGACAATTTCAGTCTTGGATTGGCCTTGTGAAAGCAGTGTTTTCTTCTACAGTCATTATTGATGATTGTCACCTTCAAAATGCTGCCCTTGTAAAGCTATGCACTTCATAAAACAATTTGCTAGTATTTTTACTGTAAAAATAGTATCTATAATAGTGTATATATATATTATATATTATATATATATATATATATATATATATATATATATTATATTATATTATATATATATATTATATATATATATTATATTATATATATATATATTATATATATATATATATTATATTATATATATATATTATATAGATATATATATTATATTATATATATATATATATTATATTATATATATATTATATATATTATATTATATATATATTATATATATTATATTATATATATATATATATTATATATATTATATATATATATATATTATATATATTATATTATATATATATATATTTATATTATATATATTATATTATATATATATATATTTATATTATATATATATTATATTATATATATTATATATATATATATTATATATATTATATTATATATATATATATATTATATATATATATATATATATTATATTATATATATATAGTTGGATAGATGTGAGCTTGTGACCCAGGGTTTCACGATTTAGCGATCGTCAGACAAACTGATTAATTTTTTAAAAAATTTTTGGTTTTCTGTAGATTGCACGTATTAGTGTTATTGTGGAAGTGGCGGGGGAAACTTTGTCGTTTTTTCATCGTACTGACGCAAACATCGATGTATGCAGACACATATACATACTTGGTCATCCGTCGGGACTCATACATAAACATATGTGGGCAGTTTCGGATATGAGATACTGTATGTGTACGGGTGGTGTTGTGTCTATACGTACGCATTTGTATTTTGAAATTTAACGATTGGAAATGTGGCGGAAATGTCTCGTGAATATATACATGTCATATTTTTTTTTTTTTCCACTGAATAATATTTCCTCGCATGTATGTATATATGTGTGGTTGGGTTTGTGTGAAATTATGATAGGTAAAAATTATTATTATTTATATTTATTTTTAAATTTTGAAAAAAAATGATGGTTTATTTGTTAGATTTAAAGCTGGTTATTATTTGTTTGTTTTTGACTGTGTATATGTAACAGGTAGAAATTTGTAATCTTTATTGGTTATTTATATGGTGATGTTTAATATTTATGCTGGGTGAGAGGGTAGTTTGATTTAATAATGGGTCTATATGATATGATGTGATAGTAACGTTGCAAGGGATTGGAGGCAATGATAATATAATTAGCTAATAGTTATTGTAAATTGGTAGAAATGATTAATAACGGTGGTGGGAGAATGATGAAACCATGAATGTAGTTATAGTGGTGGTAGCTAAAGAGTGGTTGTTGGTGTTTTATTTTATTTTATTTTGTTATATGTATCAATTTAATTTGGTATAAATCCTGATTATAGGTATTCTGTGTAAAATGATGGTAGTTGAAGATTGCTATAATATTTTAATTTTTAATTTACAAAAATATTATTGTTTATTATATTAAAGCTCGCTATTTCCTTGTTTATTTGTGACTGTGTATATGTGGCTGGTAGAAATTTCAGTTTGTAATACTTATTGGTTATTTTTATGGTGGTATTAAATATGTTGGGAGAGGGGGTAGTATACGTTAATAATTATGGCAGGATTATATGGTAATGTTAGATATGGTGTGATAGTAATATGTAAGGTGGATGGTGGCAATAATGATATAAGTGGTTAATATTTATTGTAAATTGTTAGTAGTGATTAGTAATGTTGGTGGGAGAATAATAAAACCTATAAATGTAATTATTGTGGTGCTAGCTTGAACTAAAGGGTGGTTGTTGGTGTTTTATTTTATTTTATATTTATTTGTTTATTTTTATTTATTATGAATCCTGGTAATGGGTGTTTATTCTCATGGTTATAAATGGAAATTATATCTGATCTTATTGTTTTAAGGAGTTAAATATGCTGGGGGGGGTAATATGCGTTAAAGTTTGTAGAGGATTTATAATAGTAGGTGTGATGGTGCTGGGTGTTGGGTGGTAATGATAATATTATTAGATAATAGTTATTGTAAAGTGGTAAAAGTGATTACTAATGGTGGTGCAATGATAATAATGATAGATGCAATTATTTTGATGGTATCTTGAAATTAAATTGTGATTGTTGGTGGTTTGTCTATTTTATCCGTTTGGTATGAATTCGGATAATAGGTACTTGTTCTCATGCCTACATTTGGAGATTATCTCTGATATTTTGTTTAGTAGGTTCTTTTGCGGTTTGTGTGATATTATTGCTACTTTTTTGTGTTAACTATCTACAATTTGTGTGTGAAAACACAATTCAAATGCAATTTTCCATTCATATATATATATATATATATATATATATATATATAAAGAAATATAGTTTTAAGATGTGCTATATTTATGGGATAAAGTGCTCAATATCAAAGATAGTGTGTGTAAATATAATATTGAAGTCAACACTTAGTGGCGACAGTCTGTTTCATGCTAGACACAATCTTGTGGCTTGATGATTGTGTCTAGCATGAAACAGCCTGTCGCCTCTAAGTGTTGACTTCAATGTTTACTTATATATATATAATCCTTCCCAGAATATAACCAAAAGATCAAACATTAGATTGTATTTTTAGAAGGGCTTCTTGGTTGGGCAAGTGATACTGAGAGTGAAAAGAGATAAAAAAAAACATTAGTGTGGAGAAAGGACAATAATTGAATAGTTTTCAGGAAGAGAAATGCCAATTGATATCTCATTTAAAGTTTTGAAGATTGTAGATGACATAGAAGGAAAAAATGGGAAGAGGCTTCCACAGGTGAGAATTGTGAGAAAAGAAACTATTAGAATAGCTAGTTGTAACTGTAAGTTCTCTTTCAACAAGAAAAACAATATTATATAGTTTGCCAATCTAGTATCACAATTACATTTATGTGGTCAAGGTACCAAGGAAGAAAGCTCATTTGAAAAATTTCCATGAAAATATTAAAAGAAAAGGGAACAGTGAAGACATATCATGAAGTCATGATATCAGGTTATGAACAATAACATTACAGACCGTCTTTTTAGATTTTATCAAGAATCTCTAAATATATGGCAGAAACACCAGTCTGGCAGCAACATTCAATGCATTGAAAAATGGCTGATTTATAAATGTGCAAGATGGCATGACATAATGGACCAACTTTCTTAACAGCAGACCAATCAATTGATTCAGTATCTTCATTCCACTTCATGCCAGTGGAAAACATGAGACCAATAAAACATAATGAGATTAGCATCAGTCATGCTGATGGAGGATAAAAATGGTTCTTTAAGAGTACTAAAAGATAAAAGTCTTATTTTGGAGGTGTTAAAATTAACAAGCTTATTTGATAAAACAAGAAATATATGGTTTTCTTTGTTTAATAAGGTGGGTACTAGAGAACTCAGTTGGATAGAATTTTATAGCTGACTGATTGCGAGGTATATCAATATAACCACCTCTACAATCATCAATCCTGAACAGTGGTAACCAACAATGCCACCCAGTCGTCAGTCAAGAAAAAGTGTGCCTGTTACTAAGAAAGTTAGGAAACTCTGTACACAAAAAATACATGAATTATGTGCTGTTAAAAATATCAAGGTGAATTGTCATTTGAAGAAACTATTATGTTAATTAAAATTTTCAAAGAACAAAATTCATTGTTCAATACACATTGGCAATATAAAGATTATACCACAAACTAGGTGTTCAACTGTACTAACAATATGATATATATATATATTGTTATAATGGAATGTCCCACTCTCCCTATAGCCTATTTGGACTGACTATATCAGTAAATATATAGTGTGTACAGGATATACTTGGCAACTTTGAGAATTACTAGCTTGCTAACCAATTCCCTATTTTTCTGTAGTGTATTCTCTTTTACAATAACCTCACTTTCTTTCATCTACACATGTTTTGCTGTTCCTTTCACTTGAGTACCACCTTTGTCTGTTTGTAACATTCTTTAAGGATACAACATATATATATATAACAATAAGATATTTTTACTTATTTAAAGTTTACTGAGTAAATGATTCTCTTTGAATGTAAGTAAAATATTAGGGTGAGTAATTGAATGACAAACTGGAAAAAATGATGTAATGTATTTTGTCCTTCAAAAGGGACCCCTTCAGACTAAATAATGTTTTTAGTGGAATCCCTATATATGTTGGAGTAAGGAACAAAAATATAAACAGATGTCAGTTATAATTAAGCATCAAAAGAAATGTTGAAAATGAAGGGATTGTTCATTTCAAATTATTGGTATCTGACATGTCTAGATGCCTCAACTAGCTGACTCCATTAAGCTTCTTCCCACTTTTGTTTGTCTTTTCTCATTGTTGTCTTTCAATATCCATCATTGTCATAGGGATAGTTTTGTTAAGAAAAGTGCAATAATACATGAACCTGGACATAAATTTACCCTGGAAAACTCAGAAATTAATGCCCTTTCTATACATTTACACCTTAAATTATTTTACATTTTAATTAAAACTTCACTTTTAAGTCAAACTTATGGAAAGACTTGAGAAATTAACAAATAATGCATTGAGTGTACTGTTTCATAAAATATATCCTTCATTTTCTTAAATTATTTTATGTACATACCTGGAAATTTCACCTGTTTATTTCTTATGAAAATTATTATAGTCTATAATGTAAATTACTACTTCAGTTTTTGGGTTGCTGTTACTTTATGTTGTATCAATAAAATGTCTTATTGTTTTGGTAGAACTTGTAACAAACAAATGATACATTAAGTTTAGATAAATTTTCTCAATTGGATTTATTGAATTTGTAGGTAGTATTATATGTCTAGTTTTATTCAGATTATTTTTCTAAGTTTTATAAATATTACGAGATTTCTGCATAGCATTATGTATGAAATAATTAAGATACTGGAAAGTATTTTAAAAGTATTTTCAACGTATTTCTCTTGATAATGTAAATAATGATGGTTACAAATTTTAAGTGCTCTGAGATAGAAGCCAATAATTATTCTGGATTTTATTTTGTTGCTGAAAGTATGGGGCACCCAGTGACGATCAGACTCACTACTTTGTCATAATTGTTCTAGCAAGACAAAGTTGTTAACTGTTAAACAACATTGAGGTGCTGAAATAGGTGGTTTTATAAGCATAGCTTAGATGTGGCACAATGCCAAAAATATGGTGCACCCAGTGAGGATCGAACTTGCTATTCAGTTGTTGATCCAGTAATACAAGCTTGGTAACCATTATGCCAGGTTGAAGTGCCCACTTTCTTTCTAAGTTTAGCTTAGATGTTGCATAAGGCCCAAAGTTTGGAGTACTCAGTGGGAATTGATCTCACTACTCAATTGAAATTGAAAGATCATTATCCATATAGTTTAAGATGATATTGAGGAAAGGTAATGAAATGTTTGTTTCTGTTTTACAAGTAAATTCTATTGTACATTTTTTGTTTAGTTTCTTTACAAGATCAATATGTTAAAATATGAATGCAAAACGATTTTGGGGGAAGAAACTTTGGTAAACACCTAATAAAAAAAGATTAAAGTTTTAGAAAATAAATTAAATATTTCAATTATTTTACTAGTAGGATTTCAAAAGCTGATTTGATAATATTTCTATAGTTTTTAATGGATATCTTGATATTAAAATAGTGATATCTTTTTTAAAACATTAAATAATATAAGTAATTATAGTGGTAATATTAGCCATATCCTTATAAGTAAACAATTGGCAGTCATTGACCAAGACACTAATAATTGTTTTGGTGGAACTTTATAAAATCTTTCTTTTTTTTTTTTTAAATATTTTTTCTTTCAAGAAAAAATGCTTCTCAAGTCCGCTTATTTTTATTGCTCTTTTATTGGACGTAGTGCAGAATGTCAACATGTTGATTATGTCATTATTTTCTCTTCAAGTTACATATGATAACCATTTTAGCTGTTGTTAGTCTTCAAGTAATGGGGTTTCTGTTATTAGTTACAGTTCTTTATTTGTGATTCTGTAGCACCAGTCCACAATGTTTGAAGAAGAGTGTGCTCTTCACTAAGACTCACCAATTTCACTCATTGAAATCCATTTTTAATCATTGATCTGAGAAAATGGCTGTCCTTAAATTATGACTGAAGAGTGAAATTACGATGTGATAATTAATCAAAGGAAAAGTTAATCTAGTCATTAAATTGAAAACTGGAATTGAATTAAAATGGACACAAAATGAATCAATACTTTAAAATTATAACAATTTTAAAGCTGTAATTAAATTCTGTTGGGGAATGTCTTTGATGAACATTGTCTTTATGCAAAATGTTTAACTGGTAAGCCCTTGAGATCAAATACAATATGCATTTATCCATTATTTCTTGGTGTACTTGAATGAATGAAATTCCTTAAATGAGTCAGCATCAAATGTAATAAAAATAGTAAAATGATTTCAATGAAACAATGCTGAAAAGATTGAATTTAACTATCTGGTTAGTCTTATAACAGATGATGGATAATATGACAACACAGAAACCTGAATCTGCATAGAAACGGCAGAAGATGACATTTGGAAATTAAAAAAATGTGTTAACAGGAAAATTTTGATTAGAAACAAAGAAAAGAGTGTTGAAATGTAATATTGGTCTTTCCTTATGGCGGTGAATTCTGGACAATTTCCTCACAGATGAAGAGGAGACTTGAGGCAACAGAGATGTGGTTCTACAGAAGGATGCTGGGAATATCATGGAGAGAACATGCAAACAAAGATGGGAACAAAACAAGACATCTGTGGTTGGTATTAGAAAAAAGAAACATAATGAGGAAGTAAGGCTTAGAGAATTTGAAACTCAAAGGACATACTGAAGGCAAAAGAGAATCTGTAAATTACCTAACTAATGAGCTTGTGTAAATTGATGGTAGAACAGGGACTGGGAGGAATAGGAAGCAGAAAAAACATTGCTTCGAGCTCCACACTTTCCAACTATTGCCTCGTTGCTTCCTGCTTTCCAGTTTGTTGGAAGTCCTCCTTTGTAGTTCCTGGTTTTAAGAATTCTGGATAATTTTCCAATCCCTTTAACTATTGCCTTAGTCTTCTATCACTTTTTGGCAAAGTTTTCAAGGCTTTAATCAATGCAGGAGGGGTTAAGCATCTTGACTCACATGGCTTACTCTCTGACAAACTATATGGCTTCTTTTTTGCCAGGTTTAATGCTGATATGCTAATGACCATCACTGAATATGTATATCAAGCTCTTAATAATAACAGCAAAGCTCTAACTGTGGCTATGGATATCTTGAAAGTGTTAGACAGGGTTTGGCAGACTGGTCTTGTAAGTAAGCGCCAAGGCTATGGTATTACAGGATGGTTGCTTGATTTAATCCAATTGTAACTTTCAAATCATGAAATGAAGGTCATTTTTAATGGGTTTGTTTCCAAATCATTTCACATGAATGCAGGTGTTCCACAAGGATCTATCTTGGGTTCTACACTGTTTCTGATCTTCATTAATAATCTTCTTGATGTCATCAATTCCAAAGTAGGCATTTATGCAGATGACACTACCATTTGCTGCTGCCTCAGTAGCAAATTAACCTGGCTTTTGCTCTTGAAAATGACCTCCAATTAGTGGTTAACTGAGCCAAAAAATGGCTTGTAAATTCTAATGCCTCCAAAACTAAACTGCTCTTATTTAATCACCATAGAGAAACTTTCCTGTCTGCCATCAACATTGTTGATGTTAGACTTCTGGAGAGTGACTCACCGCATCTTCTTGGCTTAACTTTTTCAGCTGACTTGAAATGGAACAACTACATCAAATCAATAGCTGCATCTACTGCATGTAAAATTGGGTCACTGTGTTGTGCCAAAAGGTTTTTGTCATCAGAGTCCATCTTGCACATTTGCAAATCTACCATTTGTCTATGCATTGAATACTGTTACCATATCTGGTTTGATGCATCTGCTACTTATCTTGAAGTTCTTGACAAAATCCAAAAGAAGGATCTGTAATGTAATCAATACTGACTTGGCATCTTGAATTCAGTCACTTTCACACTGATGTGATGTGGCTTCCCTCTGTCTTTTCTACAAATATTTTCATGGCAACTGCTCTGACAAGCTTTTTTTCACTGGTGTCCCTACTACATGAATTTAAGCATGCTACTAGAGTGGCATCTAGGTACCACCCTTTTACTGTCCAAAGAGTTAAATGTAACTGTCACTTCTACTCCAACAGTTTTTTCTCACACTTCACATTTATGTAACTCCCTTTCATTTACCTGCTTCCCTGATAACTACAATCTTCAAAAATTGAAATACAACATCTATCACCATCTTCTATTTTCTTGAATACCATTCATCTTTTATCCTTTCCTCAATTTGCCTATACCCAGTTTTTTCTCTCACTTTCACTCTCTATAATCCCCTATGTACTAGTGGCATTCCTGCCTTGCTTGGGGTGAAATGATTAAAAAAATAAAAATATACATTGTCTAGGAGTTTTTGTAGTTGAACAATTATATATCTAGCAAAGGAACACAAACTTTAATGTTTCTATCATTTGAATTCCTTCAATTGCTACAGTCATAAGGTGCAATATATTTTATGCACTATTTCTAATAAGATATCTTTTTGAAAAACCTTTTTGAAGTATCATGTAGAATTCTTTGTTCTTTGTAGCATTTGTTTGTAGGCCCAATAAATTGAAAAGTGTTGATTTACAATGCTAGGTTTCTGTGTTCTTTGTGACATTTGTTGTAGGACCTCTAATGTAAAGATTACAGAGGTATTAATGAATGTTTCTTTGTTCAGTATGGTACCTCCAAGGCAAAGAGAAGATACTTTGTGATGCTACTCTCTTAGTAAAATGAGACAGTAGCATGGACCTTTGAGCTTCCTAGGCTAATGAAATCATGGTGCCCACCTTAGACAGAGCCACCCTATAATTCACCTACATCCCTTTTGAATAGGTTTTACTTGTGATATATTTTAGTGACATTTACATAGCTTGAAGGAATCATATTGCAATATCTTTACATAAACTAAAATAGTTATATATTTGTTTTTGATAAAAAAAATTATTTAAGAAATATCACAATTTTATTATTTATTCAAACCAAATTAGCACATAATTCAACACAACTGTAGTAAAAAAATACACGGATATTATAACAAGAAAAGAAGCAAAATAAATAGGAGTTTTTCATATTGCTATCATTTCAGCTAATTAAACTATTTGGAAGTTATCAAATCTACAAAATTAAAATCATTGTTTTATAAATGTTTCTAATATTTAAACATTTTGAAGTAAAATCAAACATTATCTACTTGAAACATAATGATATAAACTAAAACATTCTTTTCCTTGTTTTGATTCCTGCAAAGACAAATAAATATGAGTTTGTCATACTGATATCATTTCAAGTCATGAAACCATTTATAAGTTATAACATGTAAAAAAATTAAAATCATAGATTTATAAACACTTGAAGGACCCTAGGCCACGGTCTATACTAACCTAAAGTTTAATCAGGCCTAGTCTTCAGCCTGTACTAGCCTAAATGGATAAGTTTACTAATTGAAGAAATCTATACATGACTGTACAAATGTCCATCAGCCATTCATGACGTGCCAATTTTTAAAGATATAAGACAATGACGTAGAACACTAAGAATGGTAAACTCCTGCTTCTCTTATTGGTAACTAGCTTAAAAGCCACACTCTGTGTATACTTTTAAGCTAGCTCTTGTGGAAGTCTAATTGAGCCTCCAGACCAAAACTAAAGCTTAACTAGGTTACAAAACAGCAATGAGTTTAAAGAAATAACTTTGAATTCCTCAATTAACTCCATGGAACTTTAAAACCTGACTTTAACTCTGACACGGGCTATTTTAATTTCTATTGTTCCTAGCACCTGTTAGGGTCTTGGCTATGGGTAAATAGTTACCCTCCAAACTTGGGTCAAAACACCATGAAAGTATAAAAATAAATTTTTATAGTAAAATTATCAATATATTTTTTTGAAAAATAAAAAAATTACCAGCAATACATTTGACTTTCAACAAAAACCCTCTTTACAAAAATACATCTATGAAACCTGATCTACAAACTGATTTCTTACAAAGAATATATATTCTATTCATATGAATCTATTCTAAAATCTTGCTGGCATTAACTACCCCATTGAAATTATTTATGCCATAAAACAAGATAAACCCAAACTCAATTAATTTACAGATTTGGATATATTCTAAATTGAATTTAAAACCAAAATTATTTGTTTCTTTAAATTCAAAAATAAATTTGAAACTTTTAAAATCACTAATTCTTTCTGTTATTTTAAAATTTGAATTTTTAATTATTATTTTTATTATTTTTATTATTATTAGTTATTTAATACTGGATTTTCTAGCAGCAGATAAAGGACAGACTTTCAGTCCCAGAATCTTTCTGATTCCAAAAAGGTATAATATGCTCTATGTAGAGAAAATGTGCCCCAAGTTAGGTTTTTCAGCCACATGGACAGAAAGTCAGAATTTGCTATTTATTTATTTTGATAATGGGAGGTGAAAAGTAACCTTAGCAAGAATTTAAACTCAATTTATTTATATTATTTATGTCTTTGCTTTAATAATTCAGTGGGATAAAGAAACTGGTTTGTAACTTTCAAAAAAGCAAACTTGTATAATTTAATCATCGTCGATCAGATCCTGAGTTTTTAATAGTTCTATACTTTAAAGAATTTCCATATTTAAAATTCTATTGGAACACAAGCTCACTCCAAACTCTGCAAGCAGAATTCTTATATTCAACTTCCTTCCAATGATACTTCAAAAATGATCACATCATTCTAATTCCTCCAGAAACTATTTAATTCCTTTTACCATGCTTTATCTTTAAAAGAGTTAGATTAGTATGAAAATGGAGGAATGCAACTGTGGGGATTATCCCCATCTCATCCACCAAGATGCCCACTAGGAAGCATTGTCCAAAACTATAAAAGAAATGATATAAACTATCTCTTCCTCGTTTTACAAGCTTTTGAGAGCTTGAGAAATCTGATATTCAGAGGGACAGAGGAAAACGCGTACGATACTTTGAGCTTGAGTAAATGGATGGCAGAACAGGGTTTAGGAGAAATAACATAAAGACAAAAATGTTTTAACAGCTAGAAAGGACAGGATATTATGGAGATCCATGATCACTTACGTTCTGAAGAAGCACAACACATAAAGAAGAAAGTCTGTAATGTAATTGCTCAAGATTTAGTCAATTACACATGCTTATAAAAAGAATTATAGAGTTTATTTTTTGTAATTTCTTAGAAGAATAGTGCTCCCTCCTTCTCAGCCACTTTCACTAATGCAAAAAGTAACCATATCTGTGAGAAAATGTTACTCTGTTAAAACACTTTGTCCCTTAGTACTTGTGAATAAGGTGGTAATTGTGTGTCAGTCTTTTTTGTTTTCCTCCTTTCTCTTGCTTGTGGGCTAAACAAATATATTAAATGACTCTCTCTTTTGCTTGATGGTCTTCCTCTTGCATTTAATATGATGTGTAGCAATATCAGTTCTCAGCTGATATCTTGTTAAGGAAATCTACAGGATGTTACAGAAATTGTTTTGACAGTTATCAGCTTACCAACGAGAGAGCCTGTCCAACAAACCCTGTGTTCTTGATGAACTACTTTTTTAGACAAAAGCGGACAGGACAAAGAATAAGACAGTTCTCTCTAGAAGCCTAAAGAAGAGATGACCACTCATTTAACATGTGGTAGGAAGACAGGATCCACTTAGACCATTCACCCCATCACCTTGACTGACTCTTTCTCACACATCTACAACTGGACCTCATGAAAAGGTTGCAACTATAAAATTTGATGACTGCTACAATTTTGTCTCATGTTTTTTCTTTCATGGTTAATGATCTGGCCAAAAAATTAATTTTCTGGTATTTAGCCACAAGCGTTCGATTGAAAGAAGCTGCATACTGCAAACAAACTTGCTGTCTTGGCTGAGCTGCAGCACTACAGAAGGCTGAACAAAGTTCAAATGGCTTGCTATATATATATATATATATTACTTTTTCTACTTTTACCAATTCTTTCTACCTGTCCATCTATTCTCATCTTTCTTTTTCTCTTTTCATTTCTTTCTCTTAAATATGAACTTGGAAGTTGGCCTCCTTCAAGGTTCAGTAGGAGGATGGTCTTAGCCTTCCACAAGGGATGCTGTTGTTGTATTCTAAACACAGTCAGCAGAATACTAATTAATTAATTCTAATCTCTTTCACAAATATTTAACCTACAATCTGTTGAAAGTAATTGTGGCCAAATCGGACTAATTCTTGTGGGTGGACTGATGTAATTTTGACTTAGTAATATATTTAGTGTGTGCAAACATTCTCAGGAAGAAAGTTGTGTATTCAGTCTCTATGTTTGAAAATATTTGCTCTTGCTGGGAATTTTTTCTTACATTAAACATTGCAGTTTCTAAAATCAACAGATGTGGTGGATAATGGCAATATTAGACATTTCCTTATAAGGAAATACTTGGTATTCACTGAAAAAGCAGCCAGTTAAAATTTATAAAATCTTTCTCAAAACAATTTTTCAGGAAAAATAGGTTTCCAAGTTCAGTAACTGTTATCACTCTTTCCAGTATTGATGGCAGTTTCCTTCCTAATGTTTTATTGGAAGTAGTGTGGAATATCAACATTTTGATTTTGTCCTTATTTTCTCTTTAATTTACATATACTATTTTATTTTAATTATTTCTGCTGTTGGTAGTCCTTAAGTGATGTGGTTTCTGTTATTGTGTACAGTTCTTTGTTTGTGATTTTGTAGTGCCAGTCGACAATATTTGAAAAAGAATGGTCTTTGCCAAGACCCTCATTCTTCACTTGCTCAAAGCCATTTTTAAACATGGATCTTAGAAAGTGGTTGTATAGAATTAAGTTTTGATGTCTCTCAACAGTTTTGGGGCCATGCATGACATATGAAAGTAAAAAGAATTTAAACAAATAATTTTTCCTGGCTGTTCATGGAAGATTTATTAACCCATATCATCCTGGCAAGAGTTTAAACAGACACTCCCTTTTTTTTTTCCATATTTCTAAACTGTGATTACAAACTATAATTTTGGAAGGTGAAAATATGTTAGATAATTTTCAAGTTTTTCATCTGAAATCAAGAAAATAGAAATTCCAATCAAACTTGTCTCAATAGATGCAAAAATGCATCACATTAAATTGACATGAGGAACTTTATTTCTTACTAATGATAAATACCTAGAGAAAGAGCAATCAATTTCTGTTAATGAGGAAAGTTTTAGTTTTTTTGTTTTTTTTTTTAAATAAATATGGCAACATTTGTTGTGTCATTTATTGCTGAATTTTGTGTGGGGCTCCCAGTTTTGGTTGAAAACCATTTAGTAATAGTCAGTCAGACTGTTTTTGATAACCCTTTCCCCATGTCAGGGTGCAGAAAGTAGGAAATGAAAACATTATTATTGTATTTGAAATACTGACTTCATTGAAACCTGATATACATCGGCAATGCTTCTGCTTCATCTAAGAATACCCTCTGACTTTACCACTGCTCCCTCTTCCTTTGTTTCACATTAGTCCAATTCTGTATTAAAAAGTAAATATTTGTAACATATAGAAAAAAAATTAGAATTAAATACTGGAATTTTTCACCTTAAATTTATTTTGAACAAACTGTAATTTTTAATCATCTGATCACCATAGCTAAGCAATGTCAAGTCTGGTCAGTACCTATATGGGTGACTGCTTGGGAATATCAGGTACTGTAAGCTTCAGTATGGGAATGGTATAATGGATAATGGCATAGAATGAGAAATGGGAGAGTAGAGTTCAAATTCTGATTGGTTTTGTTAGATTCATTTAGTAAATATCTTTTGGGGATGTATAAATTCACCTATTCTCCCCCTTATGGATTAAATAGTAGAACTTGCATCTGACAGTCATTATCTTAAAAAAGTTAATACAATATTTACTCACAAAAAAAATTATTCTTATAATCTAAAAATGTTTCTGCTTTAAATAACTTACAAAAGGTTGATAAACCATAAAAAAAACAAATTAATCAATCAATCAATTAATGTACATTTTACTTTAAAAAGGAAAAATTTGTTGTCAGTGGTCAATTTTATTATTAAGCCTTTATTTCAATGCACTGAAACATGCCCCATAAATATTGGCTCTCTAAGTCTCACTGCTTTCATGACTTCCTGCATTATTTGTGTTGATTTTGTCATATATTATGGCATAGTATACACGGGGTGGATTACAGCATGTTGAATATTGAGAGTGGATAATTATAGGGTGTTTTTTGGAAGGTTGAAAGCTAAAGGATTAAACACTGAGATAGGTGTTCCAAAGTGTTCTGATAGATTCATTTTTTAAAAAAAACTTCTTTCATGTTAATTTCACTTGCTTCTTACCACAACTACTCTGCCCACTATTCTACAGCTATTCATAAATGAAAGTGTTAAGTAGATATAATGAAATACAGCTAGAATTAAAATAAAAAAATTGATTAGATAAGAATAAATAAACGTTAACAATGCTTCCTTTAATCAAAAATTCAAGACAATAGGATTATATATACAATAATTTTATAGCATAGTATATTGTATAATATACTATACTATTGATGACTATGACTATAGTATAGTATATTGTATACTATACTGTATAGTATAGTAACTAGTAAAAAGGACAAAGAAGGAAAAGAATTGTCATCAACCATTGTGGTATGGAGTAAAACTAATAGACAGTGAAGAACACTGTCGAGTCAGATATCTGAAAGATTCAGCACATATTCAGTCTATGAGGACACCCTTAGTAGGCCTAGCATAGAAATAAATACAATATGGGGACAGAAAGAGAAATGGCAACAAGACTTCAACAGCAGCAGTAGCTGCAATAGAAAAAAGGCTTAGGACATATAGTCATGTAGTAGCAAGAGTAATGATCAGCAAATTAAGTTTTAGGATCTAAGTTCTTCACTCAAGTTTGTCCCATGAGACAAGAGTTCATTGAATAGTTGTTGGTTTATGAATTTGGATGACATTAATTGAGAGTTCGCTCTCTGGCCTGCCAAGTGTATATTTGTGGTGATCAATAACTGAGGATTATTAAATAGAGGCTAGATGATATAACGCTAGGGATGTCTCTATACATGGTCAATAGAATGATAACCTCTCTGAGTCCTTGTTGGTGATGAATTATTTTCCACCCTCCCTCTCATAGGCTGGATGTAGCAAGCCTCTCACTGCTCTATCACTACTTCCAGGGAAAGTGAACAAACTACATCTCTTGGGTCCTCCAGTTCTAACCTTTATGCCTAGAAACCACCATCCCACTCACATTGTAGCAAATCACCAACATAACCTCTGTGTTCCATTGGTGAGAAGTAAGTTCCACTGGAACAGCTTCCTGCAAACCACTGCTCTGGGGAACCAACTCTCAAGATGTTTCCCTGATCATTACAATCTTAACTTGTTAACTGTTATCTTTCTCTCCTATAAACTGCCTCTTAATGTAGCCCTCTACCTTGAGTGGCCACCAGGCCTTGTATAAAGTGAACTTTACTGTAAAATAACAAGAAACAAAAAATAACAATCTACTGTAAATTAAATAAAGAGTTTATAATTTCCTGAAGATTACCTGGATCAACCAGCACCTGACGAAGGCCAGCGGACATGTCAGCTGAAACATTGTGATAATAAAAAAAATTCAAAGGACAATAGTCTGCATGTAAATAATGATAACTTCTCATCCCAGAAATATAGACAGTGACTTGTTTTGTTATTAATTTTATATTCTATGCTTGTACTTAAAAAATCAGTCATTTTTTAACAAATAATGTGACAAAACAGAACAACATTAAGTACAAAAATTATTCTGAATTGATTTTTATGAAAAACGTTTGATCTGACACACCAGGAGATAAATAGGAAAGCCAGACATTGGAAAACAAAAAAAAAAGGAAATAATGAAAGAAATCATTTATCTCTCAAATCAAACGTGCAAAGAATCCCTTGTACAAGTTGATTATAGCCATTTAACTAAACTTAAGCTCTTTTAGTCAACTGATACTGACAGTTTTTTTCAGTGAAATGATCTAATAAATGTCAAGTACACAAATTTGATGACTGTGTTATACCTACTTTACTCTAATTATTAATTTGTTATTGGTTTCTTCATGTCATAAAAAATGATGGAACCACTTAAGTTATGCATATTTTACAATTTGTACAGTGCAATTACAAAATTACTACTTACATCTCTACAAGCTGTATAACATAGTAGATGAAATTAATTGAAGGCATAATAAATTTTATTGTGTTGTATTTCTTAAACTTTTCAGTACCCATTATTCCAATAATGAGATATATTTTGAGACATGCTTTTAATATCAGACGAGCATTAATTTGGATTATTTTATTGACATTATACATAGAAAAGACAAATGTGTATGAAACGGTTAAATGTATAATAAATTCTGTTTCTACTATGTCATCAGAAGAATCCAAGAGATAGAGAGGGTCAAATTATCCATTTCTGTATTGATATTCTACAGTTCTTCTTCTGGCATAAAAATGTATTTCATTCACAATATATATATATATATATATATATATATATTTATATATATATAATGAAAAATAGCGTATTTTATGTAGCCACCCACACATACACACGTGTGTGTGTGTATGTGTGTGTATGTGTGTGGATACTCACTGCATTTTTCATACTGATACTTCTCTACTGTAAAGGGATCATTGTCCTCACCACATTTTTTAACACAAGAAGAGTCAGTTTTGTGCCATGCATGATTCACGCTCAAACAATCATGTATCTTTCAATACATGACTGACGAAGCAGATTTTTTTCCCATAGTAGGTTGACATTTCTTTTTGTGATAGACCAGATGCCATCCAAGGCTATAAATCCCAGTTTGTCCTATTTACCTATAGTTGGGGGGGGGATAAGAAGAGGATTCATAAGTGAATATAATGAATTTGATTGGAATTCAAACTCGGCACTCTGATTCCTCAAACACAAGAACAATTATTAAAAATATGCTCGCATTTTAAATAAATCTTTCTGTACATCTTTAAAAATCTTTTACTAAAGTTTGGCAGCTTCCAGCATTTATGAATCACAGTGTGCCTCCATTTTCCTGACCCTCACTGATCACAATATGGCTTCATGTGTCTCGAACACTCATAGGTCACGTGATTCTTTCATATGTTGAAACTGCATTTTCCCCATTTCTCTAAAACTGGCAAGTTGCAATGTGCCCCTCATCTCACAAAGAACTTACAAATTCCGACCTGTTTTCTGTTCTCTGCAGTCTGCGGACACCCATCTTCCAAATATTTCCAGATCATGAATTACTCTATCTCCCAGATAATAATGCTAATTTTATTCCTCCTTCTATTAATGTGCCCCTAAAATTTTAATTGTCATTTTCTAATTCTCACTATAAGGGCCTCCCTTTTGTTTCCATTTTTCTTAAAACTTCCTCTCTGTTCACGAGCTCGATCCATGGTATTCTCAACATCCTTCTGTAGAACCACAATTCTGTTGTTTGAAGTCTCCTCTTCAGTTGGGAGAATATTATTCATTTACTTTCATATAAGAGGATTGATATGACATAGTAATACTTTTTTCTTTGAAATTTTCCTATGACGTAATACTACTTTTACATTGTTTGGACAGTTGTCCACATCTTTTATTGTTACATTCACGACGTTTCGGCCGTTGTATGCTCCGGCCTTCTTCGGGTGATGGCATGGCAAGGCACGAGGAACAAGTTTCTGGAAGGCCTCTTTCGCTATTAACTTTTCGCAAGTCACAATGTTATAATCTTGAGATTTTTATACCATTTCTCGGGTAGCAGACCGACTTTCTCTCTGCCTCACCTGCCTTCAATATGTCATGTGATGGTTAAATTTTTCTAGTTCTCTTTTTTTCATTATGCGTCCTAGAAATATCCTCTTCCTCTTTATAAGTATAAGCGGCTTTTCAGTACCAATTTTCGTTGAAATTTCTTTCCTACTCACATATTTAGTCTGTGGAATTTTCAGCAGTTTTCTATTGAACCAAAATGTCGACCGCTTCGAAGTATTTTTTGCTATTAACGGTTACGTCAATTCAATTGTAATCCTGTCTCATGAACTGTTTAAGATCCCAAAGTTCCTTTATTCCTCTGACATGCAAATTACAATTTACCATTTACCAGACACTCACTGACCCCGGCAACTTATTGTAATATATTAATCAAAAATAGTGTTGTGTTATACCAGAGGTCTCAAACACGCGACCAGCGAACTATCTTTCTGCGGACCGTGGAAAACCATTTTCCTGAACAATATTTTCTTCAAAGTTATTATCGTTTAACAAATTTTCCCTCGCCTATTCTATACATTGTGTTTATTAACACATACTTGTGAAATAGCATTATTGTGCTTGACCTTCCCGTCAAGTAACAACAGACAGTCAATAAATTTTAAGGTCAGCGAAATCCGTTCATGTTCCTCTCTACAGAAGGGAAGAAAACTCAATTTGTATGCTGACAGGTGTGTCCTGCGTTAATCGATGCGGGGCACGTTTTGCCTCGCGTTTTTTGACAATCGATGATTCATTTTAAAAAAATACGTGTAAATTTTGCTTTTTAAAAGATGTACTTAATAGGCAGAAACGTTGCAATACGCACAGGATGTTGCCTGCCTCCCCCTTTCTCTCCCTCACTTTCATTTTTGCAATTCTTATCGATCAGAAATACCAAACTAAAATAATAGGTTCGCCTATCGCCCGGTTCATACTCCTTACACATCATATGAACAGGAGTAAAGGTTTTATTCTTTGTTTCCGGTTTACGATTAGGTTTCTGGTTCCTTCTCCTAAACTCTTCTTATTCTTTTTCACTCTCAGTAACCCCTTACGTCTTAGTGACATTATCACCTTGCCTGGAATGAAATGAAAAAGAAATTTTGTGGTTAATGAAACCCTGTTTGGACCTGTCCCTATGAGTTCTCGGGCCCCATGGTTGGGAACTTGTCCACATGGTTTGCGTCTCCCTTGGGAGTGATTCCCACCCCATTGGTAATGCTTTAGCGACGGGGCCTGATATTAGCTAGCTGAACATCTCCCTCATCATCTAATGACTATTTTGGGTCCTTGAGCTTGAAATCCCTGTATTATACATATGTTTTTATAATCTTTAAATTGTTATGATAATTCTTGGGACACAAACAGTATATGACAAAAACAATAATGCGCTCTGATTGACATAAAACGAAATATCAGAACTGGTCAACAGTTTAATAATGTTTTTAACACCTTCGATAATAACATTGTTAACATTTCGAAATGTCTCCATTTAACTTTTCGAAAGAGATGAAGAATCATGGGAGGAATGAAATAACCTTGGTTTTATAACTTGATTATACCGATGTTATTCAAATAACTTTAATTGCATCGGGACAAATAAATTGATTTGCTGTAAAACGTTTGGCTTGCTTTCATCAGGTCAAATCAATCGGCCAATCAATCAGTTTTTGAAGGCCGCGCCTTATTCATTGGATGCAGTTTCTCGTCTTTCGGCCAACCGTAGATTGCCTCATCACTTTGCCAGCATCAATTTGCAAACAACGTCAACAACCGAAGAAGAAGGAAAAAAATAGTAAAGAAATCGCAAGACATTAAATCTCCAATTAGATTATCCGCACGATATTGCTGACGCTATTATCAAGACAGCTTGTTTTTAGAAACCTTCTAAAAACTTACACAGCTAATAACAATTACAATAAAAGGAAGAGAAAGCTGAAATTAATTGATAATTATTTGTTTAGTGTAGTTTGATGGCCGAAATGGAGAATCTATTTAAATTAGTTTTACTTTCTTTTTTAAATTGTGGCGGAGGAAGTATTACTCTTTTGTTTTTAGGTCGAGTCAATGCGTAAATTGTTAGACATTTTCTTCTTTACTAACCATATTATCGTTTTCGCCATCTGTATCCTACCGCTAATTAGTTCTGCCAAATACCAAAAAATTAAAACGCTGGACGGGCAGTGGCTTCCCAACCGCGGAGCTGTGGACTGCCGTGGAAGAGTTCCCAAGTATGTGTTTAGCGAACTTCCTTAGGGACCGGTTTTCAAATAGGTGTCCATCTAGGCTATAATCGCTTTCTCACAGAAGTGCCGTTGCTTCCCTGTCTCTTCTATAAGTATTTTCACGGCAACTGTTCCGACGATATACTTTCGCTGGTTCCCAGACTGCATGAATTTAAGCGAGCTACTAGGCTGGCATCTCGGTCCCACTTTTTCACTGTCGAAACGGTTAAATGTAACCGTCTCTTCTACTCAAACAACTTCTTCTCTCGCTCTTCCCGTCTGTGGAACTCCCTTCCTTTTGCTTCCTTCCCCGTTAACTATAATCCTCAAGTATTCGAGTGTAATGTCAATCGACATCTTCTGATAACTTTATCTTCTTCCCCAACCTTCTGTTTCCTTTCCCCAAACACGCCCCTTTGCTCTTGACCTCAATCCTCTGTAATCCCTTGCGTACTAGTGGCATTCCCGCCTTGTTTGGTGTGAATTGCTTTAAAAAACAAAACAAAACAAAACAAAAAACGTACCAACATACCGGAATTAAATCTGTTTCCTATGTTTTCTAATGGTAGGAATTCATATTTAACAGATTATCGTTCAAGAATTTTATACGTTCAACGCCAAATAACAGTTCCATTAGAATTTTAAAGGAAAATAGAACTCAGTACTCAAACACGTGTATATACTAAAAATAACCTATATGAACCAGAAGTATTTCCAGGAAATAGATTGAAATTTACGCCAGTTTAAAAACATCCCTCTTTAGTGAAGTATAAGCCTTGTCAAAACTGAAGCTAGAACTAACATGAAAATTTATAGTAAAACTTGTTTGGAAGACTTATGGCATTACTGGTGCTTTGAGAAAAGTTTATGGTGATTCTTTTGCGAAAAAAAAACAATTTACACATGAATAACTGATTTGAAAGAATGATACGACAGAGTTAAAGATGATGAACTGATCAACAGACCATCAACATAAGTTTGGGAAGAAAAATCGATGCTGCTCGAGATTGAATTAAGAGCAACCGACCATTAACAGTCGAAATACTAGATAACACCGGAGACACCTTACTTGGTTTGGTTCAGTCCACACCATTTATCTGAAAATTTAAAGTTCAGAAACTTTCCTGATATACAATAGAGATTATTGGTCATTAAAATAATAGTGTATATCTTGTGCAAAACATATATTACCTTGTTTCAAATCTACTATATACAATTATCTACCTTGTCTAACTCAGGATGCGCGTGTTATATAATGGATAGTTGCTCGGAATGAGAAATCGGAGGGCCGAGTTCAAATTATAGCCAAGTTCTTTAGATTCATTTTGGAAAAGGTATGAATCCACAGTAATGGTGATATTATGCGTTTCCCCACAAGGAAACATTTGACATTCATTGACTGAGTAGATGTACTACTTTCGGTTGAATTTTATAAAATCTTTCTCTTGAAACAATTTTTTCAGAAAAACGGGTATCTCAAATCTTTTAGTTATTGTCGGTCATTTCATTATTAATAGGGGTTTCCTTCCTAAACCTTTATTTGAAGTAGTGTGGAATGTTAACGTACTGATTATATTGTTGTTTTCTCTTCAAGTTGCATATGATATCCATTTGAGTTTCTGCTGTTGGTAGTCCTCAAGTGATATGATTTCACCAGTCCACAATGTTCAAAGAAGGATGATCTTTGCCAAGTACCTCCAGTCTTCACTCGCTCAACACCTTTTTTCAGCATTGATCTTAAGAGGCGGTTGTATATTATATGACAGTTTAGATATCTCTGAAAAGTTTGGCGTTATGCATGACATCCATATGAAAATATCGATTTGACGAGGCTATTTAAGAACATAACTCGAGATTTCAGGTTCATAGCAATTTGCGGTGTGGGGTGAAACTCCTTCTGGCATAGACTATTCTGTATTCAATTTCTTTCTCTCTTATACTTAATTTTTATAATTGATCCATACACCAAGGTATCGGAATAGTTTAGTATTTACTAATACTACATGCTGAATTTTTATGATGTATTCAGAGTATGTGATGAATAGCAGGATTTGTACCTGAAAAATCATAATCTCCAAAAGATATATGTATTCTGGTTTTATGTAAACCTCAGAGGGTTGATAAGCCATAAACCAAATCATTCAATCAACAGAGCAATGTTTAACTCAAATTATTGTCTTTATTAATACCTCAGGTTATCTTGGGATTACAAATAAAAGAAAAGAGTTTGCAGCACGACACTAAGTACATAAGGTTGCAGCATTCTATAAAATATGAACAAATCGAGATTACGAATGGCATCATGGTGTTACCAAGACCTTTGGAAAAGGTTTTAGTCTCCAAGAACATCAATGCTGACACGATTACTACATTAGGGGATGACGCTCCAGATTTATCAACAGTGCAAAAGTGGGCAGCTAAATTTGGGTGGGGGAGAGTCCAAAAGACAACTCAAGGTCTGAACAGCTACTACCGAGAAAAACATTGATCCTATTCACCATGTGGCGATGGATGACAGACAACTGACCATAAATCAAATAGCCAATGTGATTCGTATATACCATGAGAGAGTTATAAATATGATGTACAATGAACTTGGCATGACGAAGCTTTCTGCTTTTTTTCTGTTTTTTACATTCGCAAGTTTTTTTTAAACTCATTTTAGATGTTATTTTTGAGTGCGATTTTATGGAGCCTGCCGTTACAAACACACACACACACATATAAATATATATATATCTATATATATTATTATTATTATTATTTTAGATATTAGAACAACATCATGTTGAAATCGCTACACAATAGCTTTCGTGTTTCGTCACTACGTTGTCTTTCATTTGTGTGTGTGTATATATATATATATATATATATATATGGGGAGTGAAGTATAAGCTTATTTTGTGTCCATTTTCTGTTTATACTAGTTATGTATAAAAATTATAATGTCTGATTAATTTCGCCTTTCATAAGTCATTAGCCAAAAACGCCTGTTGCAAATTTTGTGACTATATGGATATTTTTTTTTTCGTGTTAGGTCAATTTCATCTTTTCTCAAATATCGCGTCTACTCTTGACATTTTTGTGTCTTCATTTGATTTTTTTTGTGTGCGTGAATTTTTAAATAACTTTGAAATCGTTACACGCAAGATATGTTAATTATTAAATTTGGAATATTATTATATTGTTATATCTTCTGGATAGGCTCTAGAAATGGTTTCTTTCAGTTCTATAATCACAAACACACACACACATATATATATATATGTGTGTGTGTGTGTGTGAGCGAGCGCACCATTAATTGAAAATAGCGTAAAGTATCGGTCAAAGATTTAATTCAATCTGGAAAATATTTTAAGAAATTAATGTATACAGTTGCAGAAGAAGTCCTTTGGAAAGTTATGAATTCGTCTCTTCTCCCCTAGCTATAGATTAAATAGCAGGACAGACTGACTGGTCTCCATATCTTTAGTTGATAATCAGTCAAAGAAGAGGAAAACTCTGAATTCTAAACCATGGAGAAGACAAAATCTTTCCACAGAAGGCCTGGTATTTCACCAGAAATACAGAATATCTATCGCGAATCATAATTTTTTTTTTAATTCTCAAGAACATTGTGCTTATATTGTCTAAGCTTGAGAAATTTGGTTGAAGACAAGCAGACAGCGGAGTGTAAGCCTTGATTTTAATTATTTGTCTTTATAGTCTAAATAAACTAGAAGCGTAACCTCAATTTATTCGGTTTAAAAGTGAAATATGTTTGAAATAACATTTCGAATTGAATGACAAAGAGAGATTTGAGTTAAGCTGGCGTTCATGAGTAAAATCTTTTCGATTCTGAAGATATCTGGGTTTTGTATGATAGAACAAATAAAACTGGGTGACTCCACATTGCAAAGGGATTTATATTTTTAATCAACTGTAAAATTCATTCGTACATTAAACAACCGCCCCAGTTCACAGTCATACCAATAAGTGACATAACTTCTGCACAAAATCCATTTTGTAATAATCATCTGAAGTTGAATCTGATGTAAAGAAAAATTGTTTTGACAGAATAATGGAAATTCTGTGAAAGCTGTCAGAAAAAAAACGTCATTAAATAAATAATTTTCAAACATTTTTAACAGAAATTTGATTTAAATAAACTTTACAATAAATCAAAAAAAATAAATAAAAGCGTCTTATGTTTGCATATAAAAAGAATAAATCTAATACAAAGCAATCAAAGTGCTTGTTTTTTTCTTTCTGTTGGAAATAGTCATATGAAATACTAGTTGTTTGTTTAATCCGTGATGTTTAGACGGAGATTGGAGATGATGAAATCAAGCAAGTAGGAAAAATTTAAACAAGTTGTTTTTTGTTTGGCAGCATATCAACTTCCACGGATTATTCAATGCCAATTTCTAAATATTTGTACGCAATTTTTTTGTGGAGAGGTGGGGATAATAATGGTTTTAGTGATATAATTCTAACTAATTAACCTATAGTTGGGGAGAAAAGATGAATTCATACCTTTCCCAAGGATATTTGCGCGTAAGTGAATATAATGAACTCAACTGGAATTGAAACTCAGATCTTCGATTAACAATTCCGAGTCATCATCCATTAAACCACCTCCACATGCAAGATTTCCGGTATTTCCGGTATTTCCGGTATTTCCAAGCGGTCACCTATCTATGTACTGACCAAGCTCAATGTTGCTTAACTTCGGTGATCATACGGGAACTAGATTTTCAACATGATGTTGCCGTAAGCAAAATTTAAATAACTGGGAAATCTTCTAACAGAAGACAGAAAATGTGACACTGAAATCTGAAGGCCGATTAGAAATAGCGTAATATCCCTTCCAAACGTTTATCATAGTATTAAGAAATCGGAAAATTCCGTTAGAAACAAAGAAAAGATTGCCTACCTGTTACGTAATATCGATCCTGTAACGTGACAGTGTCTGCTGGACAATGTCATTGCAGAGGGAAAAGACTTAAAGTAACAGAAATGTGGTTCTTTGAAAAGGCTGCCGAAAATTCAAAGGACTGAAAATGTGAATAACGTTCAAGTTTTGAAGAAAACAAAAAGGACATTTATAATTAATATCAGAACGGGGCAGCTTAAATATATCGGACACATGATGAGGAAAGAGAGCCTGGAGAATCTGATACTCACAGGACATAGTGAAGTCAAGGAGAGCACAGAATGCAATGAGTAACCTACTAAGCGAGCTTGTCTAAATGTACAACAGTGGTTGGGATAGCTAGCGAAAAGTTAAACCTTATTAAGTGCTTCAAAATATGGGAAGTTGTGAAGAGCGATGATCGCCCTTGTCCTGTTTTTGCATTGTGTGCAATATCAAGCTTTTTTATTTTTGGTTATACATTCCAGAGTTCAAGTGTGTCGTATGACACTTATAAGTTTTAGCGGGACTTTCATTCTATATGGCTAAAAAATATAGCGCCAAAAGCTTTGTTCTTTATAAAGCCACGGACACAGGCTTTTCTTGGGAGAAGTGAGCCACTAATTCATTGACACTAATGAATACGTATGAAGTTCATTTGTGCTTATTTTCTCTAAAAACCTAAAAGAATTTTGAACAAAATCCAAAGAAGTATCTGTAATATAATCGATCCTGACCTGGCATCTCGACTTCAGTCACTTTCTCACCGACGTGACTTTTGTCTGTTTTTTTCTACAAAGCGTGTTACTAGACTTGCAGACAGATCCCAACCTTTTCCTGTTGAAATAGATAAATGCAACCGCCACTTCAACTGTTCCTTTTCTCGCAATTCTCTCCTATGAACATCATTATCTTTACTTGCTTCCCTGATAACTACCATTTAAAAAAAAAATAAATGCAATATCAATCGCCATCTTCTCTCTTCTTCATTCTCGTTCATCTTTTGTCCTTTCTTCACCTCCCCCTATACTCAGTTTTCTCTCACTTTCGCTCCCTGTAACCTCCTGCACACTAGTGTCATTCTCGCCTTGCTTGGAGGGGGGGATGATTAAAAAATTATTGTAAGGGCGATATCCCTTCAAACACTAAATAGAATTCTTGGCATATTTCCAACTTTGTATGCGGCTGCGATTGTCGTTCAACTGACGAATATCGAACATACTAGGAACAGATTGAGAATTTTTTAAGGAATATTATGAGAGAAAAGAAAGTGTTGCTAAAATCAGAAAGAGCTGACAGTATTAGGAACGACGAAAGAATGTTTGGATATTTTAAATCTCCTACAGCACATCAAAAGCAGGAGGAACTGAGACATATATATGCAGCATATCTTCATTCAAGCATGCTTGGTTGAATAATCTGGATATATTATGTCTATTTTTATTTTAATCCTCTCGAATTCTCGGGTCAATTTATTAATGTTGATATTAAATTCATTAAGAAAGGTGCCGCTGAAGATGATCACCCCTGATGATAATCTTACATGAGATTGAAAGTACTTGAGAAAATAAAAGAAATGATAAAAACTAAGGAGCCTTCCTTAATGAATTTAATATCAACATTAAAAAGTTGATCCGAGAATTCGAGAGGATTAAAATAAAAAGACATGTACAGATTATTCAACAAAACATGCTTGAACATATATATAATGAGGTCAACTCCGAGCGGCGGCAGTTTGGTTCGATACATACGCTCTATCTGTGTTATTGGGCAATTTTATTCCTTTAATCTAGCATAACCTAAAACTATATTTATTGAAAATGGCGAAAGAAGTGGCCGAAAACGTTTGAGACAATTAAAATTATGGACACCTTTGGTACTTCCTTACTCCTATCAAACAGGTAAATGTAAGGACGCATGGAAAACTAAATAAAAATTAAATTAAATTTTCCTTGTCTGCCATTTAATGAAAGATGGTTAAAAGATAGGTTGCTTCCCAAATATGCATTAATATATATATATAACAATCACAAATCTCTCTACATAACTATCGTTATATATATTGCACAATGATTACAGTTTTCTATTGTAATCTCAACCATAACGTCGGATTCAATAAGAATGGTTGCACGATGACTCTTATCATATACGAGTAGAGGCTATGAAATATTATGAAGTAGAATCTGAATATTTACTTTGTTAACCACGTGTAACACAAACAGAACAAAACGAAATTCAGATGAACTCTCTGTGTGTCATTGTACATTACGATCATATCTGAGGGGTATATATAGACTGGCACAGATAGCGAAATATTAACAGGAGAAGATAGATATAAGCAGTAGAAGATCGATAAATATGAACAGTAGAAGATCGATATGAAGGGTAGAAGATGGCGAGTTTTATAGATAGATATGAAAAGTAGAAGATAAATAGATATATGGATAAATATAAACAGAAGATTAATAGATATATAAATATGAACAGTCGTTTATACATATATATGAACAGTAATAGATAAATAGATATGAATTATATGGATAGATATGAACTGTAGAAGATAGATATGAACAGTCGAAGAGGGAGAGGGGGTGGGTAGATATGAACCGACTGGAATAGATATAAACCGGTTAGCAAAGGTTTCAGCTGATTGATGTATGAACAGATTGAATTATTGCTGTAGAAATAAATGTATGAGTTTCAAATGCTTTTGAACAGATATCTAATATGCATGTTTTAAATTTAAAACATTTACACTTTTTTTTTGGGGGGGGTGGTGAGCTGTGACTTTAGGATTATAATTGAGCTGTGACTTTAGGATTATAATTGAGCTGTGACTTTAGGATTATAATTGAGCTGTGACTTTAGGGTTAAATTTCTGTCTCGCTATTTGTCTTTCTTTCGTGTGTTAATTCTTGGCGACATGTCTGTAATTAGTGGATGTGTCGTTCCAGTTTAATTATTAAAATATTTTTCTTGTTTCATGTCTGATCCTTCTGACTGCACTCACTTGGGTAATCAGCCGATGCCATGTCTTTTGCACTAAGACCGACTTTTAGTGTTGTTATTATTATTACTTTGTTTATTGCAGTCGATCACCGTCGCCATTTTGTTTGTAACTTTACAGTTTTGTGCCTTCTTTAAAAAATATTTTTGTCTTTCATTATCACTGTTCTGTACCAAAGCGAAAAGGAGATGCTTGTCTATCCGTTCATTCACTTACAAACAATACTGGCAAAGATGGTCAGAGTTTGAGGTAACATGCTTACCGAATTCAAAACTAGTCAGTTCAGACAATAAATAAAGAATAACACCTAATTAAAAAAGAATCAATACAACAAATATGTACGTTTCTGGATGATGTTTTGGGTAGAAATAAGTCACCATTATGTTGCGGATATCATCTTTTTAGTTCTGATGTGTATAGACATTTTATATTAAATATTTATGGGCTCCTGGAACATTTATGCCGTAAACAATATTGACTGATTCAATGTGTGGGTCTGTGTAAAAGTAAGATAAAAAACAATGAATATAAAACAAACGACAATGCATGTTATTAACAAAAAGAATTACACAATTGTAATGGAAGAAAATCTATTAAAACTAGGTATAAAAAGAGTGTGTGAGTTAGTGAAACAATCGTTTAGCATCCTGCTACCACTTTTTATCAATCTCAATTTTTGTGCAAATCTGTGTAAAAATCAGCTTCATAAATATTTTCAGAAAATCTCTTCTGATTGGTCACTTAGTATTTAAGTCATGTTCTCAACTACATCTGAATAACATCGACATAGTTCTTGACCTGACTAAAAAATAATTCCGCCCCAAATCTGTCAATGTCTTTCGAGCCTTGTTGATACCAGACACGAGTTCGTTCTCTCTCTCCTTTGATTTCTCTCACTACAAAAATGTGGTTGTAAAAAAGAGATCGCGTTTCGACCCCTTGCGGTCGGACGCCATGAAAACATATTCACACATGCACGTACATAATAAACTTTCCAAACTTAATTACATAACATTATAAGCAATGGAAACTTAATTACAAACCTTACGGAACATTCACTCCTTCAACTCATCTAAAGCTAAAAGTTCACTCAACGTATTTTCATCTTTACAGAATTCTCTCTCACAGTGAACATTTTATGCGACAAGTTCATTCAACTAAGGTAAAAAAAAATTAATTAGTAAAAACTTTAATTCAGTCAAAGGGACATAACACCAATAAAAATAGTAACCCCGATGCTTGTACATCATTATACAAATATAAATATTAATCTTGTCATAAAACTGTTTTGTGTTTATTCTTGTTGTTTAATATTTTGTGGTATTTTGCGTCAAATATAAATTTAGAGGTCATATCAACTAACGGGCCTCTACAAACTTGTGTGATAGAGACGCGTGTGCTGCATAGGCGTATGTGAGTGAGTACGAAAGTCAACAGAGGACCAAGGAAGCGAAAGTGCCTCGTCGGCATCGTTATTTATTGACGTCGACTACATGTGGCAACAAGAGTTAAGAGATAAAAAGGGACATAGAGAACATACCATTGCCTTCTTATAGACTTAAAGAGCGCCTCCTAACAGACGTTTTGGCAAAGCCAAGTGTGATAACACGCACGTACACACATTTAAAACTCTTTTCCGTTAACCCCCGTTAGTACCGTAGGGTGTTTGGTTATCCCACAAATATTTTCCTTAATATTTACCAAATAACAAGTGAAATCATCATGATTAGTCAAGTAGATTTTTTAATACGGCTATCAAGTAACTACAAGGAGTTTCTGGTTTTAGCCATAATATTTCTGTGAATTTAAAGAAGTTTTATTTCTTTACTCAAAATAAAGTGAAATCTATTTTTGCATCTGAACTTTTGAAACTTACAAATTCATTTTTAATACTAGTCCTTTAACTCGATGTTTCAAAAATAATTAAACGTTTCGTTCTTTTTATTTTCCCTGTAAAACCAGTATACACACTCAAGGCAATATATAACAAGAAAATTAAGAACAAAATGATATAATCTATAATATTTTAAAGGTGTCGTAGAAGATAAATATGAACAACAGAAGACTGGTAAATATAAATAGTAGATAGATATGAACAGTTGAAGATAGCGAGATGTAGAGATGGATAGATAGGAACAGTAGAAGATAGAATCATGGATAGATATAAACACTCAAGGTAACATATAACAAGAGAATTAAGAACTAAATGATATAATCTATATTTTAAATGTAGCGTTTGAAAACCCTCATGGTAATGTGGACATGCGGCAGGGTCATTCAGACAATCTTTTACTGGCTTGTCAGCTTCCACCCCACGGGATGTTTTGATTTCCATTTGTGTCAGTGCGAACAAGACTGGGGAAGGTCCGGTAAACTTTCAAAAATAAGTAAACACTGAAGGCGCGCTCGCACACTGGGAGAAGGATCTCGAACACCACAGTCAGTTGATATCGTTTTGGAGAGAAAACAAGTCACCCGGTTCTGATAAACAAAGTTCATTATTCTCGGATCAGTTCACCTGGCACTGACTAAGGTTAGGTAAATAATATCTGGGGCATATTCATAGATACTTCTTTCACGACTCTGCGTTTTCTACCACTACCTCACCTCCTGTTATAGACAAGCGTATGGTTGCAAGAAAGAAATACGACAACAGCAGAAACAGATTTACGTGGTTTATTACAACAGGAACGTGAGGGTTTGGGACAGCTACCTTGTGGTATAGTTCATAAGTCGGCTTCGGATCTAGGTCGATCTCTCATAGTAGTTCACACATGTTGACGGTGGTTGATGCTCCCCTGCTGACAGCTGCTGAACGCTCGGCCTGACCGTGACAGGTCTGTTCCCTAGCCACCTGTGACTGCTTGTTGAACTTCTGTGTGACCCCTTTTATAGCGTTTTTTTATGGATTAACAGGCTCGAAAAACGAAGCGAGTATAATTAGGAGGAAAGCATTTTTATTGGAGGAAAAATAGAACACTTTAAATATTATTTTATTTTTCGACCGGAACTTGTGTGTCGGGAACATTTGTAAACTAAGATAATGGTCATTTTGTGACGGGGCTTTGTCCCATTCACATCCGGCTCTCGCTCATGAGTATTCACCTGTAAATCAGCCGAGATATGTCTTATTTTATTTTATAACTCTCCTAACCGTGACTCAACCCTTATCAAGAACATGACCTAATTATATGAATTTATGACCGGAATTCCCTACCTTCCAGTCAAGTGTCACTTGATTTCGAAAGTGGCTGATTGATTTGAAACTCACACATATCAATTTTACTGGCAACGCAGTTGGTAGTCATAAAACCGCACGAGGTTCAGATAAATTCATTTACCGTCCACTTGATTACGTGGGTATCATAGAAAAATGAAGAAAAATAGATTATTGGGTTTATGGAAGGTTAGGTTACAATTCGGAATGTTCTGCTCTTTGGGTTTAGAGATGAACTAGTTAATTCATGTACTATTTCACTATAAGTGAAGAGGCGAAAAAATAGTGGTATATGTTTTGCCGTTCTGTTAGTAATTCTAAAACATCTTCCAAAGAAAGACTTCACTGTTCAAAAGATTAAATCACTGAATTATGTTGCATTAATGCTATGGCAACCCCGTCCCCTAGTACTAACGGAAAGTTAAACATTTACTCATCTACCAGGTAGTAACAGTCAAAACATCACATCAGGTAAATTTACCACCCGCGTGTTAGTTATCTTCAATTTATACCATTTACGAAATCTTACTTATTATAAAACGCAGATTGTGTGTGTGTGTCTGTACGTTTATATAACAATGTTCGAAGTAATAAAAATGTCAGATTAAATATATATATATATATATTTATATGTATTAGGTTGGTGCAAAAATAATGTCGTTTTTATCATGTGAGAAAACGACATTATTTTGCACCAAATATATATATATATTTTACTTATTATAAAACGCAGATTGAGTGTGTATGTGTCTGTACATTTATATATTGGATCGGATTTCCTACATTTTTCAACCGATTTCAACAAAACTTCACAGGACTACGTAAAATTACCTTGCAGTGGTTCTAACAGCGCCAAAAATTGGAAAAACACAAAAGTTTTTGCACAAATTCAATTTGAAAACACGATTAAGAAGCGTCATGAGAATGGAAGGGGGACAACTCATATCGAGTTATACTTATTATAAAACCCAGGTTGTTTGTGTGTGTTCGTTTATATATGGGATCGGATTTCCTACATTTTTCAACTGATTTCAACAAAACTTCACTTTTTTTTGGCAGGTGGTGTTTCTTATTGTCTTGCACACTTTTTTCTTTATTTTTACATTCAGAATGCTTTAAAATTCCATTTACAAGACAATTGTTTATAATAAAATTCTATTCAATCTGTAGACTCAACGATTGAAAACAATGTTTTTGTTTGAGTTTGGGTTTGACCAATTGGTAAAAAATAACTCTAATTAAGACATGCGTGTCCGTCAACCTTAAACAATAATCTTTGTCAATTTTATTTTTCACTCTTTATGATGGTCGATACTTGATCTATCTCTTACTGTTACATCCCCGGGCAACGCCGGGCTCTACTGCTAGTACTTAATAGAAACGCTCCAATTTTGGAAAGCAAGTAACACCTGTATCTATAAATGATGCTGAAAGAAAATTGCAAAAGATTCCTATTTAAAATTTACTTTTATATTTGTTCAAATTCCTCCCCTTACACCTCCATCAGGCTTGCGTCGGATAGGTGCGAACTATTTTTGGCATATTTTTTTAAAAAATGGCCGCTTTATTTGTTGAATGTTTCACTGATCGCACCTTCATGTGATGTCCGCCATCTTCATAGGCATTCATATTTACACCGAGTAATAACTCAACATGCAAATATCAAACAAAGAACACGTTTTCTTGTCAATATAGATTAAGACATTTATATTGGGAGATTACTTGGTGTTAAGAGTATAAGACGGACATTTTACTACTAAAATTGATGTTAAGATATGCTTGACTGATACGTTTTTTACGGCTTATCAATCCTTTGCAGGTTATTTAAATCCAGAAAATATTTTTATATTGTAATTTTTCTTTTGGACATAATAAGGATTTACTGATACAAATTTTACTAATTAATCCATAGCTGGTGGAATTCATACCATTGCTGAGTGAATATAATGAACCCAACTGGAATTGGAACTCGGCTCTCCGATTAACAATTTCGAGTCATTATCATGACACCATCGCACATCCAATATTACAGGACCTGGTATGCCCAAGCGATCATCATCTCAGAAATGACCACGCTCATATATATATTAGGTTGTTGCAAAAATAATATCGTTTTTTGACGTATTTTTTAACGTCAAAAACGATATTATTTTTGCACCAACCTTATATATATATATAGTGTGTGTGTAAATATATTTAAATACGCATGCAGAGTTTAGTTCGAAAAATAATCAACGGTATTTTGTTAATTCGACGTTTGAATTCTTTTGCGTTTGAAGCAATATATGCTAATTTTTAAAGTGCCAGGATACATTTTTATTTACCAAAATGTTTCAGTCACGACCATATTATTTTTTCTGTAATTGGGGCTTTAAAATAATGGTTTAATTTATCTTTGGAGGCACGCTGGAGTAATGGATAACGGCTCCGATTGAAGACGATTCACCTATGTCCAAATAATATTGGGAAAGGAATGTATCCATCTATAAGTAAATAGAAGGGTAGACTAGGCCCTATAGCCTTGGGTGACAATGAGTGGAGGAGAAGGACACTTCTGAATTCTAAGCCTCCAATTATGAGTAAATAGTAGAGCAGACTTGGATCTTCAGCCTTAGTTGGCAATCAGTCAAGAAATAGTCTGTGAGTTACGAATTTTGTGATAAAAAAGGATTCTGACAAAGACGTCAAAATTTACAGGCAGTAAACATAAGTTCATGGTCATAAAAAAATCCCAAATCATATGCTTCCAGTCTCGGACGTAGTAGTAGATACACCATATGATTAAAAAAAAAAAACTCTTTCTCGAACTAATCAAGACAACTTTGAATTCAAAACGGTATGTAGCCCTGACGAGACACATACTATGCAGCTAATGAAAGGGTCGTGGAAATTAAAATGACTCAGTATATGCCTCAAATAAATGGCTTAGGAATTAACAGAAAAAGAGAAATGCCAAGATTTAAATGTAGAAAGTAATAAATTCAGTTAAAAATGATAAAGAATTTTAAATGAATAAAATATATTTATGTAACAGATCGGTTTTAAAAGGTTAGTCAGTGGGGACGTCTATAACACTAAAATAGGTTGGAAGAAGTGGATTTCAGTTGGTCGTTCTGTTTAGAAAGGAACGAATGCTAATTAGAATAGTAAGCATGCAAGGATAGTTAGAAAAAAAGAAATTCTGTAATAATATGCAAATAGCAAGAACTGTAGCGGACAGCACTATTTTCTAACGAATGAGGTTGCTTTCTTCAAAATAAATGAATTCATCATTATGAACAACATGTCTCACAAAAGAAGAGAAAGTGTTAAATTATATTTACATGTATAGAGATAGCTAAAAAAAAAGGAATGCTAAACATTCATGGGATTAGCGTCGTATGTTTGTCTGCATACCAAGTAGTTGGGTTGGAATTAAGTAGTCAGCTGTCCGGGGAATGTATCCCCGAATGCGTAGAGTGTAGAAAAATGGTCGACAATGCATGATAATCACCGCAGTGCAATCAAACCAACTGTTTTCTCTTTACGAGTCATGTCCCTATGAAAGGAATTTTATAGACTTTAAAGATTAATATTTAGTGCCATTTTATCCTTTTTTACGCAAATATACTTAGTATTTGAATTCTTTTACTTCTAATCATAATTATTATATTTCTGTTTTGTACAAGATTTGAAATGTTTTTTCATGCTTATTCAATATCTAAATTCACTTCCACGTAATAATTTTGTTTTAAAATGTCTATCTCTACAGATATATACATATATATATATATATATATATATATATATATATATATATATATATATATATATATATATATATATAAACAGAGTAGATAAGTTGGTCAATAAAACAAAGTAAAACGAAAGGGTACCGATGTAATCAGTACGGCAAATTTATTAATATTAACCAGGTGATAAAAATGAAGCACGGATATTGAGGTTGCACGTTCGGAATTTTCCAACACGCCTGTGTTCTTCATCAGTAGATGCGAGAAATAAACGGAGGGACGGTGGCGACTATCCAACATTAGTTCTTTAGTCCAGCTTGTAGGTAGAATTGTTAGAAAAAATCTGTTCCTTGTTTGATTTCTCGCTGTGCGAAACTTTTTGTGAAAATAACCCTAGATTTAAAAATTGTGACTGGTAGTGGGTGGAAGGGGAGTGAAATGTTGACCATCGATGAAAAAGGGTTATAGGACCAGGGTTGAGGACGGTATTAGTGTATATACATATACACACTAATATTTCTTGCTATTTGCATAGGTCTGCTCTACTTTTGTATTGAGCACTTTTTAGTTAGTTAATAACTCGAATCGTTTTTTTTTTCTTTGGGTTTTGGACCTGTATGCTGTACGATTATTTTTGACACGTTCATGTTCCTAGCTCTTTCTTTTTTAAAAACCTTTTTTCCTTCGAAATTGATTTGATCATTAGCAAATCAAGAAACTGAAGGTTTTCCGAAACTAGTGTAGTTACACATATATATATATATATTTCAAATAATTTTTCTGCATTAAAACTTATCTTCCTCCTTTTTCAAAATTCATCACTGAAAATAACATGCCTCAAAGATGGAAGTGGGACACAAAGGTGAAAGTAACTACGTGTTTCGTACTTATAAATCGATGTAGTTAGAAACGTAACCAGACTCACGTCTGCGAAGTAAATATATGAAGATGATAAGAATAGGTGTAAAGTGTGTGTATGTGTGTTAGTTACAAATATTGTGATAAAAAAAAGGATTCTGACAAAGGCGTCAAAATTTACAGACGGTGAACATAAGTTCATATTCGTAAAAAATCCCAAGTCACGTGATTCCAGATTCTGACGTAGTACTAGAAAAACCATGTGATTTTAAAAAAAATCTTTTTGAACTAATCAGAAGCGAGACAAAATATATTGACTGTAGTTCTTTTTTTGGATATCCCAAACGCTGAACCTGTTTCAAAGTCTTCGTGTCAATAGTGACCAAAACAGCACAGCCACAACATATTTCAAAGCTACTTAAATTTATAATTATATTCCTTTATCTATATCTAATTCTTTCACACACACACACACACACACACACACACACACACACACACACACACACATATTACTAACGAGCAATTCAACATTCAGAACATATTTTGCAGTCGCCGAAACCGCATTTGTATAAAATGTAAATAAATTATTTTAATATTAATATCGCACATTTTTTTTGCCCGCTGATGAATTGTAACATGACTTTATCTAGCACTTACGTTTTACATCAGATTTTCTCAGTGATTCTTGATTACTTACCTCATTTAAAACTAGCAGCAGGATGGCCGTCATATATCAATTACAAGGTCAGATATTAAAAATCAATCTACCATCATAAATACGATATTAGATTTTTTTTTAAATACAGAAATACAATAGATGCTTTCTTTGTTTCAGAACGGAACGAATTATTATTTTTACGGCTCATCATATTAATTCTCCCGCCCCCGCAAACAATACTGAGGTATTAGGAAGGAATAGATATTTCACTCAAATTTCACACCAATCCATCAGAGTAAAACAGGTGATTTACTCACGGCAACCGAATGCAAAAGTATGTGACCATGGTTGGCTTCAGGCAAATACGACAAATTTGCACTGTCTCTGTCTGTTATTTAAAATAAAATGAGACGTTTTTTTGTTTTGTTTTGTTTTTATCAAGAAGAACCTGTTTTTCTGTGCAACTCCTTTTGCAATGAAATCTCCTTTTTTTTTTTTTTTTTGGCTAATCGTTGATTCGTCAATTCACGGACCAATGGAAAGGTACCGCCACATACTACTTTACTTTTCCACTTTTGACTATCAATTTAACCTGTCAAATATATTGTATTTCTGAAACACAATGCATTTCCAGCAACCCGTGTGGCTGTTTTTAGTTAGTCTTTCATCTTATTCCGTAAACTACATTCTTTCTTTTCTGTCCTATTCGCACAATGTTACAAAATGTTCAGATGAGCTCTATTCTTTAGTTCCACTAATTCAGACATTTAATACTTGGACATACCATGCTACTTCCAATGAGTCGAATCAACCTCGTTTCCTTTGTATTCAAATCATAACAATTAAGTTCCACTCAGCTTTTTTCACCAAGAACTACTATTATGTGAATGTTTGCCGGAAGATTATAATCTTTACCCCTTTAAGTCAAGGATCAATCGTTATTTATCCTTCTTCTAATCACCACTTCCAACCACCGCCTCTTTGATTCATATCACACACCCCATTCATCATTACCATCGCAAAACTAACTTACTATCTTGATTTGCTCTCGAGCCTTGTATTGGATGAATATTAGTAGACGATATTGGATCATGTTTGGTATAATAAAGGCAGAATTAACACACAGTAAGTTCATGAACGGAAAAGAAATTACAAAATCTCCTACAGCAATAGAGACTGTGAAGAAGGGACTAAGCATAAACTACAAGAAAACAGAATGCATGGTCATCATTAAAAAGATGAGCCAGAAATGCGATTCGCAGTTCGGGAACACTAGAATCAAGCAAACTCGGAAGTTTAAATATCTGGGAAGTGTTCTGGCAGAGGACGGTAAATGCAACACTGAGATCCGTAGACGTATTGGGATGGACGAGGACGCATTCCAAAAGCTGGGCAGAGTATTGCCAGACAGGAGGATTTCTTTGTTAACAAAGAAAAGAATACTGAGCTGTTACGTAACATCTGTCCTTTTTTTACGGCAGCGAATATTGGACGATTTCGTCAAAGATGAAGAAGAGACTCATAGCGACAGAGATGTGGTTCTACAGAAGGATGCTGAGGATATCATGGACCGATCGTGTGAACAATGATGAGAGGATGCAAACAAGCAGGATGTTTATACTTAATATCAAGAAACGGCAGCTGTAGTTCCTGGGACACATAATGAGGAAAGAGGGCCTGGAGAATTTGATGCTCTCAGGTCGAATAGGGGGAAAGAGAGACAAGGGAAAACAATGCATGACATACCTAGCGCCCTTAAGCAAGTGGATGACAGAACGTGGTCTGGGGAAGGTAGCAAAGGGAAGAAACTTGTTGAGAGCTGCAAGGGATAGAGAGAGGTGGAGAGCCATGATCGCCTACGTCCTGAAAGGACACGGCACATAAAAAGAAAGAAAGTAGTTCATGAAGATATTCCAATTAGGCGGTGGAAATGAAACACGTGTCTGTTGGCCAAATGAATATTTGCATATTGGCTTATGCGAGAAAAACCAAGTGTAAATTTGGGGCGAGCTGATTTTTTTTCTTATACTAGTTGATGGTATCAAAAGAGCTTCGATGAAACTTGATTTTATAACCAAATTGGGAATTTTAGTGGCGTCTGTTCTTCTATTTAAAAATTCATGGACGAGATTAAACTTTTTTCCAGCAAAGAAACAAAAAAAGACCTTCACACAGAATGATAAAAAATGCAGCAGATGGGTAATTTCCTTTTTACCCTTGCACGATAACTTCAATATTACTTGAGTTTATATTTTGCAGTAACAGCAAATTATAGAACTGCTAAATTGAATAATTCATTTTGTCGGCCCAAATTGACCGTAAATTTGGTATCAATGGAAACTCCACTGTGTTGGTTAAGTTATTCTGTCGAATTACTGAGTACTGAAATTACAATATTCTTCATAAGACATTTGAAATCCTGGATTTCTCCAATTTCTTGTCATCTTTAGCTGTTAGTAAATTTTGTCTTTTCGCAAACTCTCCCATTCCCTATCGTATAACCATTTACACAAGTAGTTAGGTAGATTATTCTCTGCTTTCCTTTTGCATTTAATATGCCCTGTCAAATTTTTTAAGCCCTCTTTCTACATTATGGGCCTTAGAAATTTCAACTGTCTCTTTATGATATTAATTATAAGTGTCCTTTTAGTTCCCATTTTCTCTAAAATTTCGCCATTGCTCCCATGTTTATTCCCTGACACTCTCAGCATCCTTCTGTAGAACCATATCTCTGTTACCTCAAGTCAGTTTCATCTGTGATGAGATTGTCTTGCATCCACTGCCATATAGGACCGATATTATATCACAGATAAGTACTGTTTTCTTTGTTTCTAATGAGATTTTCCTGTTTCTCGACACTTTGCTTAAAAGCTAATAACTTCATCTTACCTTTAAAATGGCGTGTAAATCAGTACATATTGTTTAATAAAGGACAAAAAGTAAATGAAAAGCAATTTTAATGAAAATACATCAAATTAAAGTTATATGTGATTCTACTGATTTACATAAGAAAGATCAGAACTTCAGCTTCCAAAACAAACATCTTGAATTTATAACTAAGCAAATTATCTAAACAAGCATCTTACGATAAAAATGCACAAAATTGGATAAAAATGCATTACTATATTTTAAAGTGTTTAATAACAGCTGATACAGCAGCTCGTTTTCCTGTGCATGACTATAAACTACATCCGACAGCAAGGCCTCTAATCGGGAGTTTTTGTGGAGCATGGAACCTCCTCTAAATTGCTGTTGGTCCCAGGTCTTGGGTGGTAGCACCTGTTGGGTGGGGGGTTCCCAGCTACGGGCAAATAGTGAACCCACAAATTGGTGTCAAAATACTATGAAAGTATAAAAATAGATCTTTATAGTAAAAATACCAGCAATACATTTTTGAAAAAATAAATTACTAGCAATACATTTGACTATCGATAAAAACACTCTTTACAAAAATACATCAATGAAACGTGATCTACAAACTTGTTTCTTACAAAAAATACATATTCTGTTCTTAAAAACCTATTCTAAAAATCTTGTCGGCATTAAATAACACATTGAGATTGATATGCCGTAAAACAAAATTAACCAACCAAATAAACAGCATGTTGTGCCATGCTACAGTAATGGTAGGTTCGTGCAGCGATCATGGAACTTAGTACCGAATTAGGGATGGACAACCTGTATCTGCATCAAAACTGCTAGTTCACAGATCCAGTTGCTGGATGAAGATTTAAATCGATTTATTATGCCCAGCCGACCAATAAATTTTACAAAAGAATCAATTGTATAGCCGATGTTCTAGCAAAGACTTATTTCCAACAGTTTATATATTCATGCTAACTTGATAATTTAACAACAGGCGCATTCGAGTGGAATGTGACACAAAACAGGTTTAAAGTGGTTTGGTAGCCAACGCATACGCGGACAAAGATTGCTCATGGTCCCTCAGTACTTCCTCTTTTGCGGACATCTCAGGCACCAGTTAATAACATTAGCCCTGCCCCGAAAGAAGAGGTATTACCTGAGGTCGACTTTCTATGGCTCGAGCTTAATATTCTTTTGAAACTTCCTAGCTCAGCTGGGTCAGATAACTTGACTATATTCGGTATTTATCTATGCGCCCACGCGCACAGAATGTAAAACAAGGTCAAGATTTAGCATGGGATTTTATAGCCGTAAACATTTCCTCGAGACCTCTCAACACTACCCCTTTTGGGGGTACCTCAAGTGCTAGGTACATATTATATTTAACCCTTCTCCACGAATGAGTTGGGTTAGATAAATATAGAATATCTGTTCCTGTCATGATGGTGGTTATTTAAGTTTTGCTTAGACAATTACAAAGGTCTCAGATCACTTACAGTAGGTAATTTTCTGAAATGATGGTTCACCTAAGTACAACATTGCTTCAGTGATCTAGCAAGAACAGAGCCTTTCTTTTAAACCTAAGGACTGGCATTTCAGTGGGGGCATTGAAAGCAATTTTGGGTTGTACTTCTTTGGTAAAATTTCACTGAGACTATTTTGATCTAGTGGGAGAAATAAGCAACTTTATTTCTTTCTTAGCATAATGCGATAGCTATCCTGCAGACGCTTGACTTCAATCACTCAAATAAAACTCCAACGAGAGCATTCCAAGATGAACATTGATATTCCTCTAATCGACGAAAAAGGATTCTCGTTCGATCAACGGAGTTAAGCAGTGTCGGGAATATTCAGGACTTAGCCGAGGAACCACATGGACATGTCGGGTACTGTAATTGACATCCAAAAATCCGAAATAGGTTTCAGTTTTAAATAGCCCATTGATAAGATGTAAACACAATCAATCAACCGTCCTGGGTATGACGATAAACGACATCCGGCAGCAAGGTTTTGAGGAGCGTGGAACTACCTCTTAATTGCTGTTATCCCCAGATCCACTCTGACCTGGAGTGGTAGCACCTATTAGGGTCCTAGCTATAGGCAAATAGCTAACGCCCAAACTAGGATCAAAGCACCACGAAAGTATAAAATTAGGTTTTTATATTAAAAAAATAGCAACAATACATTTCTCTCGACAAAAACACTCTACAAAAACACTTCAATGAAACCTAATCTACAAACTGATTTCTTATAAAGAATACATATTCTATTAATAGGAACCTACCCTAAAAATCTTTTCAGCATTAAATAACCCTTTGAGGTTGATATGCCGTAAAACAAAATAAACCAAGCCAAACAATCATTCAATTGCTCGTTTTTTTACTGCTTCAATAAATTGTAAAATCAATTTAACTGAATTCTGAAGGTTAGAACACACTAAATTATTCAGTTTTAGACGAAATGAATTTAGTGTTAAAAACTTTATTTTGTCCAAAAATATGAGCCAGGATAAAGAATTTAGTGATTTTTCTTTTTAATTCAGAGCTGTCTTTCTCTTACACCAGTTTCCACCCGAGGCTATAGGATCCCAGTCTGTCCTACTATTCACCCATATCTGGCGGGGTAGAAGTGATGTGAAACATGATTTAGTAATAAATTGCGAAATGGGAAATTTTTTTAAACCTTTGATTTAGTTTTTAAATTTTAAGACTAAAACCCATGATTTAGTTTGAAATTGTGAGGTGGAGTGACATTTTGAACACTAAAGCCATTCATTTAATTTAAAAATGAGAGGTAGGAAAAGATGGGATAAAACAAAAACCTATCATTTAGTATGAAAGTACACGGTGGGCTAAGTTGTTTTTTTTTTTTTTTCAGTCAAAACCTTGATTCACTTTTTTTTAAAAAAAAGCGAAGTGTGTTAAGATTTTCATTACCAAAAACGTATATTTAGTATAAATTAGAAGTATTTCGACTATTCTAACTTTCCGAATTCGTTTATAGTTAGATCTAAATCTATGATATATAGTCATCAGACAGGCTGTTTTGTTATATCAAGTCCCATCAGTCTGGCTAGACTTTTAATGCATTATATACGTGATATATAAACCCCATAGTGCTCAATTCTTACAAAGAGCGATACATTAAATCAGTCGGGATCATAGATCATTTCATTAGCTGCATAGTATGTGCTTTGACAGAGATACTGTTTTTGAATTCAGGGTTGTCTTTACCCTAAATCGGTTGCCAACCAAGGCTATACGACCCAATTTGTCCTACTATTTAGAAAAGATGGATTCATACCTTCTTAAAGGATATTTGCATGTAATTGAATATTAAGAACTCGACTAGAATTCACTCGGCTCTCTGATTCCTTAATTCGAACCAGTATCCATTATATAATAAATAATGACTCATAGACGCTTAGCAACCCCTTGTCAGCTATTTAAAGCAGAAACATATTTTCTGTTGTAAGAATAATTCTAATTTCCTTCCTTTATTTTATTTTTATTTTTATTTTATTTTTTATTTTATTTTAATTTTTTTGGCGAATGAATATTGCAAGAGAATATTGTGAGAATTAAAAAAAATTGAGATATAAGTTCTACTATTTAATCTAGATGGATTCATACCCTTCCAAATCTAATCTAGATGGATTCATACCCTTCCAAATTGTGTTTACAAGTAAATGAATATAACGAACCCAACTAGAATTCGAAATCCATATATCCATTACGTCATACGCAAATCAACCAATACAAACTGAACGAATATTACATTAATAGGTTTTGGTTTCTCTTTGTAACAGAAGAGAGATCGTATCTTTTTTTTATTCTTTAATAATCTGATCTTTCACTTAATGTTCAGCTGCCTAAAGTAGACAAGATTCGTCTTGTACCGAAGTTATTAACTAAGATTCTGCTTCCTAAGGGTGAAGTAAGAATAACGCACATCGAGTCGAATTAATTCACTACGATTTATTTGGATGCACATAATATGTATCAAAGGTCGAATTCTACAAATTGTAATTAATTATGGTCACGTCTGTAACCATTTGTGATTTTGTGAATTCAATATGTAATATGCAAAAGAGAAATACTAGCGTCTGATAGAAGTAGCTGCGGGAATGGAGATTGTTCATTTTATGTCCACTGGTACATTTTCCCAGCAAACAATATGTGGCGGACTCATTTGGGACAGGGTAAAAATAAAATAGAAACATGATATTAAATCTACCATTCGTCCGTGCATTGAATACTGTTGGCATATCTGGTCTGATGCCCGCTGCCGTTCATTTCGAGATTTTGACAAAATCCAAAGAAGAATGTGGCTTCCCTCTGTTTTATCTGCAAAGATTTTTATGGCAACCACCACTTCTACTTCAACAGTTTCTTCACCCACACTCCCCCCTGTGGAACTCCCTTCTCTTTACTTACTTCCATGATAACTACAATCTTAAAAAATTAAATGCAACATCAATTGCCATCTTCTATCTTGCATTCCGTTCATCTTTTCTCTATTTCTCAATCTTCCCTATACACAGTCTTTTCTCTCACTTTATCTCTCTGTAACCCCCTCTGTACTAGTGATATTCCTACCTTGCTTGGGGTGAAATGGTTAAAAAAAACAACTATTAAGAAATGTATTCAATAGACATGTTGCAGAAAGGTGATAAAAGAAACGAATTTAAAGTTGTGAAGAGTTCAAAGCAAACTTCAGTACGTGTCTTGGAAGTACTTATATACCTCATATCTATTGAAGCGAGAAAATAAAACGTCAATTCAAAAAGTAAGTCAAAAGAGAAAAAGAAAGAGGCTTTCAAATCTCGCACCGCCTGTGATTATCGCCGGGGTGGAGGGTAATTTAATATCTCGCCATCTGTGATTATTGTCAAGGGACAGGAATCCAACAAAGTGAAAGGAACAGTTGGAGATAAATAGTTAAAGAAGATACAGAACAAACTGTAACCATCCAAGAGATAAAAATGCATCTTAGAAAAACGGACACACACACACACAGACATATAGACATATATATATATATAATATATATATATATATATATAATATGTTTCTGAGATGAGGTATTATGTACATTATTTACATTATTCGGACCATTGTCCTCATCTTTGTCGCCATATTTATTACAACGTTTTGGCCGTTGTACGCTCGGCCTTCTTCAGGTGGTTGGAATGTCGAACTGAACCCTTTTGATAACTGTCATCCATTAAAAAAAACATGGCACGTGGAAGTAGAACAGTCTACCCCAGTGAGCGAAATAAAGGGCTCAGTTCGATATTATAACCACCAGAAGAAGGCCGGGGCGTACAACGGCCGAAACGTTGTAATAAATATGGCGACAAAGATGAGGACAATGGTCCGAATAATGTAAATAATATATATATATATATATATATATATATATATATATTGTGTTTTTATTGAATATCATGGACAAGGAAAATGTTATAAGTTTTTTTATTTAGTTTTTCTAATTTCTAAGCGAGTGAAGAGACGCTCCATAGTTATTGTTTCAAGCACAATTGGCCAAATTAATTAGATATTTTCAATGGGTTGATTGTAACTATATTTTTGGTTTACGTTCTAAGCCATATTGTGTAGAATTAGTAGTAATTCTAAGCTGTGTTGGATGGGAGTATTAATAATTCCATGTAGGTATGCACTTAAAATACTTTCAAAAGTGAAACACATATCTATATTATCAAGCAATCAGTTTCTTGACAAATCAATCGCGCTGAGAATCAAAGCCCATTTCCAATGGGTAGAATGATGACGTTCTAACCGCTTGACCAAATATCTTTATATATAAAGTTGTAGCCTCTGTCTATCTGTCTGTTTGTTATCGAAATCCTCCTAGGCTTTTGGGGACAGACTCCTATAACCACATATATTCTGAAACTACATTACCCAGGGAACTTGGATTAGTATATTTCATTTTGATCAGAAGGAGTCCTTGGATGGGGGACATAGACCACTCAGTGAAATTTTTTTCCCGTTGAATTAAATTAAATCTAAATTTGAACAAAGTGATGACCCCTATCTCAAAATGAGACAATATGGATGCCAAGTTGAGAAGAAATCATCAGTCAGTCAATACAAATTTGTTGCAACAATTCAACTGTCATATCAATGTTGAAATCTGCTCATCAATTCATTCAACCAAGTATTGCATCAAATACATATCAAAGGGTTCAGATCAAGCTGCTTTTGTACATCCCCCCCACTGAAATTTTTTCCCTTTGATTTAAATTAAATTTAAATTTGAACAGGGGAATTAATCCTATCCAAAATATTGAAGGAAAAAGCCAGAAAATGGAGGTGAGATCGTTAAGATCATTGGACAATACTGAAATGAATCATTTTTCTGCACAAATTATAACAATAATTTAAAATCAAAAACAATGTGTGACACGCACCAAGGTGTGGGTAATTCGAATAGTGTATATAAAATATATATATATATATATATAAGGTTGGTGCAAAAATAATGACGTAATAATGTCGTTTTTTAACGTTAAAAATACGTCAAAAAACGACATTATAACGTCATTATTTTTTTGCACCAACCTAATATATATGAATTCGTGATACTGATTTGCTCAGTGACAGGCAATCCTGACATTTACATCAATCCGCATGCCAAAAGTGATGAGACATAAACATAAAATTATATTTGATGCTTCACATCTGCAGATTCAACCAAGTACTGATTAGAAATATTCTCGAAAAGTATCCAGAAAAATTCCCCAAACAAAACTCGAATTTAGCAAGCGCCGAATCTATGTGAACAAAGTTATGCGTACCCAAACTGTCATTTCCCTCCATTTCCCAGGCACCCAGTCTCGTTGTTTGAGCATTGCTTCCCTCGAGTCTCATTTGCGCACTACTTATGCAATTCTTCTTTTTTTTTCCTTGAAATTAAAATCGTCCTTTATTAAAGAAGTCCCCAAAATACTTTAGAATTCAGTCATTAGTTTTAAAAAATTAATGAAATGTATTACTATTATTTATTACATGCAAAAGATTTTTCAAACTGCCACTTTTTTACAATCTTGGTTCTTTCGTCGGAATTTTTGAGATGAGGAGTTAATCTTATTATATGCCTTGCTATTCAGACGAGTATGCATATCTTGGTTGTTATACTTGGCCTTCGTTATTATCGTTCTCAGTAACTTTTTTGAAATTTTTATTCAATTCACGGAAGTAAATTGTTCTCATGCTGCCTTCAAGGTTTAAGTGATATTTTATATCAGTTAATACTAATTTTTATTTATCTTTGTGTCGTTTGTCTTTTTTTCTTCCAATGAGACAGAATATGTGAATTCTCGGTATTACGAGACTTCTGGATTGAATCCACAACAGCCAGGGATCAAAATATGTTTTTTAACCAGCTGTTTAATCCACTATGTTTTTCTTCTGTGGAATATAGTGCTGAAAATTTGGGAGATTTAAACCTACTGTCTGTACTTAGGTGGTGGAAATGTATGAGTGTTTTTCTGAGTCAGAAGATGGAATTCTTCTTTGAGTGTCCTTTCTTAACCAGAGGCCTCCTGATGGTATTCATCCCTTCGTTAGGTTTACTTAGGAGATTGTCAGTTCCTCACATATGCACTGATTCTTTCAGTCAAATATTTAGATAGAAAGGACTTGATCATCTACAGATTCGTTTGGAACGCAATATTCCGCACATATCAAGGGACGACTGTACTAGCAATTCACTAAGAAACTAGCTTGTTACTTAGGGCTTTGTGACAGGCGCTCATAAATATTAAAAAAATCTTGTCAAAAATATCACACTTTCAGGCCTTTTCCACGGAAAGAATTGCAATAGGTATGGTCTTGAAAAAGAGATTGCTTGCCATCAATGGGAGTACACGTGAGAATCAAATTTATTACCTTAGGAATGCTAATTCTCACTTTACGGTAGGCAAATGTATTTGAATATTACATAAACTTATTTAGTTTACATTTTAGACATTTTCTGCGTTATACATTTATTTATCTTTGAATTAGGGATGGCCAAATTTTATTTAAATTCCATTATTATTATTATTATTATTATTATTATTATTATTATTATTATTATTGCTTTATGGCTTAAAAATAAAAGTAAAAAGGCAGACAGTTCGCATAAAAATTGTAGATTTTTTAAAAAATTCTCTGCAACAAATTTTACACGTATTGGTCTGCTTTTTTATTGCTATTTCTGTTCACTTTAAAATCTTTGCATATGTTTTAAATTTTGCTGTGTCTCCCTATGAGTTTTTATTTCATAATCGCACGTTCTTTGGCTGACAGTTTCGTGGTTTAAGCTTTGTGTGATCAATATTCTTGCTTTGATGTCTTCAAAAATTCCTTTTATTCCAATCTCATACGAGAGGAGTAATAAAAAATAAAAAAGAAGGCCAACAAAGTAGATCTCCCATAAACAACAAAAAATCTGATATTCGGTTCATTGGTCAGATTTTGGGCCACTAACGTATTCTCCTTTATATATATATATATATATATATATATATATATATATATATATGCCGCCCCATAGAGGTTTATTGGGATTGTGTTTCATGTTCCTTTCATTTTCCATTTTAACTAACTTTAGTTAATTATTTATATTTCACCTCAATAGGAAAAGATATGTTCACCTATCGTCTGGTTCACATTCCTCACGATTTTTTGAGCTGGAGTAGGAGTTTAACTCTTATTGCCAGGTTAGAATTTGTTTTTTGGTTCCTTCAAAAGTTCTTTTATTTCTTTTTCACTTTCAGTCGCCATTATGTCTTAGTAGCATTATTGTCTTTCCTAGGGGTGAACTGATTAACATATATATATATATATATATATATATATATATATATATATATATACTAACATCTATAATACGCATATTTTATATGAAATTTATTGGACATTCAGACCGTTAAATGTTATTAAAACTGTTTATTATAAACAGAGCATTTACCCAAATATTTGTATCTATAAAATTACCGTATAAATAGAAAATATATTAAAATAATTGTAGGATGTAGTCCACTTCATTATATATATATATATATATATATATATATATATATATATATATAATATAACACCTTTCACCACTACCTACATGCGGTGGTGTAACCTCGTTTTAGTGGTCCGGTCCTCAGGGTCTTAGAACAACGTTTCAACCACAGTGCTAGCTCTGCACTATTCAATGCTGACGCTGGTCCAAGCTGGTTGTTGGTTGTTGGCCTCTGGCCGCTTCGACCCACACAAACTTTGCCTACGCCGCGTTCTTGATCTTAGAGCAGTGGAATATCAAACTCATGGTCTCTCAGCGCTGGTTCAAGCCGTGGCGGGTGCAATATTAAGGAAAATATATCTTCACATCGAAAAAATAAAACAGGAAATTTGTGGAGTTACACCTCAATTGGTTTATATAGCTCTTGGTATAACAAAAATTAACCCTCCCCGCATCAATCTCTACATGACACTGGGCCTTGTCTAAATTTCTGGAGATGGATTTAAAGTCTTGGCATCAGGAAATCTGGTGGCAGCTGACATCAATTTCAGAGGCACTCAAAGCGAAGTCTCGGCTCAAATTACCCAAACCCCCAAAGTCTTCTGCTTATAGGCACTTCGGCCCAAAACTGACGTGGGGCCAAAGAGTTCTGTGGATTCGGTGATTCAGCAAGTTTCACTAATTCTAATAAATATTTTCTTTGTTCTCTATTTCTGTTTTCTCAATCAACTTTCCAAATTTGGAGAATTACCTACCTTCCTTGGGAGTAGTCACAGGGATTGCTCCTCCCTTAACTCCAACCTCTCTTACTTTACATCTCGCACCGGTTCCCTGCACAGGTGGAGCTAAATTCTGCTTCTTCTTCCTTCTTTGTCGGTATTCTAACTCTGCCCACTTGTTAGCGTTTGTATAACTGTCTTTGTGAAAAGTCTATTTTTTAAAGTATGTAGGAGAAAGGGCGTGGTTTATTCTCCTCGTTAATTTCAATTCTCTGACTCCCTTTCCTGGACCCACTTGTCCAGTGAAAACACAAAACAGATCATCTTCTCATTTTAACCTTCCGAGCAATAGATAAAAAAATTATTTCCCAATTTGTTTTTGTCAATGAAAATATATTTGTTTACCTAAATTCTCAGCAAAGAGACACACTGTTTTTCATTCTTGGGTGGATCGTGGTTTTAGCTAAAAACATAATCCAGATCATCTGCCTGTTATGACGGATCAATTTTTAAATTCCTTGCAGTAGGTTCATTCTCTGTTTTCATTTTTCAATTTGTTTTCGCTAATCAAAATATAATTCCCGTCCGCATCTCTTTTCACCAATGACATTTGTTTTTCTAATTTCCCAAGAAAGAGATGACGCCATTTCCCAATTTGTTTTACCCGCATGCTAGATTTTCGAGAGATAAAAAATGTAAACTCTCGGCGCATCATTCTAATTCGTAAGAGTGAGGCAACCCAGATGAGCTTTTCTTCATTACCAGGGAAAGGAGACTTATACTTAATATCAGGAAGAGACAGATGACGTTTCTGGGACGCATAATGTGAGGAAGGAGGGCCCGGAGAATCTGATACTCACGGGTCAAATAGAGGTAAAGAGAGACAAGGGAAAACAACACGTGTCATACCTGGCGGACTTAAGCAAGTGGATGACGGAATGTGATCGGGGTGGGGGCAGAGTGAAGGAACTTTTTGAGAGCTGCAAGGGATAGAGGGGGTGGACAGCCATGATCGCCCACGTACTGAAATGACATGGCACATATAAAGAAAAAGAAGGGAAAATGTCTTTTATCCTCTCTCTCTGTCTTTTTATCTTCCAATTTTATATTTCATTTTTTTTTCTGCTTAGAATTAATGTTTAACCCTCTCACAGCTTCAGTGTCACACACACACACACGCATATATAAGTGAACATTGAAGTCAACACTTAGAGGCGACAGGCTGTTTCATGCTAGACGCAATCGTCAGGCCTAGTGATTACGTCTAGCATGAAACAGACTGTCGCCTCTAAGTGCTGACTTCAATGTTCACTTTTATATTTACACACGCTCTATCTCTGATATTCAGCACTTTATCCCATAAATATTGCACACCTTAAGGCTATATTTCTTATATATATATATATATATATATATATATATGTGTGTGTGTGTAATTTCTAATTAATTGATGGATATTTTAAAATTTATCTGACTTTATTTCTTATTAATATAAAAGTTATATTTTAGAGGATACCCATGTTTGATTAGAAGCTCAACTTTTTTTTTTAATTTGTGAATTACATCTACTGGCTTGCACATTCAAGTGTCTTAATCAAGAAAATATGTCCTACTTTAAGAAACCAACGTTTGATCCGGTGTACCTTAGAACATTCGACCACAGAGATCTTCACTTCCCATGAAATTTCAATTAACCTTTGAAATAATGAACATCTCGCTCAGATCTTCTCAAAAATCCATATTTGCTAATTTTATTTTCGCAAATGAAACATAGACCACATAGAATCAGTCAATTGCTTGATAATAAATTAATCATAAGAAACTTAGGTAACTTGAAAGTTTTTGACAAGATGTGTCATACGCTGTTGCTACACAAATTGCCCAGATATTATATTCTTGGTATAATTTTCTCAACTATCAAGTCCTTCATCTCGTATAGGTTCATGAAGGTTGTTGATAATGGTTACTCATCTATCTATCTATCTATCTATCTATCTATCTATCTATCTATCAGTACACAGTGAGTGCTGGTCGTTATAATATTTTTTTATTTTTTATTTTTCTTACAAGTCAATAGACTGCTCCACTATGTTACCAGGAAATAAATACTGACCCATTACAACGATCAGTTTCTAATTGATGCCTGATGATTTCTACGTACATGAAATTTAGTGTTACATCGAACGCTGAGAAGCAAATGTATATTTGTTCTTAGTAACACACACTCTCTCTCTCTCTCGCTCTCTCCCTCTACATATATATATATATATATATATAATTTGTATGTATGTGTATGTGCGCGCGCTCGACTGTGTTGGGAGATGCAAATAATTTATATGGGATTGTACACACAATCACTTATCTGATTATTTTAAAATATTGAGAACTGAAATCTTTCAGAATTCAAAAGATTTCGAATTTCGGAATGCTATTATAGAAAAAATACAGAATAGGACAGAAATATCAACTTATTTTAAATGGCAACGTTTATTCAGGGAACCACGTGAAAAGATAAATAAAAGAGTAAATAACCTTACAGTTTATTTGTACAGTAACAGATTAAAGGAATCAGAGACAGCTTCTAAGGGTGTATATTACGATTATAAATAACATTAAAGTTTATTTGTATAGTGACAAATGAAAGGAGATCAAATAATATTACAGTAGATATCAACGTAATTATAATTTCTGAATACTGTATTATCTTAATTGTTGTTATCACAGTATTTATTTCCATTTAGGAGGATTGATATTATTTTAGAATCAACTTTTATTCCTGAATTAATGTATTTAAACAATGCTCAATTCAGTCAAATAGGAACCTTGAACATCTATACGTTTCTACCATTGAGCTACAAGGTAATTTATGTCTTTACTATAAAACTCTAAAGGGTTGGACGCCAAGATTTCTTTGAATTCGGAGTCTGCGTCTTCTTTGCAACGAAATATCTTTTGGATAAAGAAACATTGCCAAGATGCTTGAAAAAGCGGCAATGAGTTTGCGAAAGATTAGAGGAAAACAGTGGATGTGGCAAATATCATATCCTAAGTCGGTAAGCTTCTGCAGTGTCATCCTCACAACATGCTGTAGGTGTGTATGTGTACTACATATATTTAACTTCGACTAGGAAAGGCGTGATTAAGGAAAGCAAAGACGCTGGAGGTTACTATCCAATGTGGCGTGCACAATGCAATTCATATTTAACGTAAAATAGCACATAGTATAAAATACAAGACTGAATGTAATGATTCAAAACATAACAATTGAATTTATTAGTGTTTGGCTGTACATGCATATAAGCTGAAGGTTTGATAGAATTATGTCTCTTAGATTTGGAAATATTTGTACCTGAGCTCATAAAGATGAAGTAATTATTAAACTTTAGTTTGGAAGAATAAAGTTCCTTTAGCATGTAAGGAATTGTGTATTGGATAAAGTTAATAAAAGTTCAGAAGAGTTAAGAGTTGTACTTGCGTGAATGTTGTAATGTTCTTTAACGTCTGACTGCATGGTCAAGACGGGAGTTCTTGAAGGTTACATTTTGGCAGCAAGGATTGAGGCGCAAGAGAGACTGAAGAGAGAGAGCTTACACGTGTTTTACTTATATAAGATGGTGTATCACGTGATCGGCTCAATCTTAGCGGGAAATTTAATTCCTCGCGTGCAGGATATCTGATTGGTCGGAAATGACCAATCAGCGATCTAGTTTTGAGGAGATCAACCGATGAATGCTTGTCGCATGATTTCTATGTACTGTGTGTATGTAATGGTGGAGGTAATTACCACAACGTGATTGATCACTGTCATGAAGCGGAATTGAACGTCGTCAATTAACCAGTGCTGATTGCATTTTGCTTAACTAAATGCGCATTTCATCTAGTTACTGGCAATGGCGTTCTGGTTACATTCCAAAAAGCTGTAATGGATGAGGCCAATAGCGGACCACAAGACAGTCACCGTAATCTTCTTGAGCTGATTGTATAATATTGTTATAAAAAAAAAACATTTCTCATCACAAGTCACTATTTGATCAAGAAATGGCAGCATTAAACACATTTCAAAGCTTCGAGCTGTTTTACTTTCACTGAGTTCATGTGGAACCCATTTATCGCGTTTTTCTTGAGATGGTCCGTAATTTACTAAAATGTTAACACCTGTTTTATGAGGCATTTCTCTGCCACTCTGACGTGGGGTTTGTTCAACCAGTGCTTTCAGATGTTCATTGTCAATTGCAGATGGACGTCTCCTACCACATTGATTTTCAAAACTCTTATCCTCTCTTCTTCAGAAATTCAGAAACTAGCGATGTACTCTTCGATCACAAGAAGATCTTTCGTCCCATGCTCTGTTAATGTTGATAGCACTTTGAGATGCATTATGACTAAGCTTGAACTCATGCAAAAAAGTAACTACATCGCCTCATTTTTCATGCTTAAGATGAGGGGTATATAATATTTTAAGTTAAATTCTGAAAGAGATTAACATAAAATTAACACAGAGGACACTTTAACCATTAGGAATGAGTAATATATTTCTCTACAACTATTATAATAAAATATTAGGACACAATTAAAATCTTTATTCTAAAATTGACATTATTTTCCGAACACCGTAATGCATAGCTGTTCGGCACATCTTTGTTTTTAAAGAGATTTTCCCGTTTTTTAATACTTTGTTTAACTTCTGGAAAGCTTATTTCTCAATTTTAATGAATCTTCAGATTTCTATGTTACATTTTTAATCGTCTGTTACAATACTCCCCAGGCAATTAATTTCATGTACTTGCTTGATGTTGATTCCTCTAATTCGTAGCTTGTATCTTGAGCTTCTCACTTTGCTTGCGACCATATATTCTTTCCTTTATTCTCGCTTTCATTTACTACCTTGTGTAGGAGTTCCTTTAATCTTCTTTTTGTCTGTGATCAGTAAATGTGCCATCTGTGTATCATATATTGTTATAACTTTATCCACCAATAATAAATCCTGTTAGAAGTTTTACTTCTCTTAGGATCATCTCGTTGTGTAGCTTAAATAAATCCGGTGAGAAGAAATATCGCTGTCGTATGCCTCTTTCTAGCAACTCATGTCTCCGAGGATACATGTCCCAGTGAATAAAAGTATTGGTTGAAGTAATCCGGTGACTTGATCCAAAGCGTTTTGAGTTTAATACCTGGCCAGAGGTGAACAAAAACTGGGAGTTACTAGTTGGGAAATAACTGAAACCGAGATATCCGGAAGAGGCATGGCACGTGGAACTGGAATAATATACCCCAGTGAACGAAATAAAGGGTTTGGCTCGAAATTCCAATCACTTGAAGAAGGCCGAAGCGTACAACGGCCGAAACATTGTGAATATGACAACACAGATGAGGACAACAATTCGAACAATGTAAATAGTGTAAAATGATTTTTTTTTTCTCTCCAGTCAATGTTCTAGACTATTTTAATATCTTTCCTAGGTAAATCAAGTTACCTAGCAGTTCAAAAAGATCGTACTTTATCTAATGCTTTTGTGTAGTCTATGAAACAGACATATTTCTATTCCATTTTTATTGCATGCTCTGGTAGCATTCTGGTTATGAATTGAATTTGTCTCACCAGAAATGTTAAAGTATAGTTACAAAAAACAAAACGGCGAGAGGATAGATACGAATCTACAGAATCTAAGATGTCACTCTGCATAGATTCAGGTTTTAGGATATCTCATACTCACTTAAATTATTATAACACGTTTATGTGTATATGACATTTATTAGACATTCTATTGTAAAAAGTAACTGATTTGTATCAAAATAAAACCTTTAAAACCATTTCAAACAGGAAATGACGATTTTTCTATATTCATCAGTATTTTTACGGGAGGCAAAAAACTCAGCACATACACAGTACCTAAAACGTTCAAAAATATAGTGGCAGAGAAAAACAGGTGGGCTTGCAACTGGATATTTGGCATTTTGGAACATTTTCCAAATAATCTGCGCCATATTTAATCTGAAATAGACAGTCTCAGGATTTCAGAACTGATCTAGGTTTGTCTTAACTCTCTATGTATTTCACAAATAATGATCATTCGAAGTTAATTAAATCTCACACATATTTAATCATTTATTTTTAGATAATCTGTTCTGATTAGTTGCTTTTTTTCTGACTCTTTTTCCTGGGAAACTCACTTGCTGAAATGCATAAATGACAGACATGATTAAATGACATTGAAAAATAAATAATTTATACCAAATAGATCGGGGGTGGGGGCTATAACACAAAATTCAATCAAATTAGCACAATTTTTTGGTCACATTTTGCCTTCTTTTTTGTCTCTGACCACACCGACTTCAAATAACGCTAAGGCCTTAGAGAATTTTTTATTCTTTTTAGTGTCAGGTCCCAAATATTAAAACAATCTAACTCTGCAAATTGTAAGAAAATTGTTGTTGGAAAAATATTTTAAAAGTATTCAGTTACTTTCATACGTTAAATTGATCATTATCCGCTTTTAGCAGCATAAGCCAGGCACCAAATATTAGTTTTCATCATAACTTTCCTTTTTTGATCAGAAAATTATGTTTTTGTAGAGTGGGGTAATCCATTTCTGGCACTGAAAATAGCCACAAATGAAGTCTAAATTTGTTCAAATGCAAAATTTAAACACAGCAGACGAAGGTTACTGGACCTAAACTCTTATTTTTTTAATTAGAAATGTGGAAGTTTTGTTTTAATCTTACTCTTAATTATAAATAACATTACTATAGTGATTGCTTGATTCGTTTTCTATCAAGCCTTTTTCGTTTATTTAAAGCCAGAAAATATTTTTAGATTGAAAGATTTTCTTTTTAGATAATAATGGTTTTAGCGATACAAGCCTTACTAATTAACATATAACTAGGGATGAAAAGTGTGGATTCATAGTTTTCCCAAGAACCTAACAGAATTGAAACTCGACTCTGCAATTAACATTTCCGAGGCATTATCCATTACACCACACGCACATCTAAGCTTACAGCACCTGCTATTCTCAAACGGTCCCCATCTAGGTTCTGACCAAGTTTGACGTTGCTTAACTTTGATGGTCGTACGGGAACCTGTGTTTCAGCATGATTTGGCCGTAAGCTCAAAGTTAATTTTAAAAAAATTTAAATTTCACCCCAAACAAGGCTGGAGTTCTACTAGTACACAGGGGTTTACAGAGAGTGAAAGTGGGTGAAAAGACTGTGTATTGGGGAAAATGAGGAAAGCATAAAAGATGAACGGAGTTCAAGACAACAGAAGATGGCAATCGATGTTGCATTTAATGTTTTAAGATTGTAGTTATAAGGGAAGCAAGTAAACGCAAGAGAGTCACACAGGCTGGAAATGCGAGAAAAGAAACTGTTGGGGTAGAAGACGTGGTTACATTTAGTTAATTTAGCAGTAAAAGGGTGGGAACTAGATGCCAATCTAGTAGCACGCTTAAATTCATGTAAATGAGGTAAAAACGTTTGTCAGAGCAGTTGCCATGAAATTTTTTGTAGAAAAGACAGGGGAAAATCACATCACGTCTGTGAGAAAGTGACTGAAGATGCCAAGTCAAGATCGATTACTTTTCAGATCTTTGGATTTTGTCAAGAACCTCGAAATGAACAGCCGGGAAACCAGACAAGATATGGCAACAGTATTCAATGCACAGACGAATGGTAGATTTGTAAATGGGCATGATAGACTCGCACGAGAAAAACATTCAGACACGACACAATGGACCAATTTTCCTTGCAGTAGAAGCATCTATTGATTCAATGTAATTGTTCCACTTCAAGTCAGTTGAAAACGTGAGTACATGAAGGTTCAGTGAGGCGCTTTCCTGGAGTTGAGCATCAGCCATGCTGATGGCAGACAGGGAAGTTTCTCTATAGTGGCTAAATTAAATAAAAATCTAGCTTTGATAATAATAATAATAATAGAAACTGAATGAGGTTGTTTACCAAGGTTTTAAGCACTTAGAACACAAATGGATCATATAATGACATCACTGATCTCCTTACTATTTTTAGAATATTTTCATGTCTGAGATTTGAAAAATATTTTCCATTTATTATTACTGTACTCCGCTCTTTGATTGGGTTGATCGTTTTACGTTGAAACATAGTCGAACGTTCCACTATTATCACAACAAAAGCAATGCTACATGGTGTCGTACATTTCAGTGCAAAATATTACCAGTTTAAGGAGGCTAAAACTAAAATTAGCAATATTTTGAGAGTTATGCCCCCTGAAGAAAAATGTTATAGAAAAAAATATACTAAAACACATTGTGTTTTATATGTACATTTTTTTAACCGTGATTTCTTTCATCTTAATATCAGTAGCTTTTTGTCGCAACTAGAAAACAGTAATTATCGTAAGTAAAATGATTTGCAAAAATAAAGATTAAAACTCCAGTGGACCTGAACTTTATTACTTATTCTCTGGTAGCTTGTCTTAATGCGAGAGCAACCCTACTGATTCGGTCGAACATTATAAATATATATATATATATATATATATATATATCACTCCTGTTGAACAAACAATATTCGGCTCATTCTTTTGCTAACAACCATTCATTTTGTCTTCTTGCGGTTGATGCTTAATCCTTTCTCCCCGCTTTCCTTCACTGTAGGAGTTTTTGTTGTTTTCTTTCCATGTTTGCTATCCACACTGTGCCATCTGCATATTTTATGTTGCTAAGATTCTGGCCGCGAATAATGAATCCTACCCGGAGTTCTAATTCTATCAGAATCCTACTTTTCCCAAAATTACACCCGCACAGCCAGGAAACAATGCTATAACTATGCAGCAGTGAAAGTGTTACTATAAAATAAAAATAAAAATAAACAACACTTTGTCTACTAGATCGCAACTAGAGACATAGACTATTTAACAGAGATGAATATTTTTTACTCGTTGTGACCTCTTTAGTTAGTTTGGGTGTAAATGTGACCCTCTCTTAAACCTTTTTTTTTTGTTGGAACGGTGAAAGATTAGAAAATCATATTTACTGCTTGATCAGAATTATTCATGCTGTTGATATCAAGAGAGAAAGCATTGACCGAATTTGTTGAGAAAGTTAAACAAATCAGAATGATTTGAAGTATTATGAATAATGGATGATCTTTACATCACTGAACTGTTTAGGAAATATTTTTGCAAAACACAGAGAAGCTGATTAAATTGATACTGGAAACCGAAAAGTATTCGTATATTTTGTATGCTCACCAGATTTATAAGCAAGACAGACGAGGATATTTATTCAAGGAAAACTTATGAATACCGTGAAGTTAAATGAAAAAATATTACTACCATATCAATCACTAAATATATTGTATAGCATTAGCTTGGTGAATAGAAATATAAGAAAGCGTCACTTTTCTGGTGTCGCTTTGTTTAAGTCTGATGAAGATATTACGGAAAAGACATGTCATATCGGCTACCGACGATTTCCGGGAACTGGGAAGAATTTCTTCTTTATAAAACTCGAGTTTTACAGCTTTATCGCTTTTCTTCATAAAGTGACTGAAAGACTGCCATGTCTATTTTTTTCTTCGTTTTTATGTCTTCGTTTGTTTTGCTTTAGTATATTTTTCGTTTAGTTTTCTGTCATCAGTTTGTGCTGTCTGCTGACGGAAGTTAATGCCGCATCAGGTGAAGGCCATCTTTTTAGGAGTTTTTGTACCGCTTCTGTGTCGCTCTTCTGTCTTGCTGACAAGTGGACAGTTCAGTAAGCAGTAAAAAAAATTGGCAGACGACAATCTTCCTTCTTAGAAAAGTGACCTGTCCAGCACAGATTGTCCAGTTGAATCTGTCGTCTTGATATTTCTTTAGTGTAAACTGATAATGCCGCAGAGGCAATAGTTCAAGTTAACATATATATCACACACTCATGCAGATAGATAAATTATGTAGATTATGTATAAGCATATTGTCTATACTTTCGAAAACATGTCTTCCGATATTGTGCATTCTACATTTATAAATATAGTATATTTTAAACATCTATATAGAGAGAACGGAAAGAAAATATACAAATAACTTTGAATTAATAATATAAGCAAACTGAAGGTCCCCACTGTAAATGACCTAAAATATTAGCTCAAAAGAACCGTAAAGAGGCGATGTCTTCCCTCCTCCAGTTTTCTTAGTCACCCAGGGGCATATATATATAGAGGGAGCATGCGAAAGTAGATATACTGGGAGTGAAGACCGCATGGCAGTCACTAAGCAGTGTTGATTCTGATGTCCACACACCCTTTCTCTCTCTAGATTAATGCCTTTTACAAAGGCATTAGAGCGACTTGAACGAGACCGAAATGAACTCAGTTCAGCGATTCCACTTTTCCCACCTACAACCGTCACTCTACTATATATATATATATATAGAGAGAGAGAGAGAGAGGGAGAATGGGTGCGGCGAGAGAATGTGTGTGTGTGTAAGGAGTGTTCCTTATAAAGTTCCTTTTTTTTGTGTAGCTGGTATTGATAAAAATTACAAACTGGATTATTTCGCTAGAGGGAACATTATAAAAAATCTACCACTCCTGTTGAACAAAAAATATCATATATATATATATATATATATATATATATATATATATATATATATAATGATATTGTTTTTTATATACTTGTGTGTTAAACTATATATACAGAGTGCGCCGGGTACTGTGTACAAATAATAATATGAACAAAAACAAATATATTCAATAGAAAAAGTTACTATATTTTAAAATATTGTACACAAGCTCCGTTGAGAAAAACAGAAAAGGTAATTCTATCAATCTATTATAAGTATACAGGAATTGGCTTCAGAACCGACTACATACAGAGATATGGAGGTTCTCTTTCTGGTTGGCGTTCAATGAGTTTTGTTTCTATAGAGCCACTGATTTCTTTCTCTATCGCTATCATTTTCTCTCTCTCTCTCTCTATCTATCTATCTATCTATCTAACTAGAAGGGACTAAACATGAAAACGTAGAGACTACATGTTTCGGATAACATGCTACTGAGTCAACTATCTCTGAGTCATATCTGAGGAAGTAAAGTCCTGCTGGAACATATACAGCCACCCAATCGATTCGGAGCTTAAACACCGCGTTCAGCACCCCGATATCTTTGACTTAGTATCATTGTCAAAAGAAGTGAGGCAGCATAACATAGCCCTATTTACTCACGGCTTCCAACAGCATTCCAGACGATGTGAGTTTCGTGGACAAAATCTGGGGTACCTCCGTATGGTCCGAATAGGGCCACGTGTCGTTCCTTCCGTACACATAAATACTTTCAAGAATTTGGTTATCTCCGAGTTTCTGTAGTTGGTGGCCAGTGCCACATACATGGTGTATGTTTTCATTTTTTTTTTCTATCACAAACTAGAGGCTACCATGTTAACGCATTTGATACATTTGAAAGAAAAATGAGGAAGTTCAAACTTGGTGAATGGTGTTTTAATCCATCTGGCGCAGACACAATGCCACAAGTCTCTCGCCACTCTGTCGCTATTTCCATGAAAAATGCTCTGTCGAAGTACCTCCACCAGTTCAGAGATTTAAAAGTAAGACCCGGCGTGATATATATGGGTTATCCTGGGTGGGGGGCTTTTTAAGCCTATAAAAAAGGAAACATATTCTTTTAGCTATTTTGGCACCCCGAGGAGGTGTAATGGTTAGAAAGCTTGTCTCGCCAGAAGATTTACGACTGAGTAGTGAGTTCGATCTCCACTGGGTGTCCCCTACTTTCGGCTTTGTATCACATCTAAGCTACACTTGGAAAATCACTATTCTTTTAGCTCTTGCTGTGACATGTAGATATGAACGCTGCCGACAAGGCGTGTTCGCTTCCTTTGTCTTTTGTTGACTTTTGAACTTTCCCACACACGCATAAATACACAAGTGTCTAATACACACACACACACACACACACACAGCAGCAGCACATTCTTCTTATGGCTAGTTTTAATGGGTTTTTCCTTTCATTGCAATTGTGTACACATGTAATTCCTTTTGTTAATAACATGCATTGTCGTTCTTTTAATATCTAATGTTTTGCAAATTTTTTTTTTTTATCTGGACTCACATTAAGTCTGCCAATATTGTTTGCAGAATAAATGTTCCAGGAGCCAATAAATATTTACAACGTACACACTCTCATATCCAAAGTATTGATACACGCAAAATAATGGTGAGTTATTTGTACCCAAAGATATTAATATTTCGCAACACTTATAAACAAGGGATGAACCATTCTCTTCGTATTCCATTAGTAATTTTTATTCGAACATTTTCTTCCTAGGAAATGCTGTTTTAGGGAATAGATTCTTGAGAGATTCTCTGAGCACACCATCTCAAGTTCTTTATTCTAGAGTCAACCATTATCTATTCTACCTATCCATAAAATCTGCTCTTATACTCCCCTACGTTAATACAACAGCCTCGTTTAGTAACCCTCTACTTTGAGTGGCTATTGTGCCTTGTAGGTATGAACATTTGCAAGAACAGTTCGCTATCACAGATATCGTCATATATTAGGTTGGTGCAAAAATAATGACGTAATAATGTCGTTTTTGACGTTAAAAAATACGTCAAAAAACGACATTATTACGTCATTATTTTTGCACCAACCTAATATTACTTAAGAAATTATGATATATATATATATATATATATATATATATATATATATATATTATTATTATATAACGTATGCTATATTTTTGGATAAAATGCTCGACATCAGAGATAGAGCGTATGCAAATATAAAAGCGAACACCAAGCGACGACCGTCTGTTTCATATTTGAAGGTAATCTTCAGTTCATGTGTGTTGATTTTACTCTCGACTAATATATATATATATATATATATATATATATATATATATAATATATATATATATATATATGCTGGTCAGTGGTGCATTATAGCTAGTAAGGTCTGTTGTATTATCCTAACGGTTATTTCGTGGGCAGTTATGCTTCAAAGGCTATTGTTTATACGTTATTTTTATATATACATATAGATTTCTCGGACATTCAAGCCGGTAAATGTTGTTAATACTGTTTATTATGTACATAGCATTTACTTAAATATTTGTATCTATAGAAAAAAATAAAACGTATAAACAAAAAATATATTAAAACAATTGTCGGACATTCCATTTCATTATATATACACACAGGCTGACGTACCCAAAGTCGTGGTAACAATATGTAAATTTACCTTGCAGTCAAAGAAATGGCCAGAGATCCGGTAAGGCTACCTATATCAAAGTACCTTAAATTATCAGAGTTTAAACGGGCTATCATAGTAGGTGCCTCACAGATAAGACATTCCATTTCTGAAATCAGGTTTAATGACTGTTATTCTCTAAAAACAAATTTTACACTTGAGTACATAATTAAACTGGTTTAAAATATTAAGTAAATTAATCTCTCATCAAAATTATCTGGGGGTATTTACATCTAATATCTCCAATTCTGTAATAGAATAATGAAGATGGTTGCAACATAACATAAGTTTAATTATCTTCAACTTTACCTGAGTGGATTTAGAGGAAAGTTTCCAATTCTATAAAGTAAATTTTACACGAGATAATATAAGGGTTTCGTATAAAACTTGCTGAAAAAGTAAATTTAATTCTTTTTAACATTACTCTGTTGAATTTGTAAGAAAAGCCCCCAACACTAAAAATAATACAAATGGAATAGAATAATGAAACTGGTATCAATATGCATTAAGTAAAATGATAAAATGTTTGAACAACGTCGCGATTCAGTGTCACACATTTTTTTCCGAACGTTCTTTTTCATTCCATCCAAGAAGAAAGTTTTTGGTTTACATTTGATTCAGTTACACTCAAGTTCAACTTCCGTATCGCATGAAAAATGCTGGCCTTTCAACATCCCATTCAATTTCGGGAATGCCAGAAGACCCCTCATGCCAAACCAGGTCTGTACAGGAAGTATGTCGCAACTGATTTTCTGGTTTCTAACCGTTTGTGCCGATTGTTGACTGCAATGCGGATTTGCATTGTCGTGATTCCAAAAGTATCTTCATTCAAGCTTTATTCTGCAGATTTCATTGCTTACTGTGAATTTCAATTGGCGCGCAAACTTCTCCTATCAAAATTTCTATCATTAGTCGCTCTTTTATATATGATTCTGACCTAGTATTCATGACGAGCAAAAGATATGAGTCAATGGCGCTATACAGAGTAAAGTCACTAAACTCGTTTGAACAAGATTCTATATACCACTGAATACGTTTTCAGGTCTTTTTCACCCGCAGCAGGAAAATTTGTCAATCAAATCTCGTGTGTATATATATATATATATATATATATATATATATATATATATATATATATATATATAACCAGTTTCCTTACAAAGAGATAAGTTCGTTATGTCTCTAATCTTAACTTACTTTCTATATAATGAGTAGACCTCTTCCTATTTTATAACCATGCATAAATGTCTGTGATGGAATTGTAGCATTTATTTTTCCTCTTCAATCATTATACGTTTCTGAAAAATGCTTATTTGACAGTGATTTTCCTTAACTATTTCTTTACGCAAAACTATCATTATTGAACAATATCCTCTCCAACGAACATTCTTTATTTTCCCTACATATATGATGATGCCGTTTTGCATAAAACGAGGCTCCAGAGATATAGAAATTTGAACTGTCATATTTCTATATTTTGATAAATTAGATTTTTTTTGTAACACGCATCAGCATGTTCAAGTCCTCACAATATTTAATATTGTTGAAGTTTATGCTAACATTTTTTGTCAAGATTTATTTCGTTTCGTCCAATTTCGCAAACCAATCGATAAAATTTGAATAAGCTGAATTATTTTTTTTTCGCGGTTTAATAATTTCTTTAATTTTATAGTACAACAATTTATAAGAAAAGTTACTTTTTTTCCTTTTTCCTTTTTAACAGCGAAGAATAAGTTCTTAGGATTTCTTACTCTTGAGCATGCAGCATACAACTGGCCGTACGTAAATATTTCTTTTTGGAGCCAAATTCCAACCTTTTGAAGCGTTTGGCCTTGTGATTTGTTTATAGTTCTCGCAAACGCAGGATGAATTGGAAACTGGATTCTTGTATATAAAATAAGGATATGTAAAAAAAAAATATTGCATTTTTATTACATAAGTATTTGTTATTTTTAATCATTAAATTATTTTTAAAACAGTGCGAGTATTTCGTATGTTAAATAATAAAACCTTTCATTTTTCTAAAACAATTTATTAAAATTTATTGTACTAAGATAGCCACCCTCGTAAAACTAAATTTGATTTGTACCCACTTACCTGCTTGCAATTCTATCCAAAAGTTGGCTTCCATCGGTCAATGTATGACTATTTTAGAGGGTTTGTCGGTGGGACGGATGGACGAACGAAAGTCACAGAATTGTATATATAGATGAAAAGAGGCGCTACATTTATGTCACTTGCAAGCGAAATGTATTTTTTAATGGAAACAGCAAATCTCTGCTTATCAAATATTTTTTCCCTTAAATTTTTAAATGAAAAATATCAAACTATATAATTTCAACCAAGAGTAAAACAAATAATTATTAATTTTTAGTTCCCTTTTTGAGCTGATTATTTTCTGCTAAGTTCAATAACGAAAATGAGTTATCTAGTCTTCGATAAAAAAAACAAAAAAAAACAAACTTTATACTTATCGCAATTTATCGATTGTTAATTTTTGATATTGTTCAAGTGATATCTATACAATTTCTATAAATATTTTATTCCCATTCATCTTATTACCATTATTCTGTAATATAACCACATATCTTGTATTGTCGCCGGCCGAATTTACCTATTGCTGTATTACGAATGCTACTTCTATTACCGATATATACACATACGCACACTCAGCGTAAATCGTGTGTCAAAAATGTAGATAAAACGACGTACATATATAAATAGATAAAAACTATTTGACACTTGGATCGTCAATAACTGACGATATTGCATATCTTTCATGTTTGCAATTATAATAATGTTTATCAAGATTTTAAAATATGAAGTTAAATAAGTGTTTTCATTTTTATACACTACTGTCTTCTACAAAATTAGTGACTTTCTTCACACTCATACTATCATTAATATCAGGCGATTTCCCCACTTTTGTCTCATTTTTTATGTTTCTAATCAAAATGATCAGGTCGATGTTGCGTTCTACGACCATTAAGCAACATTAATCAGAAATAAGGAACTTTTTGGTACAGCTCTCTCTCTCTCTCTATATATATATATATATAATTATTTATTTTTAAAAAAAAATTATAACATAAATATGTTATAAAATCACTACAAAAATAGCCATTTTGTTTCAACACCCTCGGTGTCTTATCAAGTGATGACGTTGAATGTAAAATAAATGGTTTTAAAAGTTTCAAATTAATTAACAATCCTTCGCAAGGGGAAAACATTGTTACAAAGGCTAGATGGACCAATCAAAACACAAGTATAGGAAAATTCAAAAAGCTTGACAACGAAGTCATGTTATAATATCTATTCAGATGTTTAAAATATGGGTAGTATTAAAAAAGAATTTATTCCAACCAATAATTACTAAATTATATGATAAAATTTAATATTAAAATTTAAAACTGCTAATTACAAAATCAAAATTTAAAATTTAATCGCTATTAAGTTTACAACTATAAAATTACTGAGGAGAAAAGAAGAAATATATATGTTATTCAATTTATTTCTTCATTGAAGTTACTTTAGCTAATTTTATATCCGGTCCTTTGACAATGTATACATTTTAATCCTAAGAGTGTGTGAATGGGGTCCCAAACTCACGCGTAAAACAAACGCAATCAGATTCTAATATATAAGCACCAAGACATATTTATATATATACGCACACACACAAAAAGAGAAGAGACGAGACAGAGAACATCTTCCCGGTCTGTCATGAAAAAAAAAAAAAAAAAAAAGGGGGAAGTGGGGGAAGGGAAACCAACACACACGTACATACATACACAATTAAAAGTGAATGCACTTTCCATACACATAGATACCTATAAATACATGCACACACATCCACAGACATTGACCCAGACAATCGGATACCACAACCGATAAATATTTAAGACGAAAAGTTTCATTACACGAATGCTAACAACCTATTGAAATATAACTTAAGCGAGTAAATATACAAAGATAAAAATGATTAAAAATAATATTATTTAATATATTAAAATAGTGTATGTAAATATAAAATCGGACATCAAAGTCAACACCCATCGGTAACTACGATGTCCACCTCATATACATATATATATACACACACACACACACACACATATACACACATATATATATATATATATATACATATACACACACACATACATAAATATACATACATACATACACACCGAAATACCTACACATACATACTTGAACATATACATACGTATATATCTCCATGATATTAAGTACACATACACATACATACATATATACACATATATACCCACAAATATACACACATATATGTGTACACATACTCACATATAAATATATATATACACACAGAAATACACAAATATAAACATATATACACACATATACTAACCCATGTGGCCGTAATGACATACCCAAGTTTCCCTACCTACACGTACACATAAACAATTTCATATACAATAGGTGTCAACATACATATATACAACTGCAAAGCTACATAAGTAAACACACACGCACGCACGCACACACACACACACACACATATATATATATATATATATATATATATATATATATATATATATATATATATCGACCGACCAACTTTGTGCAGGCAGAAGGAGAACTTTCTTCGTTTTCTGTGTCTCATGGTTGTGTCGTGAGTACAATTTTTTTTCTATCTTATACTCATTAGGAGCTTATTTATATCGATTTATTAGATTTGTAATAAATTTATTTTAGTCGAAGCTCATTATTTCCCCCCCCCCTTCCCTGCACTTTTTAATTTCGCTGTTTATGATTATTTTTTGTATGTTCCAACGAATTATTCTGAAGAAGTGTTGGGAAGGTTCTTTTTAAAGAATGCACTCCGTCATTTTTAAAACAAAATATATATATATATATATATATATATGGTGGTGTGCCACTATCATCTCTGAATGTATCTTTTCTGAAATGGAAATTTTCATATCACAGAAAAAAAGTTTCAGTGCCCTTCCTGGTTCATTCGAGAATGTGTTGTTGCAGCCATATCTCACTGTAACCACTGTTACAATATAGGGAATGGTGTAGTGGGACACTTGCTACATTCAGAATTGCGCGCAATCATTGCAAGTTTGTTCTAGAAAACACAAAATGCAGCTCTGCTCAAGCAGTCCAGACTATGGTCGAAAGCAGACCACTCAGATCATGGGAGTTCTGGGAAATCACCTACCAAATAATCAGTAGAAGCAAAAATTCAGTGCCTACTACCATAAATGGCCCTGAATTCATCGTCGTCGGTACACACACACGCACACACACACACATATGCGCGTGCGCGCGCCACGCCCATATAAAAAGGTGCAGTAAAGAAGAACATAACCTGTGCACAAAATGTGTTGATTATAAAACATAACAATAATAAAGTATCAATAACAAACATATCAATCCCTTAAATGTAGAAACTGTTTACCCCACACAAACCACTAACCGAGAGCAGACACTCATACACACTGTGGCACAAAGGTCTTTATCAGCATCCATTATCCTGGCTAGCCTCCGGTATGAACTGAATCATGGCATCATCAGAACGTGGCTTGCGTGCGAAAACGAATTAAATGCACCCTGGAACCATTATTATAATACTGGTATAATACTTACTGTATTCCTACTTTTGAAACCCCTCCCCACACACATACACACACATATGTATATATATATATATATATTCGGTATATTAGAAAATATGCAAAATTACATTAAACGTCGGACCTAACGCAGTAATGATATTTTAATAATAAAAAAATTTGCACGTGAATGCACGAAACTTGATAAAAGCCAACACGCAGAACGTGATATTTCAAAATTAAACTGACGACATGACAAACAACAAAAAAGTCTTTGAAAATGGCGAATGTTAGCCGAAACTGCTTAGTAATGAAAAGATATATTTACAAATACAAACCGGGGATTGGAAAAAAAAACATTACAAACATTGCAAGTATAAATAAATAAACACTAAGGAACTTTCGTTCATTTTTTTAATCAAACGTGTCAAACGTTGATAAATAAAACATATCTTCTTCTTAGTTCACATCTGACTGTTCAGCCACTCTTATCCCACAGGAATTATTATTTTTTTCCGGCTGTATTAATTTCATATTTCAGATCAAGACAGACGCTACTTTGTGTCCGTTCGTGATAACTGTAAAATAGTTTCCAAAATGGCTAACTCTTTGTTCGCTAAGTGACCGTTTAGCCTCTAACAAGTTCATAGCTACTGGCGGCTTTATAATAATGTGTTAAATAAAAATAAGTCTTCTATCCCTCCGCTGTTTAGTCAGTTTGAGTTTTTATCATCTTCTGCTGATAAAGCAGAATGTTTTACTCGTAAATTCTCTTCCAATTCTACTCGTGACACATCTGGAGTATATTTCCAATTAAAACTGAGTCACTTCTGCGTAATATGCATATAACTCTGTCCATGAATTGATTCAGCTATTATTTTGAAACCGAATCTCCACAAAGCATGTGGATGGTGTTATAACTGCAATAGTTCTTAAGAAATGTGCTCTTGAATTGGCCCCTGTTCTCTCTAAACTCTATAACAAATACGTTGCTGCTTCTTGCTTTCCTGCTTGTTGGAAATCCCCTCCTGTTGGTCCTGTCTTTAAGAAGTTAGATGAACTATATGATTCTTCTAACTATCCGCTTATTAGCATTCTACCTTTTTTTGGCAAGGTACTAGATACTCTAATCAAATCTGAATTGGTTAAGCATCTAACCTCGCCGGGTTTTCTTTCAGATAAGTCATATGGCCTTTGTTTCTCTATGTCAACTGCTAATGTGTTAATGGTTATTGCTGAAATAGTATGTCAAGCTCTAGATAAGAATGGCGAGTCTTATTCACAAGTTGTAAGATTATATTTTGGGGTTAATATTTGATCTGATTCGAACTTTGTTATCAAATCACGAAATTGCCACTCTTCAAGATCATTCTGCATTAATGCGGGTGTCCCCATGGCTATATCCCTGGACCTAAACCCTAAACGAACACGAGAGAAATAGGGACGGTTTGCCACAATGGCATAACGGGTCCTATTTGTGAAAGATCGAGCTCGTAGCACTAAGACATGTAGCTCTATTCCGCGCATCTACCATAGTATTAGGTATATAGTAGTGAAAAGGCTGGCAGTATTTCGTCTATGGGTAAGGGTTATAAGGTGGAGAATAATTAATCATACACAAGATCGTGTTAGCGCTTTTGAAATTTATCGAGGCTGGACAGTAAGGACTGGGCAGCACCAGCCCAGATATGCCAGCATTCTTGGTCTGAGATGACTCTTATTAAGATGGCATGGTAGTAAGACTTAGGTATTTTCTGGAATGATACAATAAATCGACCATTATTCCAGCATCTTTTGCGATGTCACAAATATGCACGTTTCATTCGAGTTAATATAATAAAAATAATAAAAACTGCAGACGATGCATCTACAGACGAAAAGGGATGTACTGCATCTCGGCTAAAATGTATTCAATTTGCACAAAAAGCAGGGTATACCAATATCAACGGATCCTCTTTTTCTGTTGTGTTTTATTTATTTATTTATTTATTTATTTATTTGTAGATAAAAATATAGTTTATCGAGTGAAATGATTATGGAAAAAAAATAATCGAATTATTTTTAGAGCGAAGATCGAATTTGATCTGAACCAGACGCAATTTCCATTAAAGCTGAAAGAATTTATTTTTGAGACTAATTGATGCAAGAGAAAAATTATTGATTCAGGTGCACATCTCAGAGGACAAGCATTTCTTATGAAAATAGTATAAAATTTGAAAAGATACTGAGAAACAAAAAGAAAAAAGCACAACAAAATATCCAGGGATACATCATGAGCTGGTAAAATATTATAAGCAGATTTACTTCTTTATTCAAAAGCATGTTCGTTCTTTAAGATAATTCTGTCTGCTTGATTCAATAATGTTACTTTATTTCGTTGTATTTCTCTTTCAATAACATTTAAAAAAAAATAAAAGCTCTAAAAGCTGAATGAGACAGGCTAAGTTAACGTCTAAGTACATTCGATGTCAAAATATACATTTAAAGGATGTGCGTCTCTGTGCCTTTAACGTATCATTATGTAAAAATGTGACCGGCCTTTGTTATATTTCTCCCCCTAGCTTCTCCACGTTTTATTTATAAAACTTTTTTTTTTATCAATGAAACCCTTATTAGTTTAAAGGCGTTGCTTTTCGAGGCGAAACATATGACGAAGAAGTTTTTTTTTTTCTTTTTACTTAACCGTTATTTCCTTTTCCTAGCGTTGATACCATATTTCAGGGGCTCAAATGAAAGAGTATAGAAGAGAGAATGACTTCAGTTATTAAAGTTCTACATGAAAATGGTAATATTCACCACTTCTCTACGAAGAAACATTTGGCATTCATTGACCGAGCAGCTGGTGCTGCTTACGGTTGAAATTTATAAAGTCTTTCTTTTAAAACATTTTTTTCATGAAAATAGATTTCCCAAGTCCAGTGGCTGTTATCGTCCTTTCCAGTAGTGATGGAGTTTCCTTAACTTTTACCATTGAAATAGTTAAATGTAACCGCCACTTCTACTCCATCAGCTTCTTTTCTCGCACTTCCAGCCTGTGGAACTCCCTTCCGTTTAATTGCTCCCCTGATAACTACAATCTTCTAAAATTTCAATGCAACGTCAATCGCCATCTTCTGGTGTTTTGCAGTCTGCTCATATTTTATCCTTTTCTCATTCCCCCATTACACAGTTTTTTTGCGGGGGGGGGTTCTCACCTTCACTCTATGTAACTCCTTGCAAACCAGAGGCACTCCCGCCTTGCTTGGGGTGAAATGCTCAACAGAAATAGGTTTTCCAAGTCCAATAGCTCTTATCGGTCTTTCCAATGTTGATGGAGGTTTCCTTAACCTTTTATTTGAAGTAGTGTAAAATGTCAACATCTTGATTATGCCATTGTTTTCTTTTTGAGTTCCATATGATATCTACTGTCGCTTCTATAAAAAAAACTCAAGTGATGTGATTTCTCTTATTTGGTACAGTTCTTTGTTACCGATTCTGTAATGCCAATCCACAAGGTTCAATTTCTTCACCTAAACCAAGAGGCTTCCCTCGCTTAAAGCCATTTTTAACAATTGATCTTAGAAAGCGTTTGCATACAGCGGACAGTTTAGATATTTCTGGACGTGTTTGGCGTCATGTATGACATCCGTATGAAAGACTCGATCTGACGAGTCTATTTAAGAACATGACTCGATATTTTGGGCTAATGTGTTGGTTTTGTAGCAATTTGCGGTGTTGGGCCAAACTACATTTGGTGGATCCTATCCTATGTTCAATTTCCTTATCTCCTACACTAGATTTGTTATAATGGATCCATATTTGAAGTATTTATTAAATCCACATCCTGAATTTTTATGATGGACTCAGGATCTGTGCCATCGTCTTGCAAACTTATATTTCGATCCTCATTAAGTTATTTACTGGGAGAAGAAACACAGTCATTGCAATCAGAATGCTATCAGAGTGAGAAACTCAAATGCACACGGACACATACCTATGCTGCATAGACTACGCAAAAAAATTGATAAAATACAACTATTCGAACGGTTAGGAAAATTAATAACATTTATTTAACTTTAGTCCCACCAAATAGTCTATATTATTTCTCAGTAACAAATATTATAAGAGAAGTTTTAAAAAAAAATAACACTCACTCTATACAAGATCAAAGAGCCACTCAAGTTAGAGAATTACGGAGTAATCGACACAATTTTGGGGGATATGTAGAGAAGATAACAGTTAACCATAGAGCTGAACAGGTTAAGATTTTAGTGATCGGGGAAACATCCTCTTTGGAGATGGTTCCACAAAACAGTGGTTAGTGGAAATAAGCTGTTCGCGTTGAACTTACATCTCACCAATGGAATACAAAGAGAAGGAGAGTGGCATGGCGTGTCTTAAATGTGCAAGTTAGAACTAGTGGAACTAAGGAATAAATTTCGTCTGAACACTTTTCATCGAAATAGCAATAGAGCAGCGGGAAGCTTGCAACGTTTTGTCTGTGGGAAAGGGTTTGCATGTTGGGAAATAATTCATCACACACAAGGATGCGGAGACGCTTTTGAACTTTGTCAAGACTGGAAAGTGGAGACTAGGCAGCTTTTCCCCATATATGGCAACAGTACTCCATTATTTATTTAGGAAAGATATTAGAATAACCCAGACCATTATCTGAGAACAAATCGACAGATTTTGGATAGAAAAATCATTTGAACGAAAACAAAAATGGAAGAGAGCATAAGAAGTTGTACCAGGAGTTGTTATTGTTGGGAGAAATCTGATGATTCAGAATCATTTTGAGTTGTAGTAGCACCACATATACAGCAATGGGATACAATACAGACTGGTAGAGTCAAATAGCTTAACGAGCCCATGACTATAAGATATGCAGATGATACAATGTTGATGATTTTTTTTAAAAGTAAGCTTCATCCTGAGGATCACACAAGGTATAGATTTACGTTAAGAGATAGTTTATATGTATAGGAGGGGAAGATAACAGTTAACTCTAGACTTGAACAGATCGGGGAAACATCCTCTTTCAAGTCTGTTCCACAGGGCAGTGATTCACTGGAAGAAGCTGTTTGAGTGGAACTTACTTCTCGTTGATGGAATACGGATGGAATGTGGGTGGTTTGCTTCCACGTAACTAGGCACGGCGGACCCTAGCCGTGAAGTTTAGACCTGGTGAAACCAAGGAATGTAGCTGGTCCGAGTACTTTCCATAGTAGTAGCGATTGTGCAGTGAAAGACTTGCCATATCACCGCCTGTGGGAGAAAAGTTGGAGTGTAGAAAATTAATTCTTCTCTAACTTTATCAATACTAGTGAGTGAGGACTGGGCAGCTTCTGACAAATATGTCAACTGTAGTTCATTTTCAGCATTTTCTGGCTCTTATAATGATAGAAGATAGCATGAGGAGCCAGGTACTTACTGGAACAGTACAGGGAGCCAATCATGTTATATTCATCTTTAGCGATGGATCGTATATAAAAGCTCTACTTTAAGTCCGGTGACAGATCGTATAAAAGAGACAGCAAGATGGACACGCCAGGATGTGGGCAACAAACCGGAGACATCAGAATCAAACAAATACAGAAGTTTAAATATCTGGGAAGTGTTATTATATAACAGGCGATAGAAAATGTAACACAGAAATTCCAAGTTTTATAAGAGCGAAAGAAGACTTACATTAAAATAAGGAAATTATTAAGAAACGAGAAAATTTCGTCAGCAGCAAAAAAAGAAGAAGACCTGAACTGCTATTTTTATATGGCAGGGAATGACGATTTCCTCAATGATGGGAACATGAGACCGCAAAGACGTGGTTTTATAGAAGGATACTGAGAATACCATGGGCAGAACATATGAAGCAGTTATAAATAAAACAAAAAGAAAAAAACAGACTTTGGTTTAAGATCGAAAAACAGTTGAAATCTCTCGGACACATAATGAGGAAAGACATTTTAAAGAATTTGACGGATCAAAAGACATATTGAAGAAAAGAGAAGCAGAAGAAAGATCAAATATTTTACATTAGGAGCTTGTGCTAATTATTGACATTACAGGAATTAAGAGGAATAAGTCATAGGATAAATATTGCTTAGATCCAAAAAAGAAAGGAAATTGTGGAGGGTCATTATCGTACAACGCAGAGGGACACGGAATATAGAAAAAACTTTGACACCGGTTTCCTTGCGAGTGTCTAATTTTTACTATAGGTAGAATTATATTTTAAGTATTATTTGTTTTAGATCGAGGACTAGTTTGAAAAATTTGTAATATCATTCTTTCACTTCAATAGGTACATTGTAAAAATCGTAATTAAAAACGTAACTCTATCATGATTTGAACACTGATTGCAAGAAATTACACGAGAATCTTAAACACCTTGTACAGTTCTAGCAAGCAGACTTCTTTTAACAGGCAGAACGTGTCGAAATATTTATAAATTGACAAGAAATCGATGTTATTTTTGCTGATCTATCTGGTTCAAGGTGTCATCGCAGGTATAAAAATAAGTATGATTAAGCGCCTTCACTTCAGCCGCTCGTATTAAGGGAAATTGGGGCTGACAGTTTGCTTAGTCTGTTTATCGACGATAAAATTAACCCTTCAAATCAGACTCAACATTGTCTAAAGCATACCGTTGATGACAAAGGGAAAAAGAAGTTAAACGCTATTTCAGAGACAAAAAAACTACCGTATTTGATGGCACATAAACGCACGGGTGTATAAGACGCACCCCAATTTCAGCAGGGCAAATCAAGTAAAAAATAGTAAAATTATTAGTAAGCGGTACACACTATGCTATATTTATGAGGTATTATTTTGCTTAAACAAGCCATCATTACAATTAAACGAAATATAATAGGAAAAAAGACAACGAGCCAATAAAAAACTTTATTATATCCGTTATATGTTCTGTACAACCTGCGTCTTGTAAACGTCTTATTGGAATAGTTATTTATTTGTACGTTTGTTCAAAATGTGGCACAAGGCCAAAAAAGGGGGTTGGGGAAGGACGGTCTTCTTTTGTCTTGATTCTAAACTTAGCTAGTCACAGACACGGACCCAAACATACCAACAATATTCCTATCACCAAAACAACACATTCACTCCTACCTTTCTTACTGCGTCCACCATAATACCTCAAATTCTCTATGAAATCCTAACTAGTCCCCATATGTACATTTCAAAGTCTGTGGGGGGAGGGGGAAAAACAACAATTTAAAAACCCCAATGATTATTTACAATATGATTTAATACTATTTACATAAAACAAAACAAAATAAGGTTAGTAGTAAAAAAACCCACAATCCCTAAATGTGGCAGAAACATCAGTTAACTGGACGAAATAATTGCGGGATTATAACATTATAAAAAAAACAAACACGCCCACAAACACGCACTCATTTAGACACAATAACAAATACGAAAACACACACACGAAACGAAAGTCATCCCGCAACAACCAGAGAACTGACATCACTGACCACCTAACGAGGGAGGGGATGGGAAATTAAACAAAAGAAAAATAGGGACAGAAATAAAAGGGGCCAATGAGTATGCATACCCTAGCTAAGTTAACCAGAAACGGGAAACTAAAGATTCAAACTATAAAACCTAAACTAGCCTAATATCGGGGCGCGTTGCCTCTGTTCAACCCTGATAGGACAAAATCCTGTACCTAAACGACATCAAAGTGCCACTCCAGGTCAGCCCCTTTCACTCTACACAGTCGCGCAAGATTTACCCACCTTTTACCGAATTCTGATGAAGAGAGCCGCCGCCTTTCCGTCCTAATCTTGACTTTAAGCAGATGCCTAAAGTACAAGATCAGTTGGGAAGAGGTGAACTTCTCACCTCCATAGAATCCCTTCTAAGGTCTCGACCAAATCACGACTCTCATAACTCCTAGCAAGCAGTGGAACACATAAAGTTCAGCCTTCGTCAACGGCGGTGCCACATTGCTACAAATAGAAAAGGCCTCAAGGACAAAGAACTTTCCGTGCAACATGCGAAGCATGAGGCCTTTAATAAATTTACACAACGGAGCTACCAACTTGCAATGAAAGAAGACGTGACCTAGGGTCACGACTTCCCCACTACAACGTCGACAGTTTGGATATTTCTCCGAGCCCGCTGCGCAAAGCTTTTTGGCGACCCAGAGAGCCCCACGCATCACCAGCCAGGTGAGGGATGCCTCATCGTTATTGAAACATTTCAACCCGGGAGCCCAAGGCCAGATCGATCGAGCCTCCTGCTTCGTAAGAGCGAGCTCGTCAATCAGATCATCAAGGACGCCCCCCCCCCAGTAACTAATACTTGATATAATGTCCTACGAGACAACGCCTGGACCTTGGAGAGGCCATCCGACGCCCGTAAGAGGCGTTTCAGAGCAAGACGACATTCACGGTAGAAGGAGCACTCGGCTCGGGGTAAACGGCGGGCCTCCTCCTCGCACGAGTGCACACTTCTCAAGGATGGGAAATTTCTACTGGCGTCTTCCTTCCAGAAGGCGCCCTCCTCATCCGGTTCGCGACACAAACGATCTAGGAACCCGATGCGAAGCATATAGAGACGGATCTCAATGCTAGGCATACCTAGACCGCCTTCAGATGGATGAAGGCAACAGATCTCCCGAGAGACGCTGGCAGCCTTGCCACCCCACAAGGAGAACAAAAGCTTCACTAACGCCAGCAAAGTTTCAGACGGAGGTGGAAGCACAGAAAGTCGGTAAAGGAGAATCGGGTAGATATGTGAAACACACACTTCCGCCCTCCCCTTTAAGGAAAGATTCCTCCGAGACCACAAATTAATTGCGATCTCGGCCTTCCCTTGTACATCCGACCAATTCATTCCCAACTGGATATCTGGACCGAACCAGACGCCGTGTATCTTGACCGGTCCATCCGTCCAGTGGAAAGGTCCGGGAATAGAAACTCCCTTCCACGCATCCAACAGATTTATCGCGGTTGATTTTGGCCCCTGTCACCATCTCATAATCACTGATTTCTTTGCCGACTTCGTTAATCTCGGCTCTGCTCGACACGAGAACCGAAACGTCGTCAGCATAGGCAGAATACCTGGCCGAAGTGGTAGCACCAGGTAGGGAAATTCTGCGCAGGACCAGATTCGCCTTTAACTTGCGAAAGAAAGGTTCCAACGCAATAACGTAAAGCATAGACGAAAGCGGACAACCCTGACGAATAGATCGAGACAATACGAAAGGTTCCGATCTTACCCCGTTCACTTCCACCAGCGCACCGGGAGTCGCATACAGAAGACGGATCCAGGAGCGAAAGTCCGACCCGAAACCGGCAGCCGAAAGAACAGCCTCCAGGAATCGATGATCAACCCTATCAAAGGCCTTGGACTGATCCAAATTGATCAGCGTGGCTTCACTGTCGACTTTCTCTATAATCAAGCAGACCATATGAAGGTTGTCCTGAATAGTCCTGCCCTTCACAGCACAAGTCTGTTCGGAGCCAATCAGACGAGACAGGACAAGCTGCAAACGGTTAGCTAAGATCTTTGCCAAAATCTTTAACTCTGTATTTAACATAGTTAAAGGGCGAAAATTACCTATCCCCTCCCCACAGTTTTTCTCCTTACGCAGCAACATGATCACACCCCTGGTGAAGCGTTGAGGTATAGTCCCCTGCTTCATCCAGTTGTTGAAAATCAGTTCCAGCAAAGGAACAAAAACGGGTGACTGCCTCAAGTAGACTTCGTAGTGAAGACCATCTAATCTCAGATATTTAACCAGGCCAACCTGTTTCAACGCTTCCCAGATTTCCGACTCTGTGATGGGACCCTCACACCTAGCCGCTTCAGTTGCCTCAAGGCAGGGAAAATCGGCTAAATAGGTGTCGAACTGAGCAGGGCTCAGACCGGGCTCCCTGGTAAAAAGATCCCGAAAATAATCCCATATGGCCGAGTTTGTGGTCACGGTCCGCTTATCCGACAATGTGACGCATACGATATGCCGCCGTGATGCATTTCTACTCTCCTCTGCACGCATTTCTGCGGCCATGTTCGTCGCCTAAGGACATTCTTTTTAACCTAGCCCTAACTACCAGAGATTGATCCTTCTTGATAAGCAAGGAAGCCAACTCTGCCTTTGCTAAGGCTACTTCCCCACTATCACGGGATTTAACTGCCTGATCCACTCTTTGCTCTAAAGCCGTTTGCGCCGCTAATATTTCTAGATTGAGTCGACGGCTAAAATCGGCAGCAAACGTTCGAATTTTAGATTTTAATTTGTCCCACCAGGCATTTCCCACCACAGCCCCCGTCAGTTCCCTTTGTAACATTAGTAGCAAATAACGAGCATTTGAATTTCCAGTAACCAGCCGTCCTAACCTTAGGCTTATCTAAGTTTACACGGACCCGGACAAGACTATGATCCGAATAAACTATATAATGGAAGTTTGGACACACTAAGAGCCCTACATCGACTATCCTAACTAAAACTCGGTCGAGGTAGCTAGCACGCACACCTACAGCCACTATTTGTCCAAGTTCAAACTACCCGCTGAGGTTGCTCATTCCCGGTATTTGTCGACGAGATCGAACCCGTCGACAAAGTCGCGAAATGCTTTCATGCCCCAGTTGTTAGTATCAGAATTTTAATTTGACCCTATACGATCTATGTCAGGGTCAAGGATGGCATTCCAATCCCCCGCTAAAACCACCCGACGTGATGTCGGCATAAACGGCCCGATCTGCCGAAACAAAGCAGGCCGCTCAGTCTGGATATTGGGCCCATAAACAAAGCCTTATCCTTTATGATAAAATCCAGCACGCAAAGTCTGCCCGCCGGATCTGCGAAGACAAGAGCACACGCAGCCTTCAAAGACTTGCTCACCAGCCAAGAGAAACCCCTCGAGCGTCCATCAAAACATGCTGAATAAAGAGTAAACCCCTTAGGCAGAATTCCTTCATAATCGCGAGAAGAAAAACGGGTCTCTGGCACACAGCATATATTCACCCTAAGCGCTGAACAAAAACGGGGACCCTCCCTTTGAACTCATTGTTTGATTCATCCATTTCTGGGTCAAGTAGGTAGGCAGCTGGGGGCACCAATTTTAGAGACGACTGGGCCTCCTCTATCATGCCCCAAATCTCTTGCATACCCGGGCCAGTTCTTATGACAGTCAAAAATCTTTTTGTGGAATGGAAATTTTCGGGCACTTCGACATTCAATCCGTTTATCTGTTTAAAGTTCAACAAAATTTTTAAAGCTTTCGGGTTCCTCGTCTGCCCGAAAACCCTCTCCGCCTGTACCCGGGATACGTGGCAGACGTCTTCCTTTGGGAGATATGGCGGCTTAATTTTTTGTTTCTTCTTGTCAATTGATGCCTGTAAATCGGGGCTTCTATTTCTTTTCTTTTGAGGAGATTGAGTAGGTGTTGGAATAGGTGTGTCTATGGGCGTGGTAGAGGGTGTCATGCCAGAAGGGGTCTTAACAGGGGAAGATTTTGTTGATGGATAAGATTTAGACGGTGTGTTTGTCAATGATTTGGGCGGAGGTGGTTTGGTGAAAGTTTTTTTGGTTGATGAAGGGAAGACGAGGCAGAGGATAAGGGGCCAGGTACCCCCAGCAATTTTTGATTTTTAGCCTGCTTTCTGTCGAGTTTCTCCTTTTTGATGTCTACAATTTTCTGCCAGCTAGGCTCATTCAATTTTTGTGTAGTTGTAGCGTTTTCTTCATACGACGCCGAGGCGTCGCCCTCAGAGCGGGTCTAGGGAATGGGGCTGTAGGTGTTTTTATCCCCGGGGTCATGATGGGACAGAGGCCCCGCTGTTCGGATGTTCCCTTTTCCCCTAACCACGACACGCCATTCCCCATTTTCCTTCTCCTTATCCACACTTGTGGAAGGTGTTGGTTTTGGGGGTAATGTGGGATTTTCCCCACCGGTCCGCTTCGTAGTTAGGTCCATTACAGGCGCCGCGTTTTTAACAGTCTCGGCCAAAGAGGGATTTTGGTCGCCAGCGGCCGGAACTCCAGGAGCCTTCTCCCCTGGGCAGGAGGAACGGAGGTGACTAGTCTCTCCACACCTCCAGCAAGTAGGTTTCCTACCGGTCACAATGACCGGCATTTTCCGGCCGCCTAAATCTAAACAGTTGGGGATGGACTTGAAGGCCTGCTGATCTAACATTATATCGAAAGTCCATCCCTCGTTCAAGTTGTTGGAGAGAGCCCCTACAATCTGGCCGTGCTGCATAAAAAATGCAGCCAGGTGCTCTCCCGATACCTGAGGAAGGACCTCAAATACGGTCACTTTGGTCATTCGCCGGCCCTCATACTCTGTCCTTAAAATAAGGTCTTTCGCTATAAGTTCTTTTTTTGCCATTGCTAGGCTATCTTCAGGCGTGGGCAGCAGTACGTCCCAAATGAAAAATCCAGCACCTTTAATAACTCTTTGGGGTTTTATCCCCAGGGACAAAAATGATTTAATCACTGTCTTTCGTTGAGCGACAAATTTTGCGCGAACGCTTGTCCACCACGAAGACCAACACCATTCTCTTTGCGAACGCCTTAAGCTCTTGGACGTCTTCAAGGAGCCCATCTTTATTTACAAGACGAGCGTAGCCCTTAGCCTTTTCCAAGAAATCCGCTATGTTTACTATAGAACTTGGGTGGGGGACTTCCAGCAAGAGGGCGATTTCTCAGCTGTCTTCATTTGAAGGGGATTGAAGTTTATAAGCAGTAAATTCGACCTTGTCTACCAAACGATCCTTGGTGGCCGATCGGTTAGGCACGTCAACGTAAATGACGGTTCCGTATAGGATGCAGGTTCGAATCCTGTCCAAGGATGAATATTTTCTATGAAAATGTCTCGGACATTCAGGCCGGTAAATGTTATTTATTACTGTTTATTATAAACAGAGCATTTACTTAAATACTTGTATCTATAAAAAGAACGTTAAACATAAAAAATGTCTTTAATAAATAAATTGTCGGACTCTGTCCATTTCGTATTTTATATATATATATATATATATATATATATATATATAAGCACTTATTTTTATAGCTAATTCAATAATAAACCAAAAGCAATCATTTCTGTTTATCAATACAAAATAGGTATTAAAAAAGCAAACCGATACCTGAAAGATCAATATCATTTCAAAATGTAATGAAGCAAAAATCTGTAAAAGATACTTGCAAATTTCATGATTTGATCAACTACTTTATTTGTTTTGTAAATTTGAATTTTTTAAAATCATATTTCATCCTAAAATTAAGTTATTTAAATATTCGTTTCTAATTGATACTTTTTTATCCAACAGAACCAAAAGAATAATTATTCTGATATACATAATGTGCCAGTCATTTTAAAACACATATTCATTGTGAAAGACGACCAAATGTAATGTTACGCGACATGCACCAACTTGTAACATTCTCCATTTCCTTTTCTGACATATTGCAGCTCCTAATCTGACACCGGAAATAATTTTAAAAAAAGACACGCGACGCTCATGGAACTAGTAACTATAGCGACCGACACTGTGGTGCGAGGTAAGTCCTGAGTCGAGGCGTTAGCTGTACGTGGTTCCGTGGGTATATTTTCCCTTCAATACCACCCACGTAATCCGAAAAATACTTGGAATAGAATTTTCTCTATAATACGGCATCCTTATGTTCCTGATTTGAATACCCGCGACGAGTACGTCAGCACCTCACAATACAAAAGACACGTTGAAAGCGAGCATTGGAGACACGAAGGTCAACATGAATGATAAACATTTGATCTAGGCATACAGTCGCTGCCGATGTTGCTTTGAAGCTGTCCTCAAGATGGAATGCGGTTTTACTGAATACACTTTTTTTGTTTAGTTAATCTTAAGTATCCGTAAATTTAATACATGTATATCATAAACTATATTTTATCATATATTGTGGGAAATTTGTCCCGGCATTCCCACATGAAAGGGTTAATGTTAAAGGTGACAGAATAGATAAAAGCAACAAAGGCCTGAAAAATTAGAGCGGTCAATTCTCTCTTTTAGGCGGGAGAATAAAAACTCAAAATCCTGCTCGGGATGTAACAATAGAAGAAGAAAATGTTTATTTATATAAACAAAAAAGGTAAAGGGATATACAAAACATATAAAAGAAAGGGAGAAAAAATCCGTTGAAATTAAAGGAAGAAAAAATGTTCATATAAAGGCATGTTCAAAATATTTCTCTGAGCGCCTAAAAGTTCTTTAAGCAAGTAAATTGTTCTTAAGGGGTTAAAACTCATGTAATATTTCTTCAGAGCTCTTGTTGAGCGGGAAACAATCAGAAGATCCGTAGATTTTAGTCCAGTGAGTTCGTAGGCCATCGACAGGAATATAAAGGCCAAAGGAAGCAGATCTCAAGTAGTTTTAATAGAGGGCCAACGTTCTGTCTTTAGAGCCCGGCATTTAGATTTCTTCCTTGAAACAGCTTCCGAAGATGTCTAGTGTTACTTTCGCCGACATGATCTTATCACAGACGATGTCAAATACTCACTGTCAAAGATGTACATATTCCTCCGTATTTATCGAGATGAGAAGGTTCAGAAATATCGTTAACTTTTTCCTTCAAAATTGTTTATACACTATCCCATCCCTCTCATTCGTTAGAAAATACATTCTTATCTCTGATAAGAATCATGGCTTTCGGAGCCAGTTTTGGAAGCAAGGGTCCGACGAATTATGAGCGTTACCCCCGACTTTATGCCCCAATGGTCAAGGCAGAAGTGGTTAAATTCCTTTTTATATTTTTCAGCTCTCTCGTTCGTCATAAAATATATTCTTATCTCTGACAAGGATCAAGGCTTTGAGAGCCGGTTTTGGAAGCTGGAGTGAAAATCGCGGAAAAGATCAGAAAAGAGGCTAGAACGAGAACTTGTAAAACATTGTAGTAGTTCTCATATTATATTCTTATATATATATATATATATATATATATATATATATATATATATATATATATATATATATATAATTAATCTGGAGAAGTTTATACCTTTCCATCCGGAAAAAGAACAAGCAGTTCTGGTACTTAATACTATACTATTGACATACACTAAAATCAAACTCACCGAATTTTTTTTTTATTACATACGTTATGACACGAAGTTGTCTGCACATAAATCCTAGACAATTTCATTATGGACAGATACAAATGGTTACATTATTTCGAAATATGTACAGAAATCTGGCGTTCAATTTTCCTAAGAAATAAAAGCGATGCTGTGTCTTGTATAATATTTTTTTTTTTTTTTTTTTTTGGTATGTTTGAATTTAGCGTAGGTCACATTCGATTGGTTAATCACGGTAAAGCCGACAAGCCTATTTTTAATTCTGTCTTTTTTCTCGAGAAAAAAGAGGAAATATTGTGCTTTTGAAATTAAACTAATCATTCGCTCGCAAGTAGTTTACCAGCGCCCGAGGAGACACATTTGTAGTGTTGAAACATATTTGCAAATTTTTAGCGATTTTAACATGTTTGTTTTGTTTTAATATCCTAAAATAAATAATATTTAGCTATACTCTGCATTGAGCCCTCTTTTAAATTAAATGTTATGGACAGTGAAATTTTATCCCATTTGTTCTCATTTTACCTGGAGATATATATAATACCATAGGACACGAACCTAGTCTGCGGTATCATTAGGAAGTGCTTGAAAACCATACCATTGTTTGACGCAAGCCATGTGAGTGAAATTATTTTGACGAGGCTATTCAGAAGCTGTCGACGGTTGTGATAGTACGAAATCCAAAGTCATCAATCTTCTAGAGTCAGCTATCTTTCAGTTCTGCCTTGTTGCACGCAAACAGTCTTTTTTCCCTTTAAGCAGAATATACAATTGTTCAATTGGATCTAAACATGCTAGGCTAATGGACGCTCTTCCCTCTTGTTTTTTCAGAAACACTACTGTATTTTTACTGGAATGTTTTTATTATGATGATGTTAGATCATTACTATTCTTCCCAAGCGTTGTGTAAATAAAACGTATCCTTTTAATCTTCGTCGTCTTCTATGTGCCGGATGTGATTGATCATGGTTCTCCACAACTGCCTTTCCTTGTAGATTTTGCCTTTTTTCTATCGTACCTGTTCCCCTTTCTGCCAAATACTCATACAAACTTGTTAGGCAGATAATTCGCTGCTTTCCTCTGCCATTATTGTTTTCTGTATGTCATGTGATGGCCAGATTTTCCAAGCCATCTTCCCTTATTATGTGCGCAAGAAATTTTAACTCGCTAGTTGTGAGTATGTGTCCTTTTTGTTTCCATTTTCCTCGTTGCTCATATGTTCAGTCCATAGGATTATCGGCATTCTTCTGTAGAACCACTTTTCTGTTTCATCAAGTCTCTTCTTCATCTGCGAGGAGACACTCCAAAATTTACTGTCATATAGTAGGACAGATATTAGATTGGTGCAAAAATAATGACGTAATAATGTCGTTTTTTGACGTTACGTCAAAATACGACATTATTACGTCATTATTTTTGCACCAACCTAATATTACATAGCAGTTTAGTGCTCTTTTCTTTGTTTCTAACAAAATGTTCATTTTTCTTCATACTTTGCTTAACTTTTAATATTCAGACATAATTTTCAGCATTAATAATTTCATCGATAAAATGCAGCTCACTTGTTCATATAACCCAGACTATGAGTTTTAAGACATTTTAGTTGACCGTTTAAACCAAACACTTTTCATTGTACACCTCTGTTGTTCAGAGAATATCTAAGTGGTATAATCAAAACATTGACTTCACACTATTTGTTTTTTTGTTTACTTCAGATAGTCTTTTGGCGTCTTCATCAAACAACCTCCTTTGTTTTTAATCATTTCACCCCAAGCAAAGCAATAAAGTCGCTAAAATGCAAGGGGGTACTGACTGTTAAAGAACATGAGAAGAAAAACACATTAGAAAAAATACAAGAAGAAGAATTAAGAACACAGAAGATAATGATTGATATTGCGCTTAAATCTTTGAAAATAAAATTTGACTGGGAAACAAGAAGCCGGATGAGACTTCCAATTTTCTTTCAGTTTTGCACAATAGCATTTTTGCTTATGGCCAGCATCGTAATTACTTTTGGTAGCCGTTGTCCTGTTTGTGCAAATAAATAATTCGTTATTTAAAATCAGGTCAGAGTTCATTTTCACGTGGAGCAATCTTTGGAATAATTGTCTTTATACTGAAAATTATGTCTTTATAAGAATTATTTCACCAATGTTTGCTATTTTTATATTCAAGTTTACGTAAAATAGCAACATGAAAAATCAAGTTTCTTCTGAAAATATACGATATACAACGAAAAAGACTCTTTCACGGGGATAAATATTTAGCAGTCTCAAAATATATTTTGAGTATGCTATATATTCAGAATTTTGTTTAATTTCAATAGTGTTGTACGTTTGTAATAACCAATGTGTGTATAGGATATTATCATTATTAAAGTTCATCATTCTTATCGTAACTATACGTATATATATATATATATATTTATATGTATAAATATATAACGTTTGTATATGAATGAATTTATTT